>RXID01022466.1:1122838-1429029 GCA_005019695.1 Trichopus zeylanicus subsp. travancoricus
CTCTCGCCTATCTCGCGCCTTTACCGACCTAACCCGTACTCCCGCAAGCTGAGACCGGCCTTACATTAGGGCCAGCACTATCGCCAATTTGATTTCGACGTTCTTATTTGTTCTTATTTGTTATTCACGTAACTGTTCATTATTTTTAAAATTTTTTAAACATATTATAATTTTTTTAATTTGAAGTTAAAAAATAATTGAAATAAAATTAAATTTTAGTCAAAATATAATTAATAAAAAAATATTTTGGTTGAAACTGAAATAAAAATAATTTTGATCGATGCACGTTGATTTTTTTGTTCACGTGCATGCGTGCATGACCGTTCCACCGAAAGTAAAGCTAAAAAAAAATTGTGTCGGTTTTATCCCCATGTGAATCGCTGTCATGAGATTGCGCAAAATTAGTGGTTCACGTATGTCTATAAATGTTCATATGGATCATTTAGGTACTGAATTCATAATTCCACATCCAGATGTTTTAAACTCAACTGATGATGATGATGATTAGTTGTATTACATTATAATTAATAAATTATGTATGTGTCAATTATATTTTAATAATAAGTTAAATTTTCTTATGTTAATTTTTAACTTTTTAATCATATTCATATTATTTCTCATATATTTTTTATATAGTAATATATAAAAACAGTGGTTAACTATCAAAATTAATTTTAATTAATTAAAATAATATTTAATATTGTGGTAAAATTAATTATAAATTCTTTCATAATTTTTAAATTTTTATAAAAAAATTTTCAAAATTTTATCGTATTTTTAATTTAAAGTCAAAGTACAGTCAAAATATAGTCAAACTATGTCAACACACAATTAATAACTAAAAAAAATCAGCGTGCTCTTCAACAAGGTTCACTTAATGTTATCAATCAGCGTCTTGCCATAATTTCCCCTGAACACTTCGCACAGTGTGATATTTATTTCTCATGGGTTATTGGACCACTTTTACTATGTGTTGTCAATCAATATGGTTATCATTTTTATTTTGGTCATTCGATATATGGTTATACTTCAGAACCGCTGCCACGAGATCGCACATAGCTAGTTGTTCTGGCTCATATGTCTACAAATGCTCGTTCGGATCATTCAAGTACTAAATTTGTAATTTCACACTCAGATATTCCAAACTCAACTGACAATGATTATGATGATTAGTTGTATTATCTTAGAATTTATAAATTATGTATGTGTGAAATATATTTTAATGAAAAATTAAATGTGCTTATGTTAATTTTTAACTTTTAATCATATTCATATTATTTCTTTTATGTTTTTTTAATACACTAATATATATTAAAAGTAGACTATATCAGTGACTAACTATCAAAATTAATATTAATTAACTAAAATAATATTTAATATTATGGTAAAATTAAGTATAAATTCATTCCTAATTTTTCAAATTTTTTCAAATTCTTTTCAATATTTTATCATATTTTTAATTTGAAATCAAAGTACAATCAAAATATAGTCAAACTCTGGTCAACACCCAATTAATATTTTTTAAAAAAATCTTTCGGCCAAAACCGAAACGGCCGAAACGTATTGGTTTCGTTGGGTCCCGAAATCGAAACCGAAATCGCACCATAAAATTTTGGTTAATGTACAAATATTAAACATATAATTTTAAAATTTAAAATTAAAAACCTTCAATATCTTTTTTATAAAATTTTATTTAAAAAATAATAAAGTTTGGACTTATTTATGAATAAAAATATTCATGGAGTTTATTTGTAAATGCATAAATATAAAACTTGTAATTTGAAATTTTAAGTTTTAAAACCTTTAATGTCTTTGTTGTAAAATTTTATTTAAAAAATAATAAAGTCTAGACTTATTTATAATAAAAATATTTAAGGGATCTATTTGTAAATATATAAATATTAAACTTGTAATTTAAACTTTTAAGTTTTGAAATCTTCAATATTATAAAATTTTTATTAAAAAAAGATAAAATTTGAACTTATTTATAAATAAATATATTTGAGGGGTCTATTTGTAAATATATGAATATTAAACTTATAATTTGAATTTTTATGGAGGATTTATTTGTAAAAATTTTAAATATTTAAGGTTCTCTTTGTAAATTTTTATTTGAAAAATATTAAAAATTAAACTTATTTATAAATAAAAATATTCAATGGACCTATTTTGTAAATGTACGAATATAAAAATTATAATTTAAAATTTAATTGAGGGTTTATTTGTAAATATTTGAGAGAAAGAGTGGAGGGTGATAAGTTGATAATTTTAAGGGATTTAGTTATAAAATTATAAAGAATAAAAGTGAAATTTTTTAAAAAAATTTTAATTAAATAAACAATAAGAGGTTATATAGGTAATAAATTTCAAAAAGAAAAATGTGTAGATAAATATTAAAATCACGAAAAGTATTTAGTAAATAAAGCAAATTTTAGGATGTTGTAGATAAAGAACCCTTAATTTTAAATAAAATATAATAAAATGGAGTAAAAACATGCCTACAAATTATTTGTATTATAAAATATTTTGATTATTAAAAATATCATTTTTTTTTACAAATGTTTTGCGTTGATTTTAAATTTTTTTCTCGAAAAACACATAAAAAATTTGTTTTGTCTATATTTTCTTATTATCAACCTCATCAACATCCTACTTTTTGTATTTTTAAGATTTTGCTCTTGATATGGAAGTGATACTTCCAAAAGCGGAAAAAAGTGGTAAACAAAATGTCAAATTCATTTCTCCAAGGGGCTTTCAGCACTTGAGCCTAGACTGCCTAGTTGCTAACATGGCATCAAACAAGCTCACAAGGGCTCTGTACTGTTTTTCTACGGATTTTGATTTGTTTCTTGATATATTTTCAGATTAACTACAAAAGCAATTGAACTCCAATTGACAGGAAATTGTTCCCCAGAGTCAACTTACCCCCAAGACAGCCAAAGAAATGGTTAGACGCAAGTTATGAAAGCTCGTCATCATCCCAAGCATTGATCCTGCTGAATAGTATTTGACTAAATCTGTTGCATGTGTCTGAATATTTAAAATGGTTACGATAAACAAAAATAGAACCAAAAAAAAAAAAAAAAAACTAGAAAATGGTAATTTGTTATGGACACGTACAGTCCATATGACTGATTCTGCAATGTCACATATTATGAGACCGGATGTATATCACGTGCACATCAGAGAAACCCTTCCAACATTGGATCATTTGGAAACTGGTAGAGACTGCCCCGCGCACCAGAGAACGCTTTCCTACATTGAGATAACATGAGGAAAACCAGCTATGTTATTTAGATAGACCAAAAACTGTGTCCTCAAAATGCAGAGTAAACATCAGTTAGTGCTCTAGATGGAAAAGGTATTCTGTTAGGCGCTGTAATTTGCTAGAATCCACTTTCTGCTCCTCAGAAATAATTGACTTCTTCAGAGTCAGCATCCCAGATGAAGGATCCAAAGTCCATCCATGCTGCAGAGCAACTGCATAGAAATGCAATCACCTCTCCTTAAGCAGCAGTACTATTAAAAGATTAAGATTTGAATTTCATCAAAGTGAAAGTCAGAATAAAAGATTCATCGCACAAATTGCTGTGAACTACATTTTTTTTTTTCCAGAGAAATTTATGGGAAAGGAGCAAGTGTTTGAGAAGGGAGGCAGTATTTATTCCTGCTAGCAAGATGTAACCAGATTCAAATACACAGAGGACCAGAGTGCACCATCCACATAATTGATAAGGAAAAAGATGAGCAAGGTTTTATTCTTTCCATGGCAGCCAGTGTTGTAGCATTCTAAACTAATGGTTTAGAAAAAAGAAGGGTGAATAGGGCAAAATTGGTAGAAACTACAGATTTAATTAGTAAGCCATGAAACAGAAACCTGCTAGAGCTACCTTCAAGATTTAGAGAGACACTGGATTTAAAGGTGGGAAATCTGGCCCAAGCCTTTGTTTGATTTGCAGCAAAGCAAGGCTCTGACAATAGTTGGCAAATACAAACAAAGGACCAGAAAAAATAGAGTACCATAAAATTGTTCAAGTATTCCATGTCAATGTTTCAAAATGCATCCATTATTTCTTATGAGCAATAACTTTAGCATTGATCAATGAAGTGTGTATTTTCAAAAGGCTTGTATTATGACAAAAGTAGAGAGAGTTTAACATACAATTTGTTGCATTCTCCTCACTCATTCCCATAAAATGAGCCATGTCGCCAACAGTAATAGTTGAATATGCAGAAACTAACAGCTGGAACATCTTACTTGTATAACTCTCTGCACCATCAACAAACAATTGATTTCCAATGAGCATCTTTAGATGAAATTGAGAATATTACTAAATGATTTCTGCTGCATTATTGTTCAACAACAACACCCCATACTTCAAACTGATTTAGATAGCCTAAAACATCAGTTGCACTAAACCCTAAACATTAATGAAGACAAGCAGGTCTCAGCTCTTCCTTTTGTTGGTAACAATGCTCTTGCCTATTTTATTCAGTGAGAATGTTTCCTTTGCTAATTGACAAACTAATGGAGAGAATTTCAGAAATAAATAATCTTTTGACTCATGCTTAGATGGTGCGAGAAATTGCAGTAGTGTAGTAGATCAATAGAACACATAGGTTAAAGCAAAAAGGCACAGAAACAAAAGATCACCCAAACAACATTTTTGTATAAAAAAAATGAAGAAAAAGAAACAATCCAACAAATCTAGAGACCAAATTCAAGTTTATCCACAAATCTCCAACCAAAGTTCATCTAAGATCCAGAGCTTTGGCACCCCAAAGAAATGATCAGACTTTTATTCTAATGATTGTTTTTGTAATATTTCAAACTTTGTTTTCCTAGCTTACACAAGTTCGTTGAGATTGGTACTTCGACTTGGTCTTCAAGTCCAGTCACACATGGTTAGCAAGTTTGGTTTTATGGGGATAAGAAGCCACATATGTAGGAAATAACGTCTATGATTTTAATTTCCTTCGCCCAATTGGCAAACAAAGAGAAAGATAAAACGGATGTTCACAGTGTCTCTTTTTTTAGCCCTAGCAGTTTACAATACCCTTTTCTACTCCTTCACTCTAGATCTAATTGAGCTTTCTAGCTAAAGTGAAATTGAATTGACTATTATTTTAATTGAGCTTGTCATATAGTCATACAAAAAAACAATAGAAGTCAATAATAGTCAACTTTGATTGTCAACAACTACGTGTAAAGTGAGTGATGCTATTTATTTAAGCGATGCATTTCTTACTGTATAGCAGCAGATTAAGTGTCAAAATGCAGATTTAATTAAAGGAATGTCGACATGATACTGTCTTCACTATATGCTAGATGTTGCTATATTCTTAGCAGCAGAACATTTCAAATATATGTATATCATGCACATATTTTTCAGCAAATGAATTTATATTTGTGATACGGTCAATAAGAATCCAGCCAAAGCTCACTACAATCTACAACTAATTTCTCATGCCAACAGTGATGCAACTCTTCAGTGCTTACCATAGCAAGTGACAACCAAAACTTCAATCACACCAATTCTCAGATTTTAAAACATAATCAAAACTGAATTCAGCTTTTCAGATTATAATCCAAATAATCCAAAGCATATACCACTTTTTATCAGAATCAGAATCTAGTCAAAGCCACCACAAGTAATTCCAAAATTCCTATAAACGATTGAAACTCTAGCTATCAACGTTTTCAATCTCAAAAAAACAATCAAAACAACGTTGCTCACCAGCAAAAGCCATGACGAGGGGCAACGCTTCAAAACTCCATTCAAACCCGCGAACAGCTCGGTAAACTCCGACGTAATCCCGCGTCCAAAGACACTGGCCGATCCTCCAAGCCGCCACGATCTCCGGTTGGCTTTCCTTTACCCTCGCGGGGATCGATTTCCACAAAAACCTAGCGCTATTCCTGCAAACCCAGCCAAAAACCAACAAAAAAGGTAAAAGATCACGAAAAATCGAGTTCAGTGCTGCTCTAATCGAAGGCGGAGAGCTCACAGATCGTTGACGTAGAGATGGCCGATGATATGGATCGCGTAGGGCCATTCCTCCTGGAAATCAATTCCCCGCGCTGCCACCTGATCCGATTACGAGAAAAAAATGAGAAACATTGGAAAAAATTGGAGATCAGATGCTGAAGCGGAAGGGAGCAGGCTAGGGTTTGCCTGGAGCAGGAGCTCGTCGGAGATCTCGGCGATCTTGTCGTAGGATTTGGCGGCGAGGGCCGCGTGTAGCGGCGAGAGATCCATCGGAGAAAGCCCAAGCTTGGTTTGCTTGTCTTTCCCCCGAGCAAAAGAGCTCGGGGGCGTTATCGGATCGATTTGCAACTGGAATCCGATCCGAATTTAGCAAATAGAGCACTGGACCTATTTAGTTGCGGATCCGAATCTCGACCATTATTATTCAATCTATAAAATTATAAGTAATTTTATAAATTTAAAATAAAGTTATTTAGGCATCAAACCAAACAGTAAGTACATTGATTCAGGGGTTGTTTAGTTAAAAAAATAAAAGATAAATAGAAATAAGATCATTTTCTTCACTTTTTAGATTATATAGTTGTTTAAAAATTAATTTTTAAAAGTAATTTACTTTTGAACATTTCTAATTTCGAAGTAAAAAATAAATTAAATTTTATTTCCATAGTTTTTTATCAGAATTAATTTCTAAAAATAGATTAAATGTATTTTGAATTATAATAATATTAATAATCTTATACACAATAATATTTTTTAAAAAAAATATGTATAAAAATTATATAAATAATTACATAAAAATCTATTTATGAATAAAAAAAATACTATACATAAATAATTATATAAAAATATTTATTTATGAAAAATTAAATAAATAATATTTTACATAAATAATTACAAAAAAATTATTTATGAAAAATCAAATAAATAATATTGTATTTAAATAAGTATGCTTTTAAAATATACTATCTTTTAATCAAACGGTAGAAATAAATTACTTCAAATCACTTATGATGCAAAAATAAAAATAAACTAAATTTTATTTTCGTAATTTTTTTTTGAAGTGATTCTAAGAATGAGTATAATAATAATATTATTAATAATCTTATATAAAATAATAATATATATATTTTAAAATTATTTTTAAATAATTTAAAAATATTTTAAAAAAATATTTTTTGTCCTATTAAATAATAAAATTGGATCACTTTCAATAACTTTTAAAAATAAGTGGAAAAAAGGTAAGTTGACTTAGATCCACTTTTATAGTTTTATGGACGGAGACATAAATGGATTTGGGAAAAACCATTTAAAACTGATAAGATTAAGAAGATTTGATCAACCTTTTAATCTGGTTTACTCCCCATTTAACTTGCGAGAATCGGACGGTCAACAATGCCTCATCACCTGTAATCTCCTCCATATCCGACGGTCAAAGGCGCCCCGCATTCAGATAAGTTAGACTAAATCCGCACGAAGGTCTCTCCTTTCAACCCAGTCGCACCCAATCCGAGCCCCGATCCGGGATCTCAAAACCCTAATCCGCGCTCCCACAGTCCACAATTTATTCTCGACCTTGATCCTCTCTACGCTCCCCTCTTTCCAGGTTCAAATTCGCATTTCTTCTTCTCAGAAGAGGAAAAGATTTGATCTTTCTGTCCTTTTTTTGCGATTTTTGTTGTTTTGAACAGGGTTCAGTAGAAGATGACGGAGCCGTCCAAGGTGATTCATATTCGCAACGTAGGGCACGAGATTGGGGAGGTAATTTTGCTTTACATTTCAATTTGCACATGTACTCGGTCAAATTTTTATTTTTTTTCTTTGTGTGCTGTTTGTTTGTTGTAGAATGATCTCATGCAGTTAGTGCAGCCATTTGGGACTGTGACGAAGCTTGTGATGTTGAGGGCGAAAAACCAGGTTTGGAATTTGATTATTGTGTACTGAAGTGAGGAACTTTCGGTTTCATTTTGTGAATATGGTTCCTTTCTGTGTGATTTTTACAGTTTGATTTATATTTGATATAATGGCAGGCTCTTCTCCAAATGTATGATGTGCCTTCTGCTATTGCTGCATTGCAGTACTATGCAAATACTCAGCCGACCATCAGGTACCTCTTCTTCTTCTTTTCTTTTTCACATTGAAATTCAGGAGAATTTCTCTGCTTAATCGTAAAGGAAGTTGGTTAAGTAGAAAGAGTAGAAAAGAATGTAGTTGGTTCAGGTCACTATTATAAAAGCATGAAAGAAGAACTCATAAAACTGAAAACGTGTTAATAGACAATCAGGCAGTCCTCCCATGGAACGAGACCTGATGAAGCTTGTTACTGAAGTTATTAATAAAAAAGTAACTGAAACATGCAAGAGAGTTGATTCATGAAATTGCATCTGTAGTTCTGAACTATAATGTGATTCATTCATCAGCTATAACACTGCGCTCTTACAACTTTTCACGAATTTTTGGTTACAAAAGGTAAAAAAATGCATTGTTCTGGTGGATATTTGTCCTGGTTTGTATTTGAAATTTGAAATGACTTGTTTTCTGTCATCACAATTGTATTTGATGATCTTAAAGATCAGGCACACATTCCCCTAGATTTATCCTTTTAATGGGTTTGGTCATTCAAACATGTTTCAGTTAGAAATCTTATGTTTTGTATGGTATTAGTAATTGTCTAGGCTTCAACTTGTCACCTCTTGGGTTAACTCACTATCTTATGTAAGCTGAACTGTTGTCATTTCAGGGGGAGGAATGTGTACATGCAATTCTCTTCTCATCAAGAATTGATGACAGTGGAACAGAGTTCACAAGGGCGAAAGAATGACCAGGTTTGTATAATCTAGCTGAGATAATCTTAGTCAGTTGATGCTATTCTGAGTTGGAACCCAAGGTA
This sequence comes from Trichopus zeylanicus subsp. travancoricus, assembly GCA_005019695.1. Taxonomy (NCBI): domain Eukaryota; kingdom Viridiplantae; phylum Streptophyta; class Magnoliopsida; order Dioscoreales; family Dioscoreaceae; genus Trichopus; species Trichopus zeylanicus. The sequence continues at coordinate 1,131,716 of RXID01022466.1, forward strand.
GTTGATGTCTGTTTGTTATGTTCGAGACTTGAATTCTTGAATTGCTTATCCTGTTTATTGTTTGGTGAAGTATTTTTTTTATGCTCATTCATGTTTTTTCGCATCTCAGTTATGTGCATATCTACTTCTTGCATGCTGACACTGCAGCATACATATGAACACACACACACACATTCTCTGTCCCAGTGATTGCATGTGATAAACAAGATATATTCAACATTCACAAGATGGATTTTATGTGTGTGTACAGTATGGTGATGGAGGAAAGTTTCATAAGATTGATCAAACTTAAAGCTGTATGGTGTTTGTCAAGGGAATGACTGTACTATCCAAATATTTAAGTAGTTAGAGTTTCAGAAAATGAATTTGCGAGAAATTGGTCAAGAATATATAATAGATTTGCTTCATGGAAATTGATGAATTTCTTATTATAGTAATGTAAAAATGCTTGCTATGGCTTGTCATAGATGAACTGTGGTGAGCAGTCCAAAACCAACCAGTATGAAATAGATTGATTCTTGTGTTAGAGACAACAGGGGAAACTTTATTAGCATTTCAAACTAAATGTATGCATTTGCATACACAGCCATCCAAAATTCCTAACAAAGTCCTCTTTTGTACTGGACAAGTTGGGCTTGTGAAATGATGTTTAGCATGTCTTCAAACTGTAATTATATTAAGGCACAAAAGTAATGTCAAAAATGGGATAAGACTTCCTTTGCTTGCAGTTTTGGTTGCAACACATGCCACAGTGTTAATCTCAATAACATTTAGGTTTTTGACAATAAGGTGAGGATGCAAGTGTCTCCTGCCTCCTCCAGTCGCACGTTAGTTTTGCCATTACCTATGCTTCAAGTGAGATCTAAGTTTCTAGCTGATGGCAATAATTCTCTCTTCTTTATGGATTTCATTTCTTAGACTTCTATTGCTTTATATGCTTATACCTAACTAAGATCTAAATATACTCTCTTCCCCTATTGTATTTCTTTCTTCTTTCTTCCCACTATTTATTATTCTCTCTTCTTCTCTATCTCTTCTGTCTCTATGATGATCCACTCTTGGGAACTCAGGATTCGCAACCAAATCGAATCCTTTTAGTCACGATACATCACCTGCTGTATCCAATAACAGTGGAAGTGCTTCATCAAGTGTTTTCTCCTTATGGATTTGTAGAGAAGATCGTCACATTTCAGAAGTCAGCTGGTCAGCTTCTACAAGTCTTCTCTCAATCTCTTTAATTTTTCATTCTCTATCCCAGATTAAACTGCTGTTGTTTTATTTAACATCTGTTGGTGCTTTTCTGGTGGGTTAATTTTCTTGACAGTCTTTTTATTTGTTACATGTTCAATTTCAGCCTCTGTAGGCTAGCTGTGCATGCACAAACGTACCAAATTTTATGCCCTATGAAATAATTAATAGACTAAGTAGACTTCTCAAGTTACCTGTTTTTTGATTGCTTAGGTGCTCAGGCTCTTATCCAATACCAATCACGCCAGAGTGCTGTGCAAGCGAGAAATGCCCTGCAAGTATGTAGTTTTAATTCAAAGTTTATCCTCCCTGGATTGTTTTTGTTATGATGACTGTTAAGATGGTTACATTTCTCTTTTTAGGGTCGAAACATATATGATGGCTGCTGTCAACTAGACATACAGTTTTCCAAGTATGATTGTCATTTTGTTATCATTGGTTGGTTGCTGTGTTTATTCTGTTTTCCTACTGATTCATACTGTTTGCAAAATTTCAGCCTCACTGAATTGCAAGTTAATTACAATAATGAGCGGTCAAGGTAATTTCTGGCCTACGTTGTCTCTAACTTCATATCAGCTAGAAAATGATTAAATCATGGATTTGCACAAGTTTATGCCAGATTCTATCTAATAGCTGATTGAATATTATGGTTGCTATAGAAATCAAACTTTGAAGGCAATATGCCGTAGTGTTCTATATCTGTCTTTTAACTTCATTATTATTCTGAATATTTATGTTGTCCATTTTCAGAGATTTCACCAATCCATCTCTACCTTCTGAACAGAGAGGCCGGTCTTCACAAGTAAGTTGCCTTTTGTTTCTCCAATCAATTTTTGCATTCAGTTTGCATTATTCATGTTTAAAGCATTCTACAATTGTTATCGATCGACTATGTTTAATCACATGTGGTAGTCTGGGTACGGTGATGGTGGTCTGTATGCGCTTCATCCATCTGGACCTGGTGCAGGTGCATTTTCAACACTCAAATCTGGTGATACTTCTCTTCAGTATGCAGATTTATTGGTCGTTCATTTCTAACTTGCTTCTTTTCTTCTTGCAGTTCCATTTTCACAGGTGAGTTTGCTCCACATTATTGTGCTCCTAGTCAGGTTTCTTGTTGTTAGTTGGCTATTTTTTTGGTTTGGCTCCAGGCTTGAATTTTGTTTCGCCTAAGAAATTTCATACAAGATTGTGCATGGGGTGCTTTGTGTTTTGTTAGATGAGCAACGCTAGGGCAGTGGCAGCTGCATTTGGTGGTACTTTACCCCCAGGAGTAACTGGTACTAATGATAGGTGTACAGTATTGATCTCTAATTTGAATCCTGATGTAAGTCTTCAACTCCCAGATTGCTTTCCATGCCAACTTCCATGTTGCTGCTAATTTGTTTGCTGCAACACCTCTGCAGAAAATTGATGAGGACAAGCTTTTCAATTTGTTCTCAATGTATGGAAACATTGTACGAATCAAGCTACTTCGTAACAAACCAGACCATGCACTCATTGAGATGGAGGATGGTTTTCAATCTGAATTGGCTGTACACTTCTTGAAGGTATACATTTGAGATTTAATAGTTCTATCCTGATCTTCTAAAATGATTTGTTGTCTAGTGTGGCTTGTGAATCAATTGATATTGAAAGTTTGATATTCAGCTTTAGGAGTTTTAGCAAAGATGACATATAAACTAGTAGGTGGTAAAATTGTTTTATTCTGAGGCAGCTTTCACTTCATAGTACTGATTAAGGTAATTTCTTGATGTTACAGGGTGCCTTGCTTTTTGGAAAGCGGCTGGAAGTGAACTTCTCTAAGTATGCAAACATCACACCAGCCCCTGACGCCCATGAGTACACGGGCTCTAGCCTTAACCGTTTCAATCGCAATGCCCTCAAGAACTATCGCTACTGTTGTTCTCCAACAAAAATGATCCATGTCTCCACTCTCCCACAAGATATCACAGTCGACGAGATTGAGTCCCACTTGGAGGAGCATGGTGCCATTGTCAACTCCAAAGTCTTTGAAGTCAATGGGAAGAAACAGGCTCTCATCCAGTTCGAGGATGAAGAGCAGGCTGCTGAGGCTCTTGTCTGCAAACATGCGACCTCAATCAATGGTTGCACTATTCGGATTTCCTTCTCCCAACTCCAGACTATTTAGAAAGACACCAGTTGTTCTCCTCTCTCTGCCCCCCTCTTTTTCTTGTGTAATGTTTTCTTGTTTTGCATTCAGCTTTGATGCTTAACACACTTCGTCTCTCACTCTGTGTTGTTTGTGCTTTAAGGTTTCACGCACTTCCTTTAAATTGTTGCTTACCTTTTCTGAACTTGGTTGTGCTGTTGTTTGTTTTCTTTGATATGTGTAGCTGGGATATATTGGAAAAATTGAAGGGTCTATATGCAAAGATCAATTTTGAGGAGTTATATACATAAAAATGCAAAAGCTAAATTGTGAATAACGAATTGCAGAAGGCTAGTTTTGCAGTGGTGTACATCAAACTTGGTTTAAAAAATTTACAGACAATTCATGAGTTTTTTATGCTAAATTGTTTGCCAATTTATTTAAGTGAATAATTTCTGAAAAATAGCTCCACTTAAAATCTAAAAGTCAATCAATAAATTTCAATGAAAGACCTGGATTGATATCTTGGATTTCATTAGGTGTTGTTTGATTAGCAAGAAGTAGAGAGAAGTGATTAGAAGTAAAATCAAAATTTTCTATTTCTATTATTTAGTTGTTCTTATAAGTACTTTGGATTTAAAAGTAAAAAATAAGTTAAGTTTTATTTTCATATATTTCGATCAGAAATATTTTTTAAAAGTGAATCGAATAATTTTTAATTATAATAATATTAATAACCTCACATGTAATAATAATATTTTTTAAAAATATTTTATAAAAAATTAAATAAATAATAATTTACGTAGAAAATTAGATTAGAAATTTTATTTATAAAAATAATTTAAATAAAAAATATTTTAAATATACAATTAAATAACTAATATTTTATCTAAATAATTATAGTTTCAAAATATATTTTCATTTAATAAAATACTAGAAATATATTTCTTTTAACCACTTCTAAAAGTGAGTTAAAAATAAAAAATAATAATTTTGCTACACCTTCCTTCACCACCGAACAAGCAAATAGTGCCTTAAGTAAATAAATGGCCAATCACATTATACACTCTTTCCATGCTCTTCAAATAGAGAGGTAAAAAAAACTCTTTTTACAAATAAACCCCTAACTTCTCCACAATTATGTACCTATTTATAATCTAATTCGTTCACAAAAAACCCTAATTAATCAAATTCCAAGTGTTGCCCTAATCACTAAAAAACAACCAAAGCAACGAGATTATTCTTGTGATATTCCATTAAAATTTATTTTTTGTAAATTTTTATGGAAATAATAATAATATGATATTTTCTAATAATATCATATAATTAAAAGAAATAAACAATAGCCTCGTCTGCGATATCTTCCATGTGAATATTAGCCAACTGATTTGCAAACATGAAAGTAAAATATATATTTTTTACAGAAAATTACCAGGGCCTCTTTCAAACAAATTATAATTAATGGGATCAACATGAAAGATTGAAATCCAAGGGTCTGACGTATAATTGATCTCAATATAAGGACTAATATGCAAAAATCTCAACCAGAAAACATTGACCAACCTCCAATCCAAAGATCAAAACAAGCACAAAATGCCACTTTCTCTCCACCGCCACTGGCGGCCTCCTCTTGTTGCCCGACCTCCTCGCCGGCGACCATCCTCCTCCGCCCCTCTCTGCAGACTCACCGGAAGAGTGGAGGCCTCCACTTCCTCCTCGTCGGTTGCCCCGCTGCCTTCGAGGCCGACAGGCTCCGGCTAGACGCCGAGGCCCGCGCGTCCATGGCTACCGCCTCAGAATCAGAGGGAGAAGGCGCCGATCCCAAGGCATGGAAGTGGCAGATCCGGAAGCGGATGTGGGATCTCATGGAGAACGAGGGCATTGCTCGCAATCCCCGCCCCGTTCACCGCCGCATCCCCAGTTTCTCCGGCGCGCCGGCCGGCGCAGAATTGGCCCGCCATCTGAACCAGTGAAGATTCTCATTTATTCCCTGAAAATTCGAAGTTTTTTGCGCAATTAGATTGTTGAAACGATGAATTTTCTAAAAAAATCTTAATATTCGGTGGTTTTGTTATCTTATCTGCTGATTTGTGGTCACATTTTTGTTTTCTAGAATTAGCAGCATTAGACGCAGTTCACAATTTTCTTAAAGTGTTGATGATTTCATTTCTGAATATGCAAAAGGTTTTTGCGAAATTATTTGATGAAGGGATGAAATTGAGTGGCTTTTTTATGCGATCTAATGTTTTACAAGTATAAAATGTGGTTGCTTTTGGATTGGTGGTGGCATTGTTTTTAAGTTAGGAGTTTGGAAGCATTCCAGAAGGCTCAGTGTGTGAAGGTGAATCCTGACTCGTCGCAGAAGCAAGTCCGGTTCTTGATGCTCACAGATTACTTATTTGTACAAAATTTAGTCATTTGGTCATTGTGCCTTACATTCTGCTTCTTTTTAATCTATTTTTGCAGTAAGATAGTTTGACAGGTCATTATGGTAGAAAGGAAGATGTACTTGCAGAAATTGATCGGCATCATTGCTCAGATAACTGTGTATCTTTTCAATTGCATGCAAATTGTTCATCTTTTTCATTCTACCAAATGAAAGACTAGTTTTTGTTCGACAATTTGTCCAAGTGGGGAAGGGGAACCATAGATTATGAAAAGTATTAACATCATTAGTGCAATTGATTCCTTCATGTGTACTTATCTAAGCACATGTATGTTCTTATGTGTGTACAGTTTAGAAGATACTTAAATGCAACAAATGCTACTTCATCTTTCTAGTGTTTCTAGTGCCAAGCAATACTAATTTCTAGGTGTCAGGAGTTATGTTCATTTTTTATTTTTTATTTTTTATTGCAGTTTTTGTGTGTCAGATTTTTTTTGAAAGTTGAAGAACTCCTGAGGAAACTTGCCAAACAGGTGCAGAGACATCACTGTCATTAACTCCATGCCTCTCTTTTTTAATTGGTTTGGTTGATTTGAAGCTTCAATACAAAGCCTAATTTGTTTAGATATTCAGTATTAATGTTTCTTTGAAGTGTAATACTATAATCAAACTGTAAAAGTTTTGTAATCTTCATGTTTGAACCCTAACAGATTAAAACTATTATGCCCATATAGTTTGAATTCATGACACACTTCTCACTTCTGTCCACAAATATCATGATACACACTTTGCATTTGTGTCCACAAATAAAGTGTTCTGCATTCCAGTTTAATTTGGATAGGTGGGAAGAAGCTTTTGACTCCTCAGCCACATTTGAGGACTGGATTCTTTTCAGTGCTAGAATCTCGGATGTTGCCTCCTGGTACCATAAATGAAGCGTGTACTTCTGTTTGGATTGCAAAACATGGCAGACCTATTGATTTGGATGAGAAAATTAAAGCGGATTTTATAGCAATCAGCTCAGTTGCAGTGGATCTACGAACTGGAGCATGACTGGGGAAGAGTGAAGTATTACTTCTGGTTATTCATTCAATTTGTTTCACATCTACTTTCTGCAATTGTGCTTTGTACAGTTTGAATTTCTAAAAGGATGGACCTCAGGATGGAAAACTAAGAATGAAGATTTAGGAATTTTTCTTGTTATTGATCAAAATTATGTTTTTAACTTATTAGAAATTTTAGTCCTGACATGCAAGCTCTATGCCATCAATTTTCATCAGAGCATTATCACCTAGCAGGACCAGGTTGTGTGTTAGCAATAAAAGTTTGAAAATTTGACTGAATGCTATTTTCTAGGGAGTATGAAAAGAGAAACTAAAATAAGAGAGAATATAGAATAGCAGAATTAACAAAATTCCTAGGATGTACAATGTGGTCTTTTGTTTAATTCAGGAGCTATATCTCTTTCCCATGGAAGCTTTTGTATCATAAATGCCACTATCTGTGTTAAAATATTAGGAATGCATTTGGAAAATTTTCTGTCAACTCAAAGAAATGTCGCTTTGCTACCCCATGATTGTAATTTGCTGAAATACACATTTGTTTCCTACTTGGGAGTTTGATCATGTAGTTAAAGTCAAAAGGAAAATCATTTTATTAGCTAATTTTGACTTAACAACCTCATGAGTCTGTTGCATTCAGTATGGCAACTTGAATATTGTTGCTTATATCTATTGGGTACTTTACTTCTATAAAACAAAAAAAACACCTTTTTTTCCTTTATAAACTGGATGGAATCTGCAGAGTTTGGACAGTGGAAGCATTTAGATTTTCGATACTAATACCTATTTTAACTCATCAATGAACATTGTACATACTATTAATCTGATACAGGGCTTCGCGGAACTTGAGTATGGGATGCTTGGGTACATGGGGGCTATAGATGACTTAACTTTGATCATGTTATCCGGTAATTATATATGCCCTAGTATATTCATGTTACCACTATAATTTGTATCTATTGCTGAATTTGTTAACTTTATTGTGTATGTACTCTTTTGATTCCGTGGAACATTTACTCGTCAAACCTACAATAGAAGTTCGATTCCTAGCAATCACGGGACAGTTACATCTTTTTTTATTTTTTTATTTTTGGTGAATATCATCTATTTTATGAATGAGTTGTTACTTCTTGTGGAGCAGTGCATGATGAGCAGTTAGTCGATGACATCCCAGTCGAGAAGCTGTTAGTTCATGATGTTCCTGTCAATATTATCTGCACTCCAACTCAAGTCATCTTTACCGACGCCTCAATTCCAAATCCTCGAGGTTGGAGACAAACTTGATTTTACTTGTCCAGCTTCACATTTAGCAATTCATCTAATCATTTTATGCATGTAGGAATTTATTGGGAGAAATTATCACCTGAGAAGCTAGGTCAGATTCGAATACTGCAAGAACTGAAGAAGTGGATAGAGCAAGAGACTGGAGAGACGCATGTTTGGGGGCCTTCAGAGAAACTCCCTCCAATTGCTCAGAGGAGATAACATATGCTAAAAAATATGTATAACAAGCAATGTCCTAATTTCTTCGAAAAGAACAGGGCAAGAGAATGCGCTGTGTGTAGTAGTAAGAGCTAGTGGTTCCTCTGTGCCCAGTATAGCTTCTACTGTGACATGAATTTGTTGGATATGTAAGAAACATCAAATGTATGTGATTGGGGAGGGTATACTTGTGATATAATACATGCCATCCGCAGTTGTTGTTACTTATTATTCCGTTTTAATTAGAAATTGGATCCAGTCACATCGGTTGTTGCAATTGGATCTAATTTCTTTTTATTAGCAGTTGATAATTGATCATATATTTCGGTTAGTTAAAAAAATTGACATATATATGACATAAGAAATTCCTCGGACGTAGCTTGTGTGAGTAGTACATTGGCCGGGCTTGGTTGGGCGTTTTCCATTGTCGATGCCCCCCCCCAAAAAATGTCAAAACTTCAAATCCAAATCTCAATCAACCTTTGACAACAAAATCTATCCCATATTTAACTCCATACACATGGATCCACCTCACGACCAAAATAAATTTAAAAATAAAAATAAAGATTTACGAAAAAAATTAAAATAGACAAAAAAAAATGAAAAATCTACTTTGAAGTATTATTCTCCGGCAGGTAAAGCAATGAAGGAACTCCAGAAGAAGAAGAAGAAGACGAAGTTAAAACTGAGGAAGAAGAAGCAGCAGCAGCTCCGATCACTTGATTTGAATATAAGTACTGCTCCCACAGCGCATTTGGCTGCGGCGACGGGGTCCTGGAGTTGTTGTGGAAGCTGAATTGCGGTGTTGGGCCTGGTGGCGGGGCGGCAGGCAATGCGGGGCGGAGGCGGGCTAGTTCGGGGAAGTTGAGCTTCGCGCGGCTGCCCCGGAAGCGGAGTGCGGCCTCGTCGTAGGCGCGGGCAGCGGCCTCGGCAGTCTTGAAGGTTCCGAGCCACACCCGTGACGCCTTGTGCGGGTCCCGTATCTCCGCCGCCCATTTACCCCACGGCCGCTGCCGCACTCCCCGGTATCCTCTCCGCTCTGTGGCGGGCGCTGGATCTGGTTCTTGGTACGAGGTGGTGGCGACCGTGTCTTCTGATGATGAGCCTTGTAGGCCTTGTGGACTCCGCTCTTGCGCTGCCAACAAGTCAAAAAATGAAAACAAAAGCAAAAACATGAAAATTTGATGAGCAAATAAACCTCTACCAGAAAAAGTTGACATCTAGACGAATATTTCAAATATCTCATATTATGTCATTAAGTATTAGTATTTATCTGATCACATACCACGAAAACAATAACTAGAAAAAACACACAATAACTCACCCGCTCTTCTACCACCTTCTGCAAAACTCCAGCCGTAGCACCCACCACCCAACTCCGGCGGTGGCGCAGCCGCCTCATCCCTCATCCTCTTCCTCCCACCGCCGCCTTCTTCTCCGCCAATCGATGCACAAGCAGAACCATACGCACGAATCCCCAGCAAACTACTCGTCATCACCGCGGCCGTCTCCCCGGCGACAATACGAGTCAACGCCGACACCATGGCTGACATCTCCCGCTCCTTCATCTCCTCGGACAGCATCGCCATCTTCTCCTCGCAATCCTCTGAATCCTTAGAAGAGAGGAACATGTGGGTGTATATGTATACAGACGGGGATTGCGATGGCGGCAGCGCCGCCTTGAGGCGGGAGTTTACACCGTCAGCTTTTTTATTTGTTGTGCGTCTGGCGGGCTGAAAGGGCCATTTCGGGAATGGGAAGGGTTCTCTAGAAATTTGTGGTGGTGTTTTTTCCGTGAAAAGAAATTTTAAGGTTCCGGAGGGGTTTTACTGTAAACATGACGGTCGGCACGGGGCGTTGACCGGTTGGCGATTCGGCGGTGCGAGGGCGTCGGCTGTGGGGGAACAGGCGTCGGCGTTCGAGTGGGAATTCGCGGTCGAGTTAGAAAAAGAAAGCTAGTTGCGCTTTTGTTCGTTCGGTTTTGGGTTTGGGCAAATTGGCCGACATGATTTAGGATTTTTTTTTTTATAAATATTTTTGTGGTAAATGGTCAGCAGCCAATTTATTCAAGATTGTTATTGTCACAATAATAGTAATTGAATCTAATTTCTCGATTATTTGCACGTGATTCTCTTTTTTCTATATATTTTGACTTTTTTTCGATTATTCAGGATTGTTATTGTGACAATAATTCATTGATTAAGTCAATAAATTATATTAGCAGCTTATGTGAAACCAAGGGAGAGATGGTTCCTTTTGAATTAAGCAAGATGAAGAAGTCAAATCTACATAATGATTTTGGCCTCTGTCAAAGAGATTGCCATTTTTTAAAATTTTTAGCAAATAACCCTTTTTTCAGCGTAATTTTACAAAAAATTATCTATTTTATTATTATTAATAAAAAATCACTCATTTTATATTATAAATTTACAAAGATTATCTCGATTAAATTATTTAAAAGATATTCTATTATAGTTTGATTTTATCAATTAAAATTAATATAAAATGTCCAAATTATTATCTTTTGATTTTACTTTAAATAAATATTAAATTGATATTAAAAAAAATAATCTATCTTATTTTAATTTTTATGAGATATCGATTATCTAATTTTATAAAACTGAAAATTTAAAATTCAATTTTGTTAAAATGGTTGTCTGATAATTATGAAACGGATTATTGGAAAGAAAAAAGAATAAAAATAATTTAGTCTTTTATATTAATTTAATCGATAAACTTAAATAAAAATAAAAATATTTGTAATATTTAATTAAGTTTTTTTTATAAATTTATAATATAAGATAAGTAATTTTTTATTAATAGTAATAAGGTAAATGATTTTCTGTAAATTTAGATAATTATTTGCTATATATATATTTTATTTTGAGGAGAACTTTTTTGATACTTTCTAGGAACCCATTCTTTTCTAAAATTTTTCACAATTTACCCCTTCACTAGTTTATAAATTTACTAGTTCACAACCAACTTCTTCAATTATCTTTGAATTTTAATCATGTCAGCAGTATCAGCACATCAAAGAGCCCCAAGTCCAGCAATATATCTCACTAGCTTAGTTTCTGCACCTTCAACAAGTTTTATCCTCTGGTTTCAGTTGATAAGATAAATACAAAAGATTAAATGTTGAATTTTACACATAAAATAAAGAAATAGTAATCTAAAGAAGAAAAGAATCATGCACATTCTGCTGATCCAGTAGAACTTTACAAAAAGAATTAGGCAACAACTGCAATTCACAAGACAAGCTGCCAGACAACTATAAAACTGAAAAGAGTCAACAACTATGCTAAACACTTCTCTCAGCATCCCCTAACATCTCAACCCAAAACAAATAATCAAAGTTCAGTAGTAATCAAACCAAGAAGCACCAAGCTAGCAGGCTTCTTTCTGTGTTGGAATCTCGCTTTCTGCAACCAAAGTGTTTGCAGCCACAACATCCAGATAGATATCCCAGCTGCCACTTCTACCCTAGCTTAAGGCTCGTGCTTCTGATATTCCACTGACTGCTACTCATGCCACTGAACCAGTAACTGGTTCAGAGTCTGTGATGATGTCGTGCATTCCGTTGCTGTTCCTGCCACCTGTCTCTAGATCAATCTCCTCCAAGGTATGGCGCTGGGAGACCTGCAGAAGATCTCTGCCAATTTCAAGATCATCCTCTACTTTTGACCGTTGATTACTGCCTGACTCGGCTTCTGGTTCCCTAGAACGGCCTGCCGGCAGTGATCTTGCTGCTTCTTCTTGCACAAAGGCACGAAAGTTATTCCTTGAAGGCTTTGTTTTTGTGCAGAACAACTCAATGAAGTTATTCACACAACCTTGATCGTAGACATTGGTTCCATTGTCAGGTCTGTAGCTGAAGTTCTCATGTGTTGTCTGAAGAAGAGTTCAAGTTCAATGATGACTGTGAGAACACTAGTGACCATTATTTTAGTTTGAATAAGAAGAGAATGAGTAGAAAGAAGGCACTTCATTTTGTCAGCCAGTGGACAACAGCTATTATATAAACACAGCCAGTACTTTGCTTTATTAATATGCAGTCTACCACAGCTAATAATACAGAGCGACATTGACATTTGACAAGCATATTAAATCCTATGTAATTTAAAGCACTTTGCAAAGTTGCCAGGGGGTGTACGGATCCTTGAATGGAGACAAGAAAAGAAGGATTCAAAGTGGAAAACAAAAGGAAAGAAAATAAAAAACATGGGATTGACTAACAACAATGTTTGCAGTCAAATTTATGTGAATTCACAATTTATGTGAATTCACATAAATTAATTAATAATTAGTGTGATGTTCTGTCAGTGGGTATTTCAATTTTCTTGGTATAAGCTTTTAGTTCATCCAATATATTTAAAAACTTAATCAACTTATAGTTCTCTTGCCTCAAAAGTCAGAACAGAGCACAATGTTCTTCAAGGAAAGTCAAATAACATTGTGCAGTAATTAAATATCCACCTATACTACTACATAGACAGTGAAAAGTTAAATATCTACCTTACAGACACAAAAAAGTTCAATAATCTTAGTCTAAAGAATTTACAATGCCTGCACAATCAAAACATCATTCAAACAAGAAGTATTGTACTTTGAACAAAGGCAATAACAACAACTTCCTCATACCTGGTTGGTGCCAATGAGATACAAATGAAATCCAGTGAGACCGCCAACAAACCACAATGAAATAAAACAATATATCATGAGAACCACGGATGCAGGAGAATGTCTCATTGCCTTCCATACTGTAGGATAATCCCCATCCATTAGAAACTTGATATACAGGGCACACATTGCAAAGACATAGATGCAAAGAAGAGTTGCGGAGGACACGAACAAGAAAAATAATCGATAATTCCGCTGCAAAATAGTAAAATGGGTCAGATAGAGGTGATTTACAAATCCTGGTAAAAGGGCTAAAAACTTGTCAGGTGAATGATTACCAGAATAAGAATTCTAATGGTCATCTTCTTTCCAATTGTAACTGTAGTAACAACCAGAAACAAAGGTTGTTTATCAAACCAAGGACAATTGACCACACGGCATGAACTGTTCCAACTGATCACATTTTGTAACTTATGTTTAAGAGAGGAAACAGTCTTAACTTTGAGGAAAAAATGTAACCCAGCTAAACAAGAAAAAGTTATTGGATACATATACAGGTACAACTTTTTTGATATCTGTCCCCTTATCAGTTTTAGAAAACTAGTTTTGAGCCCAATAATCTACAAGTTATATCAAATGGACCAAAAGAAATGGTAAGACATAAAATGGATTGCATTGAATTATAAATATGGACAAGAAAAGAACAAAGATTGTGAACTATGCTAGTTTAATGGGCTGAAATCATCTGCAGTCATATCTAAAGACACTAATATCTACCCATCTAAGTAAATTAACCATTAGGTTGTACAAGTGCATTAAAAACATTAAATAGTAACTAATAATATTCTCATTCACGTGCATCATGAAAAGGCATCTTACTATTCCATCAGTCATATCAATTCAGTTTGACAGTGGCCACTGCCTCAAGAAGATCAATATGCCAGAGCTTACTTGCGACTTATAGATTAATCTGCTATTCCAACATCAGGCCAATAAAGGTATATCTAGGAGAAATTCTCTCAATGTTCTCTATTATATATGTGAGACAAGCAGGTTTACAGGATATGCTCCAAATGTGGACATCCGGAAGGAAAAACAAAGAGGAAAGAAAAGGGTGCAATCCAGCTATAGCAACAACCAACATCCAAAAACAATTGCCACTGCCATTTCCACGGGAAAATGAGCAGCAATACATGACAATAGACTAAGAAGAGGAAAGAAAGCGTATTTCATGTACCTGTCCAATGCACTGCCCAACCCAAGGGCAATGATGATCAAAGCGCTCCACACAATTCTCGCAAATCGAACAATGAGAACAGCGAGGGGGCCGATGAATCATGCAGGTTTCACAGTACTTTATTTTGACTGGTTTGCCATTCACAATCACTTCTTTGGTACGTTGAAACTGCAGGCTTGGTGTTTGCCTTCCGCCAGGCCCATACGAAACTGAAGGATCATACGAGAACTCTTCCTCTGGAGGATGTGAAGCACGGGGAACAATACCTGGATCTCGAGCAGAAATCATAAACAGTAGCACCAGCACCTGGTCAATCAAAATTATATTGGTGCAGAAAATGGAAAAAAACAAAAAAAAAATGTGCAATCTGCGTTACAGATCACTCAAGGTTAAGACTTGGAATTATTAAAACATCAACTATGGTGGTATAGCACAGTAGAAAACTTTAATTTGGTTATAGAGGATTGCAAAATTAAGAAACATTAATTTAAACTGCAAGAAAAGAGTAAAAGCTTACATAGATGGTAAAGACAATTGCAACCACCAAAATAGCATATCCAGCATCATATGATGAAAACTTATGACGAAGATGTCTTGCAACAAATACACAAAAAATGGCAATGGGCACAACTATAAGGGAGACAGTGATGAGCAAGGACCATGCATCAGGTCCAAATATCAACCTACCCCCACATACAAACTTCTGCAAAGAGACAAATGAATTGATTCAGCAAACAAATAAAAATACTGAAAAATCATAATAAAGATAAGAAATTAGCTTTCACGAAAAACTAAGTTGCAACAATAGGATTTTGAGCTCAAGCACGCTGATATCAAAATTGGAATGCTAAACAAAAGCATAATCCATGGAGTTGAGCCTCAAAGATGATAACTTGCTGCGGTTTCAGCAAAGATTAGCAACTGATAAGACACAACAGGGGAAAAAAATATGAACCAATGCTGAAAATCATGAATCCAACAGCTCAACACAAACAAATCAAGCTCCCGGGCAAAAAACCACATATAAACTCCAATTAGACTTCCATTTTATCGAATTTACCATCAAATACGGATCTTTGCCGAGAAAAATCAAATACCAAGCGCAAAATCAAACAAAAAGTAGCTAAAACAAAAAATAAATAAAAAATCACACTGCTCCCATTTCACTCCCCCTAAAAACTCCAATTAAACAACCATCTCATCCGTTTACCACAAAAAACAAATCTTTCCAGGAGAAAACCACAAACCAGGCGCAAAAATCAAACAAAAACCCACAAAAAAAACCAAAAAAAGAAAAATCTCACATTGCTCCCTTTCCACTCCTCATAGACCCGTTTGGCCATCGGAAACAGCAGAAAATCAGTACGTTGGCGGAAACGAGGAGATTCTGAACTCGCTCATCCTTCTTCAAATCTCGAATTTGAACAGCCCCATAGATTTTTGGAGAGAGAAAGCAGGGGAACTGAGGAGAGAGAAGGGCTTCCTTGTTTTTGCTTCTTCTGGATTCGAGTCACGAACTGAAGCGGGGGCATTTTGGGAATAAACGCTGCGAAAACCCTTGAACTGAATCATCGCTGAATTATGCATCTAAACCCCTGAAAAGTTCGATTATTTCGTTTATTCTGCCTGAAGTCCAATTTGCATATATGGCCCTCCAAAACCTACTAAATTTATCTACATCCTCTAGATAAAGTTTTCATCATCAAAGATGTTAAGAACGGAGTGATCATCTTTGATGCAGCCAAAACTATTCACATCGTCAACGGCAGATATAAAATGGATATATATCCAGATAATAATTTATTAAATTACAAAAGATTATAATATGTAATATTTTTTAATAAAATAATATTTTTTATTTTTAAGAATAACAAGATCAATAATATTTGAGGTACATAATCTTTCACATGTAAGAGATAAATATGACTAACAAAAAAAATTTCAAATATATATAATGTTTTATTATTTTTAAGACATATTTTATTTTAATTATCAGCATAGTCAATTTCTAAATTGAGTAATTTCTCCATTTCACAAGAAAAGAAAAAAAAACAAAAATGAAAATTTCAAAGAGTACAAATGCAATTTGAATGGATTTATTGGTATATGTGTGAATTTACCTTACATTGGTAGGGATGTATTATTTCAAAGCTTTTCAGGGACGTACACGCGAAAATCCCAACATCACATGAGTAGGCTCACGTGCAATGCTTCGGCTAGTCTGATTGGAATGAATGGACTGACAGTTTTGACCTTGGGCGAATACTTTATTACTTCTGGGCCTTTTTTGGACTTTTCGAAAGTAACAAGCTTCGTCTAAGTTTCCTTAGTCCGCTTTTTCTTTCTTTTTTGGCTTTTCTATTTTTAAAAGAACTTTGGTTTTTGTAGTTTACACCCTCAAATCAGTGCAATTGCATTTCACCCCTTATTTATTGCAAAGAACCTCCTTGAGCTAATTCGCCCAATAATTTGCTTGCGTTTTTAAATAAAAAATTCCAAGTATTTTCAATCTTAATAAAATTTAAAGCACAACATATGGATAGTATCATAAATATCTCCAGCGATTATTGTATATACTGATCTCGAGGTAAATTGATAAAACAAGTGGTTAAAATCACATCGACAGACTTTTATATAATATTAAAAAATTTCAGGGTTTTATATGTATATATATATTTTAAAAAAGGTTAGGGTTTGTTGGGACTCGGAATGTGGGATAATTATTATTTTATTAATTAAATGAGAATAAAACATCAGATAACGGGGCTTGAGGAAGGGAATTGGAATATTACAGTTAGGTTTGGCATGTTTAACCCTTAAAATTATTATTATTATTATTATTATTATTATTATTAATTTTCCTTCTCTCGTTGTGCTTCTCTGTCAAACTTGAAAGAGACGAGCACGCGTCGACATGCAACACAACATGATTTTTTTATTTTTTTTTCCTACCAAAAAATTTTATATTTTACTTTCGGTTGTCTGCTGATGAGCAATGAGCGCTGGAATATTCTGTCTTCCTATTAAATATAATTTATTAAATTTAGAGAAAAAAATTATTTTAAAAATTTCGAAATTTTCATTATAATTTGTTTTTATTTGACAATTAATCATTCGGTTACTTTTTGTTTATTCCTTTAAAAGGTTTCAATATGCATTAAAGATGTGCAAAAACAATGAAATTTATGTTATTTATTGGAATATATGTTTACGTTATTTAATTTACTTTTTAGAGTTTTTAACAAAAATTATTTACCTTATTCTAAATTTATAAAAAATTACTTGATTTGTCACTATTAAGTAAAAAACTACTCGTATATTATAAATTTATAAAAAATTATTTCGATTAAAATATTCAAAACTATTATTTTTTAAAATTAATTTTATCAATTAAAATTAATATAAAAACTTTAAATCATTTTTATTTTATTTTAATAGAAGTAACCATTATATTAATATAAAAATAAGTTATCTTATTTTTTAAAAAAAATTGATTATCTAATTTTATAAAATTAATAATTTAATATTCAGCTTTACCAAACTTATTTGATAATTAGAAACTGATTGTCTATAATAAAATTGAATAAAAAATTTGATATTTATATTAATTTAGTTGATTAAATTAAAATAAAATAAAAATAATTTTTAAATTTTTTAATTGAGATGATTTTTTATAAATTTATAATATAAAATAAGTAATTTTTTATTATGATAAAATAGGTAATTTTCCATAAATTTATAATAAAATAGGTAGTTATTTACTAAAAATTTTATTTTTTATAATTCTAAGTGACAGGAAGTTTGCAAAATAACCCTAAACTGTTGATGGGCGAGTTGCGTAATTATGTATTTATAGGGATATATGTGAAATATTTCCCACAGAACCCGAAGGCGGGCAATGGAAGAGATTTAAGAGAAGGGGAAAGCGTAGCGGCAAACCGTTTGGAGTTTTCTTGGCGGCGATTTCTTCTCCGGTTAGGGTTTTACTCGTTGATCTCGTTCCTAGATTTGCTATTCCATGGATTACTTTTGCAAGGATTTCACGGGTTTGGTTATGTTTTTGTCGGTTTTTTTTTTTTGAAATTTCTAGGTTTAAGTTGAGAATGCTTGCAATGCATTCGGATCTTGGAAGGGATTGAAATCCATGATTTTAGTGAAACTTTTCGATCTTGAGCATTTTTGGTTGGATTTGAGCATCCACTAATGTGGCTTCAGTGAAATTTGTAAATTTGTGATTTTTTTTTTTCTGTTATTAGTTGAGAACTGTGAGGAGATCATTGTTTAAATTGTAACTCTGAGTTGGTGAATGAAGATTTGGTTTTGGAATTGCGTTGAAGCCAAATCTGTTTTTCTGAGGAACTCATTTTCACTATGATGTGTGGATTGCAGTTATCAGTAAGAATAACATGAAGCACAGAAGGCAAATAAGCATGATCCAGCTTATCAACAAGTTCAAGGATGGGCATGAGATCACGAATGTTTTGAAGTGGACTTCTCTATTGCAGTTTCATAATTTTCTTGCTGATATACTTGGGGTGAGAGTGGGAATGGCGGGCTTATCCATGGCTTTGCAGAAAGTTGGCATGGATTGTTCCTGCAATTCCATGGACATCTGAAAAAAGCGAAGCATCTGAGTATAGGTGCTATGTGGCTGGACTCAAAATATTGGAAATAATTGTTTTCTAAATGTAATCCTTCAGGTATGGTCCATCAGATGTTGTTCTTGCTCATGGGTGTCTATATTGTTTTTTCAATAATAAATAATCATCCTGCGAGAAGTTGTGGAGGTATTGCAAACAAATTGGAAACTGCATCATGCCTTTTATGGAGTTAAGTATTTTGCCTTAAATCTTTAGGGATCACTGCTTATGTTCTATTGCTGGTTATTTGGAGTAGATTATGTTTTTACTATTTTGGCTAATTGTAATGCGTCACGAACCAATTTTGATCTGCTCTCTTCTGGATGAAATATCTCCATGTAAAAATTCAACTGTTGGCCTAGTTGGGAGACATTTGTTGCAAACTTTTTTCTCTTTCTTTCAGTAGTTTGCTCCTTGCCTGCAATTGCTAGATTGATGCCTCCACATTTGGGTTTGGTAAGATTACATTTTGACTACTGATTGAACCCTCACTGCATCAACAGTTTAGTTTCTGAAACAGGCATTCCAGACTGAGTCTTGAATGTTGGCCAATTGCTTTTGACTTGGACTATTTGATTATGGGTGTCCATTGTCCAAGAGCAGTTTGAAGAACTGACTGTTAAGCAGCTACTGCCTACCAGTACCAGCTATCATTTATCATTTAATCATTTGATTTCATCTGTTGTATCAGAGCATCCATCACTTGTCATCCTCGTAAAACACTTGCCTTCTGTTAAATTTATTCAGTCTCTGACTGATATGCTTTTTCCTGAAAACTATAATAGTTCTCTTGACCTAAAGGTGAAAACTGTAACAGGCACTTGCTAGTTGTAGCAGTTTCTATTTTTTTTTCTACAAAACAAACTGGTGGAGAATGATCTGTCACCTAAGGAAAAGGATGAAAAAATGCCCCTTACAGTTGCTTTAACATCCCTATTGGAAGGTGCTCAATCAGAACTCTCTTCCGTTGACAGTTCTTTTTTCAATTATGCATGTCTAAAGCTGAAGTTCCCTTGCATTTACTGATCTAAGTTCCCCTTGATGTCATTTATATATGTTTTTTACATTTCTGAAGCATGTCAAACTATACCTATTTACTACGAGAAGCGTCTCCATTGTTTTAAGTTCATAACAACGAATTGTTCAGGATTTGTTCACTGGTAAGCTTTTCTATTGTGCGGCATATGCGTACTTCAAGAAGAGAATGTTGTTCGTAATCCTTGGAAAATGATGGTAGCAACGGGCATATATGTCGTGCCTTTAATTTAACAAAACAGCTGGTGCAGTCTCCCAGGATTTTGTTCAGTTGTCAAGCAGTTGTTTTGCCCTTTGCCTCTTGATTTATGATCATGCTTCTGATTCAGAATGCTGCGAAAGCTTTACTTCATCTTTTATCTTCTTTAGAAGAAGAAGCCTCACACTATTATGTGCCACATGACAGTTCTTTGGGAAACATTGCTGCTTTGCCTTCTAGGATTTATCAACCATTGCGAGAAAGCAATGAAGACTGTGGATAATGGCAACAGCATTTTATTGGACAACTTGTTGGAACCATTGATAGCATTTTAATTTGTACAAGTCGTTCTTCTGTGGTAATTTTCTCATGAATAGTCAGATGGGTTATTGTTCTTCTCTTGTTGAGGGTATTGCATTCATCCTATCAGATAAATCTGGTGATTTCATTTGTTTTTAAGGCAGATGAATTTTAGCTTAGATATCGGAACTTTTTCTTTTCTGAGAAACAGGATTTTTCCATATTATTTTCTGCTTTATGAACAGCATCTCCTGTTTTCTAGCATGCAGACTTGTTTTATTTCTTAATGAATGCAATTTCTAGCTTTTTCTGATCATGGTTTACTAACTGCCTATGGCCAGGAAAGCTAATACTTGATGAAATTATTTTGTACATAACATTAGTTTTTTTTTTATCTGAGCTTATTGTTAACCTTTTAATTATTTTTCTTGGATCTTTTTGTAGCTTTTAATGGACTTTGAGTTTTTCTACTGCTTGCCTCTCTCACCTGCGTTGGATAACGGTGCAGATATTGTATGTCTATCAATGCTTTGCTCATTCTATTGGTCCTCTAGCGTCATTTAGTTGTTAAATGCTTTGTGCTGTTATTGTTAGGTTAATGGCTGTGCATTGGTTGATTGCCTCAAGTACTTTACAATAGCAGAGCATGTGGACAATTATCGCCGTGGTCGGTGTTGACATAATGCTACTGTCCATGAAAAATCAAAAAGATGAGGTAACAACGTTGCATCAGGAGGATGTTTTTTGGGCATTCACATGATTCTACTTTTAGTTATTGAGAAACTCAGATTCTCTAATATTTTGCTCATATTTTTTAATGAACAACATTATCCAGGCAAAAATGGAAGCACTTAGTCAATGTGTCAACTCGATTCTTGTGACTGTAAGCATCTTTTTGTTCAAGAAGAAATCCTGTGGAATTGTTATTCGAAGGCAGTAAAGCAATTAATGATTGCTCACAGTCCTAATATGAGCTAATTTATTTATTTATTTATTGTTTTTAGCAGTGAAAGTATAGTCAACTGTCTGCCAACCTGATTTTCTGTTTATTTCGAGCTTCCCTGGTATTTTGGTTGCAGATCTTATTCATTCATCTAGAGCATGCTTCCATGAGTTCTCATGGTGAACTAATCGAGCTCCAGGTCTGCAATAATGTTATTTTATGCAAAGTTGGCTAATATGGTTGCCAATGCTTGATGGGTCTTGTAAAAACAAATTGTTTCAACTATAGGGACACATTTCATTTCCCCTAATACTGGACATGACTCCATTTGCTGACACTACAACAATTGTTGGACAAGAAAACCTCGACAAAGTTATCAAAAAAGCAAGGAAAAGGGGAACAGCATTCCTTGGGAGGACATTCAGTTTTGCAGTGGGATTTGCGCATGTTGCCACAAATATACAATATCTTTGGTGAAAACTTGGAGCCCCTTGTTACAAACAAGATGGAAAACTCAGTTTGTGAGTTGGTTGGCAACCATTCTGTCGGCACTATCAAAGGGTTCTGTAAAGGCAACATAGTACTTGAAGGTAGTATGGCTGCCTCTAGTTACCAAAGCTATAGAACTTGCACTGACCTTGATGGAAGAGTAAGTTGGCCTCGTGATCCAGCTCCACTAGACTATCACTAGTATCATGTTTCATGCTTTTATAAAATATACTCATGCTTCATGCTATTATATATATTTGTTCTAATCAAAAGAGATGATAAGCTGAAGTACAGCACTTTCTTTTGTTTTGCATGCTTTCTATCTTGCTTACATTACACTTTCCTCTTCAAAGAAGTAGCTCTAAGCACTGCATTCATTTATTTTAATTCTTAAAGTTGCCTTTGACCTAAATATTATTCTGTGCTGGCTTTCATTCAGATTAACACTCCTGGTAGTTCAGTTGCTTGACGGAAATACCTCTACTTCCTTTCTTCAGTTGTTGAGCTCTATAGAAGACATGGAACCGGCCATTACGCAGTTTATAGGGGAGTGAGGCCTGGACCAGTAGGCGGTGATCCTGTAAAACCATTCTGAACCTCATAGCAGCAATGGCTTTATTTATTGGACCACCAAATATCAACTGTGTCAGAAGAAACTGTTTTTGCAGCAGAAGCAAGCTTGCTTTTCTACGAGGCTGCTGCAAAGCCTCAATTCTGTTCGAAACTTCAGAAGGCAAAATATACTGTATTCTCTGGCTTGAACCAGAAATTGAAGAAGTTTTACTCGGCGACAGGTTTGACAGTTGAAAATTTTCGCACGGGCTCAACACAGTAACTGATATTTTGAGCTGGAAGCATACTATGTTAGTTTTGCTGGAACGAGAGGAAGAATACAGTGATTGTACTGAGAAATACACTTCAGTTTGATGTATGGAAGTCCGGTTTTTGGTTACGGACCTCACTGAGATTCATTGTAAATCCAAAGGAAGACATGTCTGGAATTCAAGATGTGATTCATTTCTGTCAGATGTCTGTTGCAAATTTCCTATTATGTTTTTGGTTCAGCTCTAAATTCAAATTTGGTGTCTAGCCATACCAAACGCTTCACTCCATTAATGAACTGTCAAACAGTTGTCCGATTTGGTTTTGATGGCTGCAGCCGCCGACACTCAACAAGTCGGGTTTGACATTTGGTTTCCATTGATGCAGCGGCCGACACACACTCAACGAGTCGGGTTTGACATGTAATGCAATAACTCAAGTCCAAACCCGAAATTTTCAGATGTACACACGCCAGTTTTAGCAAGTACATGGTGGCATCCAGCGGCAAATCTAGCTGCATACATGGTGGCATCCAGCGGCAAATCTAGCTGCACGCGCGTCGGGTACCAGTTTTTGTCCGGACCGGTACCGCCGCATCCTCCATGATTACAATTTGTTCTTCTTCTTCTTTTCTTCTCCTGGTTTATACTCCGCCGCCTTTTCAAATCTTAATTCTTCTTCATCTTGTTCTCTGTCTTCATCTCTGCTCCAATGTCTCAAGCAACCGAGGCCGGTTTCGGGGACTCCCGCGGCACCAGGCAGAATTCCGGCGAGAAGCGGAAGCGAGGTGGTGTTTTGAAGAAGTGCTTGTCTTGGAAAACTAGCGACGAGAAGTCGGAGAAGGAGGCGTATCTTTGGACGGAGAGGGAGAGGAGGAAGAAGATGAGGAACATGTTCTCTGGCCTTCACGAGCTTCTTCCCCATCTATCACCCAAGGTCATCTGTTTACTCTTTGATTTCGAGTTGTAAGAGATCAAAATCCAGACGCATGAGTTACGTGGTGACGTTTTAGTCGGTTTCAGTCACCCATAAGCAATAATTTAGAAAAAATATAGTATGCACTTCATTAAATGCTACCGATTTGATGATTAATAAAAAAGGAATATAAAATTTCGCATGGGAAGAAAGAAATGGAGTGAGATCGTGAGAATCGCAACAAGGAACAAACCCCAACTCCAATTCTATTTCTCTTTGTTTTTCAGGCTGATAAGTTCACCATCGTCAGCGAAGCCATCAACCACATCAAATCGCTCCAGCAAAAGTTATACGACCTACAGAAACAGAAGCTGGATCGAAGCCTAGGAATGGCAGCGAAGCGGCCGTTCATCCTCGACTGGTGCAACAGCTGGGCGGCGCCGACGAACTCCCCAATCAGGGTCTCGGTTCCTCGGCTGCCGTTGGCCTTCCGAACATGGTCGTCGCCTAACGTGGTGGTCAGCGTCGCTGGAGACGAAGCTCATATCAACGTCTGCACGGCGAGGAAGCCGGGGATCATGTCTGCCATCTGCTCCGCGCTGGAGAAGCGAAGGTTAGAGGTGATGAGCGCTCATGTTTCGTCTGATCGTTTCAGAAGCATGTGCATGATCCACGCTCGTGTAAGTAAAACTCAGTTGCATCATGCAAATATCTCTTCTCTCTCACACACACACACACTCACTCACTCACTCTCTCTCTCTCTCTCTCTCTCACTCACACACACATTTGATTATGGTGATTTCCTTTTATGTTGTGCCTACAAAATGAAGGTTTAGGTTTTTGCATCAGTTTTGATCTCTATTTCAATAAAGAGCACAACAAAATAATTTTAAAAATAATTTTAAAATTTTAATATGTTTAAAATTGTAAGACATCAAAAATCATTAAACCGTTAAAATAAAATAGTCGAAATATATTAATTTTAATAGATCTAGAAACTGATTTTGAAATTAAAACTCAAAAGATTGAGGGAAACATTAAATTTAATTATGAACTAGGTCAAATATCATTAAGATAAAAAATTTTTTTGATTTATATGAAATTGATTCTATTTTTTGTTTTTATTTTTTGGTGTATTTGACAGACCATTGGATTTTCTGATCAATTCCCGGAGGCATTGATGATAGAAGACATCTACAAATCAGCTGCTGCAGAGATCATGCTCTGCCTAGTTTGAAGAAGGTGATTCTCCCGCCATAATAGTTAGTGATTTTTCCATCTACCACCCTGAGATTTCTTCTAATTACAGCTTACGTTAGACCCGGTCTAAATTTGCATTTTGCCCCTTCTTTTTAGACTCCATGCTGCAGAAAAAAGTAAGGAGAGCTTGATCTGGGGTCAGAGAAAATAATTGGGTCTAACTACGAATGGTTTGGGCCACAAATCAATTCAGGGGGTTTCAGTTGTATTTTTGGTAATCTCGAGGGTTGTATATGTACAAAATCCTTTTTAATTTTTTTTAATACTCTTATATCAATCTTGCTAATTGAGATTTTTTTTCGCCACGTGTCCGAAATTCCAACGCTAATCATGCACTGCTCAACTAAGTCCAAAATTCCATAAATTTGTTTAAAAAAATATGATAAAAATATTATTATCTTAATTATCTATCAAAAATAACTTGCCTTCTAAGTTCTTTTGATAGGAACTTTTTTTTTTTTTTTTTATCTAAAAAAAGAAATATTTTTGTCTACAATTTCAGAGTGACATGAGAATTTTGGAGCCATGTTGATCAAGCTTTGAATCACACACATTTTTGTCCTACATTCCTGGACCTTCTGGTTGAAAACAAAGTAAGTGCTGCAAGTCGGTAAGTGGGGAAGTGACTTCTTTTGTTTGTTTAACCTGTTTTAACGCAAGAAAGAGGAAGTGTGGGAAGTGCCACTTACAAAAATTCGCCACTTTCGTCTATGTCTGATTTTCAAAAATAGACAAAAGTTTTGATTTTTTTTTTTTTCATTTTCGATTTATTTTAAAAAATAGTTAAAAATAATTAACTTTCGGTGATTGATTGAACGAAAATATATTTTCAAAAACAATAATAATAATATATTATGATTATTAATATTATTATAATTTAGAATATAATTAGATATTTTTTCAGAAATTATTTTAAATAAAAAAATAAAAAAATAAATTTTATTTTTTGTTTTCAGATAAAAAACAGTCGAAGGTGAATTAACTTTTTAAAAATCGCTTTATATAAATAATTAAATAAAAAAAAGATGAAAATAATTTTATTATATATATTTTCGGTCTATCAAATGCTTCCGGTGGTGTAATATTAACTTTATATACTCATTGATTTGGTAATATTTAAAAAAAAATATTCAAAAATTAAACATCATAATCTGACACGGTTAAATAAAATGGTGAAGCGATTGTTTTGTCTGGCTTCGCCAAAATATTCCATTGAGATATCATGATCGCCAAAATAGCCACTATTTTCCAAATGAATCCAAAGCTTCCAAAATATTCAACTCAATTGCGCATTAATAAATCAATAATGCATTTAATAAATCTGTTAAAATCATGATAGAACTCTTCCTCTTTTGTAAATTAACCCCTCAAATTTTCATATTTACATGTGCCTCTCTTGTGAAAATGCTTCTAAATTTTCAGCTTCAGCCGTTTGATCAAACCACACGCTATAAACGACCTTTATTCTCAAAAAAAAAATATTTGTGCAATTACACTTTTTACAGGAATTTGAAATTTTCAATATTCTCAGGGACTTAACTGAACAAAAGAACTCAAAAAAACAATTCTGAGGTTGCTTTTAAAAATGAAGGTGCATTGGGAAGATGACGACAATTTTATGGATACAAGTGAAAATATGTGAATGTGAGGGGTTAATATGCAATTAGAATAGTCATTTAACACCTTCATCCTTGTCCCTAAGCCCTGCCAGCTTTCCCTCCAAACGCTAATGCATCGTCGGCATTTGGCACCATTCTTTTTAGTTCCACAAATCTCTACTGTATCCAACCTTTACTGGTGCCCAGTCTCAAGATTTTCTCTCTTTTTCCGCTCAAAATCCAATCTTTGATCAATCTTTCGCTCCATTATCGGCCTCCATCTCCAAAATCCAACCTTGCCATCTTTTTCTTCTTCTTCTCCGGTCGCAAGTCCTCTTCCGAGTTTCCAATTTTCACCAAAAATTCAATTTTTAGCAGCTGCGCTGCAAAAAGATCCATTTTTTGTCTCAAAGACTCAATTTTTTTCTCCGAGAGGAGGAAGAAGAAAATGGTGCCCGGCTACCGCTCCCCGGCGGTCAGCGTCGAGCTCGCGAAGCGTACAGTGATGTTCGGGCTCCGCCTCTGGGTGGTAATCGGCATCGCAGTTGGCGCCGCTTTCGTTATCCTCTTCGTCATCGTCTCCATCTGGTTCGCCTCCAACCGCGCCTCCCGCAAGCACCCCATTCGCGCTGTCTCCAAAGAAATCCAAGAGACACGCAATGACGGCCCCGCCTCCAAGGTCTTTGACGAAATGCCCGAGTCAATGGTTGCATCTCCTGAAGAAAAGAGCAAAATATTGGGGGTGGACAAGACTGAGGCTGAGATAGGGAAAGAGAGTAGGATTATGTATACGGAGCGTGGGAGCGGCGGCAGCAGTGGTAGTTCTTCGCGTGGAAGCGTGGAGAGCCGGTCGAAGGAGCGGGCAGCGGGGGCAGCGTCAGAGGTGTCAAATTTGGCATGGGGGCACTGGTTCACTCTACAGGAGCTGAAGGAGGCGACCGGTATGTTTGCTGATGAGAATGTGATCGGAGAAGGTGGATATGGGATTGTTTACTATGGTATCTTGAAGGATAAAACTCAGGCGGCTGTCAAGAACTTGCTCAATAACAGGTAGTTGTTCTTGACTGTGCACATATAGTAGTTCCATGAGTGTCTCGTAGATTGATTTTTTTGATAAAGATTGGTTTTTTGATGTATTTAGTAACGTGCTTAATGGGTTGAGTATTTAGGGGACAAGCTGAGAGGGAGTTCAAGGTTGAAGTGGAAGCAATTGGGCGCGTTCGGCACAAGAATTTAGTGAGATTGCTTGGATATTGCACAGAAGGTGCTCATAGGTAATTGATATATTGCTAAGTAGTCCAAATAGAAAAGTTTAGTAGGTTTTGAGGTCAGAACATGAAGAGTTACATGTGATTGTTTTGATGTTTGGGATTTAGGATGCTTGTTTATGAGTTCTTGGATAATGGGAACTTGGAGCAATGGCTTCATGGAGATATTGGGCTTTCCAGCCCTCTTACTTGGAATATTCGCATGAACATCATACTTGGAACCGCAAAAGGGTATGGTTAAGTTGCTTTCTGTTTTCCTATTAGCCCTGAAGAATTTTTTTCACTTTCCTATTTTCTTTTTTTACGAGATTTAAAAATATGCAATTGCAGGTTAATGTACTTGCATGAGGGCCTTGAACCAAAGGTAGTTCACCGGGATGTTAAATCTAGCAACATATTACTTGATAAGAACTGGAACCCCAAGGTCTCAGATTTCGGGCTAGCAAAGCTCTTGGGCTCTGAGAGAAGCTATGTCACAACGCGTGTTATGGGAACATTTGGGTTAGTATTAATTTCTTTGAATTATTGTCGTTGACATTTCGCAATGCCCAACAATACTTACATAAATTAGGGGGTACTGACTGCCTGGCTCTGCTTGTATAGTTATGTTGCTCCTGAATATGCTAGCTCTGGCATGTTGAATGAGAGGAGTGACGTTTATAGTTTTGGGGTCCTTGTGATGGAGATAATCTCTGGCCGAAAGCCTATTGACTACACCAGGCCTCCCGGAGAGGTTTCTATTTGACATCACATTCTGAACTTCTCCAATTTTTTCGCAAATGTATTCATTGTATTGGATTTGGGATTTCAGATTAATCTGGTTGAATGGATCAAGACAATGGTCAATAATCGTGATTCTGAGGGAGTTTTGGATCCAAAGTTGCCTGAGAAACCTTCTTGGAGGACATTGAAAAGGGTTCTTTTAGTGGCACTTCGGTGTGTGGATCCTGATTCAGAAAAGCGTCCGAAGCTGGGGCATATCATACATATGCTCGAAGTAGGCGATTTCCCTTATAGAGATGTAAGTCAGCATCCTCTAGTAACTTTTTGGATCATGCTGCTACTTCAAATTGGATCATTAGCCAGTCTACTCTATTCTATATCCATATTCTGCTGTGTCTGAGCTACAAATTATTATCAAACAGTCTAGGTAACCAGAATCTCCCATTTCTCCCAATTTACAACAATTTATTTACAGACTAAACTGTCTGGTTTGAACTGTGTAGCGGAAAGCTTGAAAGTGTGCATTTTTACACTCTGCTGTTGCTGCTAGTTAATGTTTACGAGTTATATCTATCAAATGCAGAAATCAATGACAAATGCTGGTTCGTCTCAGGAGCGTCAACCCAAACGCGACCCTGAACCAACATATCGTGAACTTCCCTGGAAAGCAAGAATTTGTTAAGAGAAAACAGGTGAGTGAAACAAGAAGAGATTGATACCTGTACAGAACGATGCATTGCTCAAAACTTGGTGTTGGCCTTCATGATGGGCGGAGAACGAAAATCACAACAGAGTATTAAAGATTCATGCATTTCAAGTACTTGATATATATTTTTTTTCCTCGAAAGTAAAGCGGCATTTCAAATGCTTAGATCTACATATGTTCTATTTGTCATTGCAAGTATCTTCTTGCTTCTATAGTTGTGTACCTGGCTTCAGGACTAAAGCTTCTCGGCTTGCCTTTTCTTGCTGTAAATTATCCTGTTTGAGACAACCAAAAGATGAAAAAAAGGTCATGTTTGATCTTGTATGTTGTGAATTTTTTAGCAGTTTTGCTTGAAGCATGCTATGCTTGTAAATAAGCTCCTATTAAATTACCATAATTAGGACTTGTTTAGTTTGTGATTAGCATATGTGATGATCACGATTTACAATAGCGTTGATAGTTTATTTTATATCAAACCAAACGGGCTCTCGTATATTAATCCAAAATTCTCATTCACAACCCTCTTTAAATTCCAAAGATAGGATTAAGTTCGTCTTTTTCTATCCAAGTTCTTCAATTTTTAACTGTGATTTGTCTCTCCGGATAGTCAAAGCAACAGAAAGAGGGGCTTTTCCCAACTTGTACAGCATTACATGTAAATACGTAAGCTTATAGGGGGGTATATGTAATTCACCCACATTTAAGTTCATTACATATGAAACCCAGCTTCAATAACAAATTATACCACATCCTCCTGCGAATGCTCGAAATCATCAAGAATGAACGTGGGCAAAACAACGAAAAATTAGGCAACTCTAATAATTTATGATTTAAAATTATTACAACTAAGTCCTTCAAATTTTTAGTATTACATATTAATTCTCAAAACCCCCTTCGATTATTGACTTATGGGTGGGATTCTGAGCGAGTATGATACGCACGTAGAATTATTAACCGACACAAAAATTTATTGGACTCGTAGCCTAAATCTATTAAAAAATTATTTAAAATTTATTTAAAATATTTAATGGGTCAGATTATTGAGAATTCTTACTTTTAAATATTATTTTAGTATATTATTAGAAATAATGAATGTAAATATTTACCAGATCTTAATAAGCTGACGTCCTGCTTAAGGGCCGATTTTGGGCCCACCTAGTCAATATGCGCGGGGCCCGTTACCTGCCCTAATGCACAGAATTTTAATGTGACAAGACCTGGTTATTTTTATAATAAGCCTCTTAAAATTCTGATTTATTCTAAAAATTAAAATTTCAGATATAAAAATAATTAGGATTTTTTCGAAAGACTCCTAATAAAACAGAGCCAGAATTTGACTTGAAATTAATCCGCCGTTGGGTAACGGGCTGGGTTTGGGGGTATACAGCCCGACCCACTGGACTTTAAGAGAGGACTAAGCCCAATATGTATGTCCAGTCACTCCTCTATATATAACCCAAACTAAAGCTAGGGTTTCGGACTTGCCTGCTCCCTGCCCTCCGCCGCCGCCGCCGCGCCGGCTACTCGCTCGTCCCGGCCCTCTGCCTCGTCGCCCGAGACACCATGGTAAGCAACCTCGCTTCTAGGGCTTCCCCTTCACCTCCCTCTTTTCAGATGGTTTTCTCTCCATCTTTCCCTCCAGATCATCTCGAAGAAGAACCGGCACGAGATCTGTAAGTACCTCTTCCAAGGTACCGCCATTTCCCCTCTTTTGTTCTCTCTACGTGGTTTAGGGTCAGGTTTTTGAGATCGGGATCTATATTCGTCGTGGCAGAGGGGGTTTTGTACGCGAAGAAGGACTACAACCTCGCGAAACACCCGTTAATCGATGTTCCCAACTTGGAAGTGATCAAGCTGATGCAGAGCTTCAAGTCCAAGGAGTACGTTCGGGAGACTTTCGCGTGGATGCACTACTACTGGTACTTGACCAATGATGGGATCGAGCATCTCCGAAGTTTTCTGAATCTCCCTTCGGAGATCGTTCCGGCGACTCTGAAGAAGACCGCCAAGCCCCCCTCCCGCCCCTTCGGCTCTGGTCCTCCGGGCGACCGACCTAGGTATTGTTTTTTGGATTTTGTTTGCAGTTTGTGATTTTTTTGCTAGTAATCGGTAGATATAGATTCAAAAGTCACGAGCTTTTTCCTTTCTTCTGTTTCTTTTGTTATCGAATTGCAGTTCTTCGTTATAGATGTAATTAGTATTCTCCTTTTAGTATGTATTCGATAGTAGATAAGGCGATACGGATTTGGTTTGGGAAATCAGAGATCGTTTTGTTTGTGTAGATCGCTATTGGTTGAGGTTGATGTTATATTGAATATGTTTTTTTTTTTTTTTGTTTTTGTTGGCAGGGGCCCACCACGTTTTGAAGGGGACAGACCTAGGTTTGGAGACAGGGAAGGCTATCGTGGAGGTCCTCGTGGTGGTGATTTTGGTGGTGACAAGGGTGGTGCACCACCAGAGTTCCAGCCGTCGTTTAGGGTAGTTCATTTATGCTCATCTCTCTTTCCATATTGTCAAATGATATATAGATATAACACTGTCAAGTTTTGCTCTAGTAAGCTTGAAATCTGATTAGTTTTAATGTTGGTTATGGATAAAGGTTGCATTTTGAAGTGTTGAGGCATGATAGTTATACTTTAGGTTATATGCATACTCTATATAGGAAGGATAAGGGTGCTATTGTTCTGCGTTTTGTTTGTTAAGCATACTTTCTCTTTTGCTGGTGGGAGATGATGAAAAGTTTATATAAATCATCAGATCAGATGCTGCCTGATTACAGGAATCTGTTGATCTATTTGCACGTCAGTCTGATCCCAGTCCTTCAATTTTTTTTAATCTAAAGTGTCTTAGTAATACACATGTCAATATGGTTTAACTATTGGTGCTGCCATTTACATTGTTTTTTGATGTTTTTTAACACATGGTTGATTGGTTTCTGATCTTTCAAAAATCATATGTATTCAAAATTCTGCTTGCTATCCCATGAGCAGAATTTTTGAATGCAATTATGGGCCTTTTTATTCCTTGAACGCGTATGCTCTGTTTCCTAATGCTAAAGTTTTGTGTGATCTTGAACACCACACCAATGAGGCCATATTGGATATGGGTTCTCCTGATCCATTATACCTTCTCCTTTTCTGTTCCTTGTATGATTTTTTTAAAGTTCTTTATCTAACGAAGGAAATAAATCATGTGATGAGCACACACATCACGACGGTCGTCTGAGACACCATTGAACTGTGTCAAGGTTGATGTCCAAGCCAACTCTGATGGTTTTTCCTTCGTTATTCAATTATTCAAAACTTTGTTTGTCAACTATGCTGGTATATTGGCACTTTTGCATTTTGCCTCTTTAATGATAATTGTTAACTGAGTTTGGCATGTATATCACTTATATAAACTAATTTGCATGTAGTAAATTTGTTAATATCTTTTGGTCATGTTCTACTCTGCCTCTTCTGAACACGTTGGCTTCTACTTTTTGCTGATTTTCACGTACTTGAAATTGTTCAGGGTGCTGGTGGAAGGTCAGGGTTTGGTCGGGGTGGGGGTGGATATGGGGCAGGTGCTGCACCAGCTCTTGAGTAGTGTGGCAACCAATTCATGGCATCTCCTTTTGTTAATTTTTTGTCCAAGGCTTCGTTCAGATTTTAATCTTTTGTCAATGCCATGGATGTGACGGTCCTTAAGGCACCCTTATTGGAATTGTTTCATGTGTGCCCTTATTGAAATTCTTCCAGCAAAGGTAACAGAGACTCAATCCCAATCAATGCAGTGATTGATCTATGAACATCAAGTATCTCCTCTTCCAAATCTCATCTCAGACTAATAAAATTAAATCACTGATTTGGTCACCAACAGCTCGAGAAGATAGTGAAGCACCCCTGCTTATGCCTCTCATGGACTCCTGAGTAACATAACTGCAAACTCCATGTTGGGGCCTGGAGAAATGCTCTTCTGAATCTGTGTTGAAGAGACAAATCTGTGCTTCATCTCAAGCTGAATGATCTTGAGATGCGGGAGGTGTTGCTCCCTTGCAAATCATCTTTGAGCACCTTGTTGTTCTCTTCCATGATTAGAATTTCTGCTACAATATTTACACCAAAAAATTCTCATGCAAAGAGATCTTTTTAATTAGGCTAAGTAGAAGAGATTGATTGGGAGATAAGCTATGTAATAAACAGGTCAAAACTGTATTTTTTTTTTTTACTGGAATTAAGAAATGTCGAACCCAAGAGCAAGGTTTCAATGCCTAGAAAATAAGGAGGAGAAGACTGCATGGACCTAGATCTTTTGGTGGCGGGACAGGAGGAGGAGAAGAAGACTGGATTTTTTTGGCGGCGGAACAGCGGTGGCGATTTTCGGCGGCAGGGAGATGGAGAGGGAGGAGGTGGAGCCGCCCGGAAAGTTGTCCGCAGAACTAGCAAACCGAACGATTACTCAGACCATACTGGTCCGAAACCGTTATGCCCTTTTTTCAGATAAATAAATAAATAAATAATGATTTGAAAGCAATATGTAATTTTGAAATAATGTATATTTCGACCAAACCTTCAATGGTCACGGCTTGGAATTTTTTAATTTTTACAAAAATAAAAAGATGATTAAATTTAAAAAATTTTAAAAATATTGAATTAACTGCGAACTTAAAATCAATACTTTTGGATAAATTTCAATATATTTTCTTTGATTTTAATTTCATACTATTCTCTGTAAAATACTATTTCAATATATGCCCTACCCACAAGCAGCCCGTGATGCTTGTCGCTCATCGTCTGTATCACCGCCATCGTCTCCTCCATGTTGCTCACCTCCACCTCTTCCACCTCCACACACACACCCCACCACACCCCCACCCCCGCCCGCTCCAGCGCCGCCTCGTGCGCTTCCGCTCCGAGATGAACCGCAGCACCAACAGCGTCACCCGCTCGTGCAATGCGATCCGCGCCCCCAACGACAGGGCAGCCCCGCCTCAGAATGGTACTCCTATGCTGTGCAGGAACTCCGCCGGCGACGGCATCGCGTGGTACCCGAATGCCTCGTAGGTGAGGATGCCGACGATGCACGTGGCGTTCTCCAGCACCTCGAAGACGACGGTTCTGGCCGTCTGGTCGAGCTCCCTGCCGGCGCTGGCGTCCATGGCTCCCTTCCTCGGAAACGGCACCACCACGATGTGCGCCTTCTTGTCGATCCCCAGCGCGCAGACGTCGCGGTGCATGGTCTTAAACGGCGCCCTCGCCGAGAAGGGCTGCACGAGCTCGCCGGCGGGCTTGTGCTGCTGGTAGGAGATGAAGGCGTCCATGATGGGGTCCATCTGGTTCACGTTGACGACGCCGCGGCCATCCTTGTGAGCGATGAGGGCGGAGCCCGGCCGGATAGGTCTATCATGTGAAGGACCTAGGTGCAGATGGGGTGACCGTGGGATTCTAGGAGGCTGAGAACGAAGGACACCGGGCTTTCGTTGTGGATGCACGTCGGAGCTCGGCGGTCGCCCTCAGGCTCCGGACCATGCGCCGCCCTGCCGCCTGCTTCCCGCACAAGGGTCTGGACATGGAGCCAACGCCGGCGCCGAGGCTGCCGTCGTCAGAATCGCCATCAGAACCAGCACCGCGAACCTGACGTCGTCTATAATCTGTAAAGCACAATCCATATATTGAACGACATATTTTAGAAATTTTAGAAGAAGCTATATGAAATATCACAATTTGATGGGGTATAAATGAAAAAACTATTTACTTGAATTTTCTCACATATAAACTGTTTTCCGAGCTTCACTATTTCAATAATAATTAGCTTAATAATGTCTTTTTGGTGTTTTTTTTGGCTATCTATTTTTGTTGAGAAAGTTCTTTTGGCCTGTTACAAACTTGAAAGGGGTGAGCCCGTAATTTCACAATTGTACAGGGTATATTTACAAAAAAATGATTACCTAAATTTTTGAAAATGACCTTTTTTTAATCAGTATTTGTTGGTAAATTAGCTTACTATATAAAAAATTTTTATCGGAAATATTTAAAACTTATATATTCGTATTCTAAAAAGAATAAAAAAAGATCATTTTACAAGAAAATAAATCATTTTAACTTTCTGAAAAAGAAAAATGAAGATGGGTTGCATGTAACAAATGACAAAACTTTTATATTTTTTTGCCTAATGTCATGGATTAATATGCAATAGATCGGTTCATTTTGTTGAGCGGGGCGAGTGCAGTATGCGGGAAGCTCACGTGGCGAGCTCACAGGGTGACCTCGCACCGGTTTTGTGCCCGAGCCCACGCCTCGAGCCGCCCTCTGGCGCCCGCATTTGCATGCTTGCGTGAGCAAGCTCACTAGTCGGGCGCCCGCGTCCTGGCTGAACTGGCTCTCGCATATTCATCAGCCTACCGTTACTCCCTCGCCCGTCTCGTGTCTTCGCCGGCCTGGCCCCTGCTCCCACGAGTTGGGCCGACCTCGCACTCTTGTCATCGCCATTGCCAGCCCAGTTTCGGCTCCCTCACCGATCTCTATCAGATACTGTTCACGTGCATAGAACTATTCACGTGAATGTTCATTATTTTAAAATTTTTTAAACATATTATAATTTTTTAATTTGAAGTTAAAAAATAATTAAAATAAAGTTAAATTTTGATCAAAATATAATTAATAAATAAAAAATATTTTGGTTAAAATTGAAATGGAAATGATTTTGACTGAAACGCGTCGATTTGTCTATTTACGTGTATGCGTGCATGACTGTTTCATCAAAAATAAAGCCAAAAAAAATTTGTGTCGGTTTTACTTTCATGTAAATCGCTGCCACGAGATCGTGCAGAGTTAGTTGTTCTGACTCGTATGTCTATAAATATTCATTTGGATCAGACAGGTACTGAATTCATAATTCTACGTCTATATGTTTCAAACTCAACTGATGATAATTATGATGATGATGATGATTAGTTGTATTATGTTATAATTAATAAATTATGTATGTGTCAAATATATTTTAATAATAAGTTAAATTTGTTTATATTAATTTTAAATTTTTAATTATATTTATATTATTTATTATATATTTTTTATATAGTAATATATAAAAAAAAAACTATTCAGTACAATTTTTATTTATTAATTATTTTTAATTTATTTTTTTACAATTTTATCATATTTTTAATTTGAAGTCAAAGTATAATTAAAATATAGTCAAATTTTGATCAATATATAATTGGTCAAACCGAAACGACCGGAACACCCGAAGGTAGGTGCCGAAACTAAAACCGAAATCCAAATTTAAATCCTTCGGTATCAACACTTCGATCGAGCCCGTTGGAGTTCATGATCAAGCCGAGTAGGATGGCGTTCACCAGCGGTGCCGGCGTCCTTTACGGTCCATGCAACGATCGCTAAGAGCACCATCCAGCGGATGTACGGCATGCCGACGCGGCTGTCACCGGCCAACACCTTCTCAAAATGCAGCAGCTGCCCCATCGACGAGTAGAACATTGGCATGAACACCTCTTGGACGAAAACCTTTGTGTGCTTCAACAATGCGGTGCCTATCGGTGAGCGGTAGCACGACGAATATGCAGCCGTCCGGCATCCGACTTCCGCGGGGATGCTTGACGCAGTGTGCTGCATCGTCGGCCGGAAGACCAAGATATAGAAAACAAGCGCCGCGGAAGGCCCAAGCAGCGAGTAGACGCTTCGCTTCCACCCGCCTTGGCTGCTGTCGGCCTGGGCCAATGCTGTGAAAATCGCAAGGAAGATCCAACCGACAGGGCCAGCCGGCCGAGCTCCGAATTGAGCAGCCGTAGCTCAGTGAAGAGGTTGGCGATGACAGGGAAGGACGTCAGTCTCAGGAAGCCCACCATCAGCAGCAGATACTTCAGCCCCTTGAGCTCTATCACTGCCGACACAAACTTATACTTGAAGTCTAGGACATCACCTTGGCCACCATGCCGCCAAACCCAAATGGCACCAGCAGTGATCTGACGTCGGGACCATCTTGACCCTTAGGATGAATATG
The DNA here is from genome assembly GCA_005019695.1 of Trichopus zeylanicus subsp. travancoricus. NCBI lineage: Eukaryota > Viridiplantae > Streptophyta > Magnoliopsida > Dioscoreales > Dioscoreaceae > Trichopus > Trichopus zeylanicus. The sequence continues at coordinate 1,168,765 of RXID01022466.1, forward strand.
TGATACAGAACACCGTAGAACACCAGCGACCGGAGGACCGGAAGTCCTGCCCTTACGTCGGAATGTTCCCCAAACAGCTCGGCCGGTTCAGAAGCCCGGCCTGATGCAATCAACGCACACCGGCAAGCAAAAAATTAGAATGACTTATATCATCAAGAACAAAATCCAACAAAACTAGCACTTTACATTGAGGTCGCAGACGATGCGGAGCGGCTTGAGGGGGCGGAGGGTATAGTGAAGGGCCCTGGAGGCGACGACCATGAGCATGATGTTGGCCAGGAGGGTGGGGACGGTGTGGGTGAAGTGTGATCGTGGTCGATGATGATGTAGGAGTATGTCCCAGGGTAGAAGCCCTTCATCAGGCACACCATGTCCTTGAAGGACTGGTCGGCGGGGGTGGCATTTACTGCCATCGTTGTCGGATCCGGTGTGGTCATGGCTGTCCGGCGAACAGAGAGGAGAAAGGAGGAGAGCAGGGAGAGAGAGAGAGAGAGAGAGAGAGATTTTAATGGGGAGGCTGAGGAATGGAGGCATAAGCGGTTGGGGGCTGACGGTTGACCATTGGGAGGATGCCAACAAAGGTTTAAATTTTAAAATAAATCCAATGGGTTTGGGGTTTTGATTTGGTTTTGAAACTCAGGGTGAACCAAACCAACATTTTATTTTATAAAATTTTTAGCAAACAATTACCCATCTTATTCCAAATTTATAAAAACCATCTATTTTATTAAAAAATTGCTCATCTTATATTATAAAATTACAAAAAATCACATCAATTAAAATATTTTTTTAAAAATTATTTAATTTAATTTTATCAATTAAATTAATATAAAAATATTAAATTATTTTTATTTTTTTATTTTATTTTAGATAATTGATTAATATTTATTAGATAACTGATTTGACAAAACTAGATTTTAAATTTTTAGTTTTATAAAATTAGACAACCAATCTTTCATAAAAACAAAAATAAAATAACTTATTTTTTATTTTAATTTAATAGTTATTTATATTAAAATCAAATGAAAATAATGTAAATTTTTATATAATTTTAATTAATAAAAATAGAATTATAATATGATATTTTTTAAATATTTTTTATCGATATAAATTTTTTATAAATTTATGATATAAGATGAATAATTTTTTTACTAATAATAATAGGTTAAGTAATTTCTTACAAATTTATAACAAATTAGGTGATTTTTTTCCTTAAAAACTCTATTTTATATCAAACTGGATTTTGACTGAAATAAATCAAATGATGTATTATATTGAGGCTCACTTCTTAAATATTTAATTGGTTCACTTAAATATTGCCAGAACCTATAACCTCAATTTTCTAAATATTTTAATTATTTTAATATGAACATGAGTTTTTTAGTTATTAATTAATGCACATAATATATACTTTTAGTTTAGATACAAAACAAAACAAAAATTAAGCATATCACTATTCATATTTGTGCTTAGATTAAGGTTAAACAAGTCATTTTTTTTTTATATAGATAGCTGATTAAGAGTGATTTTATTAGTTAGGGAATATTTGTCCTCCTACAAAATTTACAAAATATCAGGTGTTATCTGAAAAATTCCCCCAAAACCGTTGAGAGGGAGGACATTGTAGTCTTTTTAAGCGCGCCACCCCTTCGGAGGCGCACTGCCACGTATCTTCAAATCTCAACCGTCCGGCTCCATCTTATCTGGATCTCAAGGGCCGCCTTTTCATTATCTCTCCATCCACGCAAGCTCTCTCTCTTCTCTCTCACTCTCTCTATAAACCAGATCGCCGTGCTCCTCTTTCCACTCGCGATCTAGGGTTAGGGTTCCGGCTCACGGCGGCTGCAGGCGGCGGTGACGATGGCGCAGGCGAAGCGGCAGGGAGGGACGGTGAAGTGGTTCAGCCTGCAGAAGGGCTTCGGCTTCATCAGCCCCGACGACGGCAGCGAGGATCTCTTCGTCCACCAGACCTCCATCCTCTCCGACGGCTTCCGCGCCCTCTCCGAGGGTGATGCAGTCGAGTTTGCAGTCGAACGCGGCGACGACGGCCGCACCCGCGCTGTCGACGTCTCCGGCCCCGACGGCACGGCCATCCCCCCTTCCCCTGCTGGCGGAGGGCGGGGGTCGTACGGATCGTACGGGTCTAGAGCTAGAGGAGGCGGGTTTGGGAGGGGTTTTGGCGGCGGGGGTGGGGGTGCGGGTGGGGGGTATGGGAGAGGAGGGGGTAGGGGCGGGCGCTCCTTTGGCGGAGGGTATGACGGCGGCAGGTATGGTGGCGGTGGAGTAGAGTGTTATAATTGTGGGAGAATTGGTCATTTTGCGAGGGATTGTGATGGCGGGAGAGGTGGTGGGAGGTACGGTGGCCGTGGTGGTTATTACGGCGGTGGAGGAGGGTACTCCGGCGGCGGCGGCGGCGGCAGTGGTGGTGGGAGGTGCTATAATTGTGGGGAGTTTGGGCATTTTGCGAGGGATTGCTCTAACGAAGGACGGCAGTGATGGGTTTTGCTTTTCGCTCTTCTGAAATATCTTCCTAATGCTGTGGGCTGCGTTTAGTTTCTATTCTTTCTTTTTTACGTCTGCCCTATTTGGTAGGTAATTTTTATTGTGATTAGTTGCTTTAAAGTGATAAAGTTTGTTTTTTTCGATGTACTGTCCGGATTCATAGAGTTTGGTTATTCCAACAGTTATGTTCTCGTTTTAATATTTTGATATCAGTGAAGAGGTTGTCTGCATGCATTGCACTGCCTGTTTTTTCCTTACTTCTTGTTCTCTTGTTTTTGTACCACCTCAATGGACTTGCTTCCAATGAAGCTGGAATCTTATGGTGCCTCCGGTCAGGCATGCGAGCTCTGAGCTCTTTGAAGCTCTTCTTGCCATTTTGTCTGAGGAGCAGAAGCTCTGTTTTATCGTGACTTGATAGCTATTTTTAGATGTAGCTGCTTCCAGCTATGTATATGAAGCATTTGGGGTACTTTCTTAAGTAATGGTTGTTTATATTTGGCCTAAATGTTGGAGGATGTGAATCAATTGTATTGCTTCTTGATCAACTAAATGAATGGTATTGCTATCTGCATTGGTTCATACTTGGATGGCTGCAATCTTGTAACTCTGATTTGATGTTTGAATTTGTCCTGATGGAAAGCTTGTAACTAGGGGTAGTTTGGATTGATTTTGGTGCTTTAAGACTTCAATTTGTGGCTTTGAGTTTTTTCAGATACTAGAAAGGGGATAAATTTTTTATTACACCTTGAGAAGGTAATAGGGGATAAATTTTTTATTACACCTGGAGAAGGTAATCTTTGATCTACAGAAAGTGTTCAGTATTTAACTTGTGATATTGATTGTGCATGTTGTTTTGCAGCCCATATAATTGCATATGTGCGGAAATAATACGATACGAAAGGATTTAAGTGTTATTTGTTGTGGGTCATTATTATACTCTGACATGGTTGACCGTTCGCTGCTAGTGATGTTGAGTGGAAACATGTTTCTAATAGTTGTCTATGGTTGCCAGATTAGCTACAGAGGATATCTTTGTCTTGAAATCATGGCCATGAATTTCTTGTCAAAATATGTATATCTTTTTCTACTTTGAATGTATCTTCATTGAGCACAGCTCATGTATTGATGGCTTCTGTTGCCATTGTTGCATGTGATTCTGATAAAATGGAGCATCCTTACCAGACCGGTGTAGACAGTAATATATCCATATTGTCAATATCAATATATTTCGGATTTTGCCTGAATAGTTTCAGGGGCAATAATTTCTTGGAAACAACTACATCATGAATTGTAGTTTGAAATAAGATATTTGCAGTAAGTGCAAAGAAAAATATGCCGGAAACTTTGGTGGTATCTCTCGTCTTCAGTTGTTGCTCCATTGTATTGCTGCCACCATTTAGGCTATCTCTATTGTTAACATTTGATGCCTCCAGAAACTGTAGGTGATTTCGATTTTTATATATTCGAATTCTGCTGAAAGATATTATTCCAGGTCTGATCTTTTGATGTTCTTGGGCAATCAAGTAGCACATGGTTAGTAGAGTATGCAAGACATGCATCTGCTATGATAAATCTTTGAGACTCATGGTTTATGATATCTTGGTTGGCTAGTTCATTTTGTTATATTGCTTTTTATTGATTTTGATTTGTGCAATTGGTTAATTATTCATGTACTATATGCTATACAGCATCTACACATCTGTATTCTTTATTATTTCTTTGCCTTGTGATCAACTCTTTCAAAGCTCAAAAGAGTGGAAGCTGAGAGAGTTGCTCTGTGTTAACTGCATTTTTAGATGATCATCAAAACAATATGACTAGGATCTTTGGAAATCTACTTTATTTCTAACAGCAAACTAGAATATGCAGAAGATGATTGCCGAGCGTCAAATGTTTGTAGATAACAGCTATGATTTCTATGGCCTGTTTTTATCAGGATGGTTGCTCCAACGACTTCCATTGGCACTAAAACAAATTGCCTGTGATTTTTATATGGTGGATCATGGGCAAAGTCATTTTATACTGGGCACTGAACTTGGTTGTCCTTTTTCATATTTGTGGGTGGTTTCCCAAATGTTCTGCTTAATTACAAATTCTGGAACATGAATTCTCCCTGATAGGAACCATTTATTTAGGTTATTGCTTGCTGTAACCTGGATAAGTTCCCCTGCAATTTTAACATGAACCTGACTCTCTTTTGAAGTGGTGTCAGCTTGATGCTCCTTTCACGAAAAGAGAGATCTAGATCTGAAATCGCTGGGCTCTTACTGCTTTCCGGGTATGTAGAAAACTTGGATTGATGATACTCTTGCAATATTTCATAAAGGCTGTATTTTCTTTGGGTTCAGACTATGGCCCTCATTAATGTTGGTTTTTGTTTGGAAGCTTTGTATTGATCAGCTACAACATCACATGATGGGCTGAGGCAGCAAAGTTTCTGCTTAGTGACGAGGACTTTTAATGACCCATACTGAAGAGCTGTTGTGGAATAAGCCAGTTAGAAACCTCCCAAAGTGCCTTCAGTCTTGTCCATCTTTCATCTCCAAAACAGTTAAGTCTTTCATCCATCTCATCAATTTGTGCTTCTGTGTACTTCGGTCTGGAAATTTTAGATTCTTTGATGACTACCGGGCAAGTAAATAGTTAGTGCATTTATACAGGAACAATATTCCATTAAAAGCAAACCATTCAATATAAAATGTTTATCAGGCATCAAGCAGTGTTTTGCTAGTATTGCAGTTCTACTTTATATCTGTGCCTAATTCATAAGTTGTATCAGTGAAAAAGGGGATGGTCATTTTTGTAATTTTGAATGTGGTTAATTTTGGTGATCCTCATGAGTAATCATTGCTATTCCTTTTTAATACAAGGAATTGATTAAATCCACACCTGTTTATTTGTTTCTTGCATAGACCTAGTTGTTTGGAACCTAGGTTTTTGAAATCTCATTTCTTCAAAATAAATTGAAATCACCTTGCAGTCCTGTTGTTTATAAATCAGCATACCAGTCTTCAGTTACAAAACTGAGCTGGATTCAGGAAATATGTCAACCTAGCAATTTCAAGTGGACTTGTCAGGATATGCAAATTCCTGTAAAGTTCCAGCGTGACATGTTTCAAAGACTGCTCCTGGTGATGTCAAAAGATCAACTGATATAAACTTTACAACATAACCTGTTTGAGTACATCAACGTTTAGTCTCTGGAGCTTTGCTTTCTTCTTGTGAGCTTTGCTTTTTTCTTGTGTTACTCATGGCCTTGCACTGACATTCTTAAGGGCCCTTCCATGCTAAAGGGTACAGCTCTAGAACTTGAATAAGAAGTGGCATTTCCAAGAGCGGGGCTGCCCTGTACACATGCTTATCTTATTGGCTTTCAACCCTCTGTGTTTGTATACATGGTCCAAATGCTTTGATCAAAGACATGAGAATGGATAGAGATGCACATGCATTTGCATGTGGGGAGGCAGCTAGGATACAAAGGAGCAAGGAATGTGGAGAGATTTCCTGTTAGTCCCTGATAGCTGATACTATTATTTTTCCTTTTTTTTGGGACAAGGATAATAGCTGTCACTATTACCTCTAAAACTTATATAAACTTGTTTTACCAGTTAACACTGTAGGTTCCTTCCTATTTAGTTTTCAAAATTGTTGAATCTGTAATAATTTAGGTATAACATAAAGAAACAAATTAAGTCGTTGGCTGGAGATATTTGGCAGGAGACCTGTCTTTCATTTTGTAGTGGATGAACCATCATTCATTACAGAATGCTGAAAGCTGAATATTTGTTGACTTGCTTCTGTGTTTTCACTTCACTGTCACAAGCCATAATTAAGGTAGTTATGACTGAGAGATGTTAGCCATTTTCACTATGATTAATAGCACACTCAACATATTATTTGATGAAGAAAAGCCATCAAAACACCAAGAGATGGCATATGCCATTGGAAAACACCATATAATCTACAAAAGCCATTGCCTCGCACATACAACACCAAAAATTTTATTTCTATGCCACAACCTTTTCTAAGTCTTGTGTGGGCATTGGTAGCACTTGGGGAAGAGGCCAAATGTGCTAACTTGTTGTATGAAGTTGAGCATGCTAGCCCAGCCACCAAACCCAAACCCCACTGCGAGCACCCAGACCACCAAAAAGCAGTTCAGAGAGTATATTCCTGCCCGCCCTCCCATGAATGATGGTGGCCTCTCCACAGCAGTCTGCAAAGCATGGAGCAAAAGATTTTTAGTAGAATATTTTTCCCTCTTGCCCCTAGAAATTTCATATCCTACGTAGTGTACTTGTGGTGTCTGCCATCTTAAAATGACCAAAATACCCTTATATCATTGTATGAATTTTACTGTGGTGTACATGTACATTGGCACTTACCCAGACGCATGTGCTAATGAATATTAACAAATTTACAACATAACAACTGAAGTAGCTAGATACTATGACTTGTGATAGTATCATACCTCTCTTGCAGATGCTGGTGCAAGTGGTGCCATGTGTGCTAGAGCTGGGATTATGTACACTGGGTAGCTCACAAGCAGGGAACCAACAGTGGAGTTGATTGGCCCAAAGAATGAGATGATTGCAAGGAACCGTATTGGGACAACTGGCAGCCTCGCCAGTGTCTGCTTAAAAATGCTCTTCGTTTCATGAATCCCGATGGCCTTCTCACACACAAAATACAGGGGCATGCATGCAAACTCAAAAGTTATGAACTGCAGTCAGAAAATGGTGAGAGCTTATTCCCTCCTTAATTCTGAGAATAGGTATAATCCAAACAATTCTTGTTAATCCTAGAACAGCTATTCTTTTAGTATTGACCCGGTGGATGAGCACGAGAATGACTGCTGTGTCCCTGAAGCTGGACCTGGGGAGCAATGACAGGGCATGGGAGCAATGACAGGGCCTTGGAGCGGTTGAGGAGCATGTCTCCAAAGGCTTGGTACACTGCTGAGGCTGAAGGCAAGGTGAAAGTGAGCACATACAAAGTTGCCAGGAGGTACACCATTTTGAACTTTTGTGGCGCCCACATTGCATGCATTATTTCCCTGTATTCCCACAGAAACTATCTTAATTAATTGAACTACCAAATCCTTATGTATTTTACAAATAAGCCCCTGAAATGAGCATAGCCAAAAGAAAATGTAATAAAACAAAAGGTTATTGTGGAAAAGGGAAAAGGACGGGTTATCATCTGTCTTTAGGCTACTTTCAGGGATTTATATTTTAACAAAAAAACCCTATTGCAGTGGCCAGTAGCTGACACTGTGACCACATGCCCTCCAAAGGTGTAGAGTATGTTGGTGGCACCAGTGAGGTAGAGGACCATTTTGGTTGGTCCTGAATGCTGCACTCCTTCCACCTTTGAGATAAAAGATTGATGCTGATAGTTCAGATCGAGCTTGGAGTGTCAGCTGATCCTGTTACATGCTATACAGCCTGATACAAGCTGAAATGGCTAGTACGCATACATTTTGATATTGAAACTTACCTGGCCATGGAGCAAGGAAGCAATGGTAGGATACCAAGCAGTATAACTAGTCATTAGGAGGCCAAGGAAAGACCAGATCCTATAATTGTGGAAGGAGGGGATGAACACAGTCATAGCACAACATGCCTAAAAAATATAGGTCCATGTCCTCTTGTCAAGGTTGTCATTAATGTAGTAAATATTGCTCCATAAATAGGAAAAATCAATATTTTCAGTAGGCAATGTAAGCCTAGTAATGGCTTTTCATTTATACTCTGTACCCAAAAAAAAACAAAAGGGTACCTAGCACATGCAATGAGGTGTATTACTGAGCCAAAGAGAAGGAAAGTGCAGTTGAAGAAGAGCCCCACATTTCTCCAGTACTTCCCCAGTAGCCCATCAAGAACTTCAAACCACTGAAGTCAGATTACACATTTTATTAACAGAACACAGGCATCAGAGTAGAACTTTTCATTTATACTCTATGAATTTTAAACATCCAATGAACCTTCATACAAAAAGGAGATTTTCGAATTCAAGGGGACTGTCAGTGGTTTAAAGTCATATTTGCTTTATTCAAGTTAAAAAAAATTTTATCCTTAGTTAAGATTATTACCGTTATTTACCAGAGAAACTATACTGAAGATATTTTCTTTCCTTTTCTTTTTTTCTTTTTTTTTTTTGGCAGATACAAACCTACAAATTACCTGAATGACATGATTCCTGAAGTCCATCTTCTCCCTCTACTTCCTGGTTCTGTACTCCACCTAGAGGATGCTAATCAAATATGCAGTCCAGCTCCCCATCAGCCCATAAAACAACTGGAACTGTATTCTGGACACCATTCCCTGTGAGTTCCAATTTTATCTTTTAATGCAAGACTCACGAAAATTTTTTTTATGCAATTTTCAACTGATTCATCTTGAATTTTTAGCTCTTTGATGAAAAAAAATTGAAAAGAAGAAAAAATTGTTAAAACAAAATTCACAGGTTAAAGAACGGAAGGAAATGACAAAGAACAGAGAGATTTACATTTTTTTTACTCACCACTGCTTTAAAAGCAATAGTTTTTTCTTTTGATAAAAATCTGTCGATGTTTATATAATTACAAATTTAAGTTTTGTGATTACAAATAGGGTTAAAATATTTACAAAAATATTATCAATAAACTCAAATAAATTAATTCAAATTAAAAATTTTAATTGAATTTAAGTTTGTAAAATTTATTCTTCTTTAATAAGGCAATTTCAAGGTGAAATCAAATACCGTAAAATATTTTGATCGATCACAGAAGATTTAATTGAGGATATATAAAATTTTAGTTTCATCTTTGTCATTTAATATTGTACAAATATTTAATTAGATAATTGAATTTGAGTTATTCACCACATTTTAAATTATTTAATTTGAATTATACAATTAAATTTATTTAAAATAAAACTAATAAATAATCTAAAAATTCATAGGATTAATATTCCCAACTGGGAGAATGAGGAGGGTAGTGTAAGCAGCACTTGTGCCACCTGTTTCCCCCGCAGAATCAATATTTGCTTCAAACTTGATTGTGATTAGACATGGATCTGGTTCAAAGCGCAGTTGAACCAGGCATCGTAGATGGAGCCGCCGTGTCAGCATAACTCGGAGAGCTAACTGTTGGCAGCGGGCTTGGGCCCCTCGCCAGTCTCCATTTCCATCTCGATGTAGTTCCCGGCCATCAGACTTCTCCTGCTTCTTCTCTTCTGCTTTTCCATTGCTTTCTGTAGAAAAAGTGGTGGGTGGGCTGATAAACTTTAAGCGATTGCCTTTGCACATATGCCCATCAAGGTGTATGCCTTCATTGTAGAGTGCATGGTGCACTGTGACAGAGACGTCGGGCTTCGCCCTGGGATGTCATGGGATTCGATAAGAATCTTTTTTCGAAAAATAGTCTCTTCCATCATGATTGACGGTGTATGGAACAGTAGTTAACTCTGAATGATGGGTATGGGCTGTTAATTTTCATTTGATTGATTGATGTATAAGCTTACAGATACTCACCTCTGGATCAACAGTTCATGGTGTGACTGGAGCCCGCCGCCATGCTTAGGCTTGTATGACATCGGTTTTGAAATCCCTTTCAACCATGGTTCGCGGTTTCGGCCGAACTCGCGCCGAAATCCTAAATAACGTTTCGGTTTAGGGTTTCGGCGCTGCAGCACGGCTGCGGGCGCGTGCGGGCGAGGGCGAGGGCGGTTGCGGGCAAGGGCGGGCGAGTGCAGCGGGCTCGGGGCGGCTGCGGTGAGGGCGGGCGAGGGCCATGCACTACGGGCGATTGCGGGCGAGGGCGGCATGCTCGGGCGGCCGGTAGGCCGCGGGGGGCGGGCACAGGGCGGTCGGGGCAGCCGCAGGGAGCGTGGAGTGGTTGCAGGGAGCGCAGGCCGTTGGCGGCGAGCACAGGGCTCCGGCGGCGAGCTCAGCGCGTGCATGGCGAGCTCAGCGCGTGCATGGCAAGCTCGGCGCGCGCGGGGCGAGCTTGGCGTGTGCGGGGCGACCGCAGCGCACGCAGGGCGAGTTGAGTGCGCCGGCGGAGAGCTCAGGGCGCCGGCGGTGAGCTCAGCACGCGCGGGGCGAGCGCAGCACGCCGGTGGCATCCTCAGCGCACTTGGGCCGACCGTAGCTCGCCCATGGCGCCCACGGCGAGCTCAGGGCTCGAAACTGGCATCTCCGGCATCTCCGGCATCCTCGCGCGGCATCTCCGGCGAGCTCAGCAGCCCGACATCTCCGGCAGCTCCGCCAGCGAGGGCAGCTCGGCCGCCGAGCGCAGCTCCCCCCGCGAGCGCAGGTCGGCCGGCGACGATGCTTGCCCCCGCTCTCGGTTCGGTTTAGGGTTTAGTGTGCTGATTAGTATAATTCGCATGGCAGGCAAGATATTAATCAATGTCTAACAGATAATGTGAGCTATAGCTACTATAACGATTATCATGAGCGAGATGTTTTCATACAATCCAGGATATCGTCAGTCAATGTAAGACCATATCATTTTCTGTTATCCGCATGCTAAACAATACTATCGATCACAATTCTATCGTACTAATGAATATGGTGATCAAGAATATCAATCTCTTCAAGATCCACCTCGGAACAGCATGTGGTTATAAGACGTGGATTTATATCATGTATGAAATGATGTTTTTAAATTTTAATCATATTCATATCATTTCTTGTATATTTTTTTAATACACTAATATATATTAAAAGTAGATAATATCAGTGACTAACTATCAAAATTAATTTTAATTAGCTTAACTAATATTTTAAATTATTGTAAAATTAAGTATAAATTTATTTATACTTTTTCAAATTTTTTCAAAATTTTTTTAATATTTTATCGTATTTTTAATTTGAAATCAAAGCACAGTCAAAATATAGTCAAACTCTGGTCAACGCCTAATTAATAATTTAAAAAATTCTTTCGGCCGAAACCGAAACGGCCGAAACGGCCGAAACGTATCGGTTTCAGCCGGTCCCGAAACCGAAACCGTAAACCTTGCTTTCAACATCATTCAAAATATTGCATTTTTGGTGATGTCGATCATTTCGAAGATTTTAAATATATTAAGATTTTAAAATAGTTTTTTTAATCATTTTTATTGTGCTCTAAGGAGAAACTTAAAAGTTTCCTCGTTTCCTTCTCTTTCTTTCTAATTTTTGTATGGTATAATAAATATTACTATTTCACGAAACTTTGGATTACTAGATCTAAAGGGGGTATGAGTCTGACAACTGGCTGACAATATTTTTAGTATGTGTATGTTATAATGTCATGTGTGATGAATTAGTTTTACATCGGATATTGAATAGATAAATTTCAATAGATATAGTGAAAAAAATTCATATCCCATGAGTTTGAGCTTTTGAGATAGTTTGGTTTTCAGATCACTATATAGATCTAGTTATTATTAGTGTGTGTCTGCTAATATAATTAATTAGGCGACTAGATTAACTAGAATTATTGAGCAGTGGTGGTGCCACCTTGTGGTTTATTTTGTTAGTCAGTATAAATTTCACATACAATATCGTAACATATATATGGCCAGCGACCTCTTATTAAGACAGCATCCTGTTCTTTGTTCCACTTGTTCCCTCGTAGAGCCAACCCTTCAGCCCATAAATCATAATCTCTCCATTGTACCTAAGAACAGCAACATACAAGTTTTCCGCTCCGGAGAAGCCACTGCTCCACACTGGATGCCCGGAATCTGCCTGGAGGACGAGCTCCCCGTTTGGCTTCAGCTCAAGCTGGCATTGCCCCCGGGGCTCGCTGGTCGGTGATGTTTCCCACACAATCTGCTCCCCCTTCAACACCGCAAGGCTACACTTGGGTCTGATGACTGCCGAAAACTCTCCGTTCTCTGCTATAACAACATCTCGGTTGCTGTTCCCGTTTATCTTTCCTCCCGAGTAGAGGAAGTACACCTTGTCGCCGTTGTTGTGGAGCCGCAGGTCGTGGCGCTGGCCGACACCGTTGCACCAGAGTGCGGGGCCGAATACCCCGAGCTTGCCACTGCGTAGGAGGAGCATGTAGCGGCCGTGGAGGGAAGCAGTGCCGACCACGCCAACGGGAACAGTCTTGTTCTCCGGAACAAGGAGGAGCTCACCAAAGATGTCAAGGAAAAGAGCGCAGTGCGGCGTGGTGACGCTTGTGTTGAAGTCCAACACCGGCGAGCCGGCGTCGGAGAGGACGAGGCTGCAGTCTTGGCCAAGGGTTAGGGCGAGGGTCCCGTCAGTGAGGCTGGAGCCGCCGAAGAGGACCTGGAGTGGCTCCGTGAAGAGCGCGTTGTTGGCGGCGGCCGGCGGTGCAAGAAGTACGCCGGAGATGGCGAGGAAGAGATGAAGGACAACCGCCATTTCCTCTACTACTTGGTGAAACCTTCTTTGATCTTGGTATCCATTTATAGGCAGAGGTGGAAGCACGGGGGATTGCCAATAATGGATATAATTATTTAGATCGACATAATTCGTATAATTACAGGGCATCAAAGATGGACTCCGAGGTCTATGCGCTGCGCTTCAGACTTCGCAGGACGAGAATAAAATTGATTTTTATATTTTTTTTATTTTGGTAATTAGAATAAAATTGAGTTCTGGGGCCGACAAGAAAAGTGATTTTTTTTTTTTTTCTCATGAAAATTCGCCTAGGAGAAGAAAAAATTCGGAACGGTTGGATCCGAGTTGAACAATCCAAACCCAAATCCAAATCCAACGGATAGGTTTTGATCTGGACCGTTGGATCCAACAGATCGGATCTGTCGCTACATGTCAGTCAAAATAAGAGCAGCATGCATATCGAACATCGATCAAGATTAGTAGTCATTTTCTCCAAGGAGCTGATTGATCAGTTGTACAGAGATATGAGCAGGAAGTATTTCGTACGATTTCTCGATGTATATTTATATTCTATTTTCTATCAGAAAAATGTTAAAAATAGAAATATTACTTGGACTAAGCATGGAAAAGAGTACATGGGATGAGTCAGGAACGCTATACATGCATACACATCACCCTTTATTTAAGCTTTTCTGGCAAGATATTGCTTTCTCAAGCCACCATCTCTATCTTCCTCACTTCACTTGCTCCTTCGTAGAGCCATGTCTTCAGCTCGTAGATAAGAATGTCTCCGTTGTACCTCAGAACACAAACATATAGACTCTCCGCTCCGGCGTAGCCGCTGGTCCAGGTCTCCTTACCGTCGGCCACGAGCACGAGCTCTCCGGTGGTCTTCAGCCTTAGCGCGCACTCCTCGGCCCCATCAACCGTCGGCCAGCTTTGCCAAATCTTGGCCCCATCGTACAACACAGAGAGCACGCACTGGGTCGTGACTACCGCGCTGAAGTTCCCGTTCACCGCCACCACCACGTCCCCGCTGTTGCTGCCGCTGATTGTGCCGCCGCCAAAGAGGAAGTAGCCCGCATAGCTGGGCCCTCTCAACTGCTCCGCTTCGCGGAGAGAACGGCGACTGTTTTTCCATGTCCATGGCTGGTAGTTCACTCCGTTGGACCATATTGCAGGCCCGAAGATCCCGAGCTTGTTGTCGATGATCAGTAGTGCGTATTTTCCCTAGCAAAAGGCGGCAAAATTGGATTTCAAATGACTATTCATACTCTAGTTCTGATTTCATCGATAAAACTCTACCTGCCAAGTGGCGGAGCTGATGACGCCGGTGGGGATGTGCTCGTCATCGGGGACGAGGAGGAGCTCTCCCTGCACGTCCTGAAAGAGGGCGCACTTGCTGGTGGCGACTGTGGTGTTGAAGTCGATCACCGGCTCGCCGCGGTCATATAGGACGAGGCCGCAGTCGCCGGAGAGGAACAAGGTCAAGTTGCCGGAGGTGAGGTTCTGGCCCCAGAAGAGGGACTGGAGTGGTTCGGAGAAGAGCGCGTTTAGCGCCGCCACGGGGGCCGGCGCCGGAGAAAGAAGAAGGGCACTGGTAATGGCGACGAAGAAGAGGAGGTGAGCCATTTGGGAATGTGGATACTAACGCTTGGTTCCACTGTGCGTGTATTTGAAGGCTGAGGTTTAGGGATCCGAGGCCGTGCATAAGCTTAACAAGTTGTGGATGGGAATAACCCTCTTTTTCTCTATTTTCTAGGGCTTTTTACATATTCCACCCTGAGTTTTAGTTGTTTACAATTAGCTTCTATTAAATATAAATTTAATCATATTTTAAATTATAGTAATATTAATATATTATAAATAATTTTTAACCAAAAATATTCTTAATTTTTTTAAATAAATATTTTTTTCAATATATTGATAAATATATTTTTAAAATACACTTTCATTGAACCAAATATTAAAAATTAATTATTTTAAATTACTTCTAAAAATGAATAAAAAATAGAAAAATACTTTTCTTATTTATATTCATTTCTGAACAATGAAATATTTTTTTAATAAATCTTGATTTATTTATATCAAACAATATTCGGAAATTAAATCTCATGACATTTTATAGAATAATAATAAAATTATTAAAAAAATTCAAATTTCTAGAGGGTGGGCCATTTGGTTTGCTAACATTTTCCCATGCCGTGTGTCTCGTGCGAGTCAATAGCTCGGACCGCGGGACACATTTGATTGGCAGCATTCGCGTCCCGTGTTGCACGCATATAAAGCTTACAGCCACAATCTTCTGATACCAAATAATATAAATAAATATTTATTTATTTCCTATTATTTTTATAATTAAGCTTTGCATCAGCAAAATTTTTAGGGTGCAATTTATAATAAAGTAACATTAAAATTAAAATTAATAAATTAATATTTTTTTATCAAAATTAATCTTATAATAATTCAAAAGTTCGATAAATTGATTATTTTTTATAATAATTTAATTTAATAACATTATAAGATAATTAATATTAATTTTTTTTATTAAAAAAATAATTTTTTAGTCGGATTAACTTTAATATAATCCGTTTATCGATGACGAAAGCGATGCGAATATTAATCAAATGGATGGTAAATGATGAAAGCGAGTTCAGTTATCTCGTAGCGTATATAATATATATGCGATAATTTACTTGGGGCCTATTTTCCAAGCATTATTTTGCAAAGAGACAGGAAGCCGAAAATTGCGAGTTCACCAGACAAAAACTATCAGCATCGAGTTTGCCATCACTGACACCTTTGGTCTTAGGCCCTTCTTAATAACGTAATTATACTTCAATTTTTTAATAAATAATTATTTATTTTATTTTAAATTTATAAAAAATTAACTATCTTATTATTATTAATAAAAAATCGCTTATTTCATATTATAAATTTATAAAAAAAATATCTCAATTAAATATATTTTTTTTAAAAAAAATATATTTTATTTTATCAATTAAATTAATATAAAAAATAAATTACCTTCATTTGATTTTGTTTCAAATAATTGGTTCACAACTACTTGCAATCAATCTAATAAAATTAGACACCGTTTAGTTTGAGATCATGATCATGATCAAGACTAATAAATCACTTTTATAAACTAATATCTTTTTATCAAAAATAACACTATAGTAATTTAAAGTTTGAAAAACTACTTAATTTTTTATAATAATTTAATTTAATAACGGTGTAAAATAAGTAATATTAATTTTGTAAGAAAATATTAATTTTGAAAAAAATGCTCATCTTTATCCTAATACCAAACCAAACGATGGCTTAGATTTTAAATTCTCAATTTTATAATATCAGACAATCAATCTTTCACAAAAATTACAATAAAATAAATTTTTTATATATTTTTTCATAATTATTTAAACTAAAATTAAATAAAAATAATTTAGTTCCTTATATTAATTTTAATTGGTAAAATTGATTTTAAATAATTTTTTTGGATATATTTTAATTGATATAGTTTTAAAAAAAATTTTAATATAAAACGAGTGATTTTTTTATTAATAGTGATAAGATAGATGATTTTTTATAAAGTTACAATAAAATAAATAATTATTTTTTAAATACACTTATAAATATTATTTATATATTTTTGACTTCTAATCACATAATATATATAAAATAAATATAATTAATTTATTACTTTTACATCAAAGAATTAAAAAAGAGTTTGATATATATAATGAAAAGACTTATAATAGTTTTATTGACAGAGTTCAATTCACCACTGGTTTCAGCTCAAGAGGTTCATTGAGATATTGCTCAGCTAAACCGTTCTTTTGCAAATTTACAATAAGAAAAAATCATTAAAAAAATCATTGAAAACTCTTTGACGGCGACTACTCCGACACTCAAATCAGTAATGGTCACATACAATACAGAGGAGAAGAGAAAAATGACATTAGTCCTTATCTCCTGGGATGTGGTGTTATTTATAGTGTGTCTAAAGATTCAGTATATCAAGATCTCATGATTTCAAGTCATAATCTCATTGGACTTCTTGTAACAATATGTCATAAATCCTAAATCTTTTGGGATTTACTTCTAGAAATAACTATGAATTAGATCCCATAATTGCTTGATCTTCTCCACATGTCTGCTAAGGCATCCAAGCTTAGTGAAAGCTCAGTATAACTCCCTTATATCCATGAAATGGCTTATCGTCGACCAAGGACACTAAGTTCCTATAGCTCGATGTTGAGGCAAATTGAGCTCCTTGGAATTGGTATATCAAGAGTTTCTCACAGCTCAGTCTCAAGGTAAAATTTTACCTTCGGTGCATCGGTTTGTGCCTCAGTCTAGGTTTGACTCTTATTAATCTTTTGACTCTGCAAATCTAATTCGGTGTATCATTAGTATCCCCCAAGTCTAGACATCGAGATATTGAAGCACTGAGTTTAGGGCTACTCATGGAGAGCAACTCATTCTACCTCGGTAAACTCTTAGGACACGAGCCAACACCCCCATTAATGTGGTGTGCGAGTTTCTCATCATTCACGTGCTATTTCCTAAAGCACCATCCTCATTATTTGTGTTGGCAGTCAGCTGTTCGATGGTTGTGCATGGATGTGGGACACATGTACTTTGAGATTTAGACATGCAATTTGAAAAGATCCTGACGACTTTGGATAGCTCGAATCTTGCTACATGTCAACCATTGAGCAACTCTTCTGGGCTATAAAGTTAGGTCTAGGAGTGGTGACTCCATTTTTTTTTGCCTTGTCTCCTTTGATTTTCTCCATCATTTTCAATGGCAAGTGAGGGCAAAGCCTCTGGCAATGACGTCGCTACTCCCCCAATTGTTGTCGCTCTAGTTCCACCTTCGGTCAGGAGCGTCATGGTGGCGATTCTAGCAAATCTTGTCACCGTCGTAGCTCGAGAATCCTCCGCCCCAACAGTCGCAAGGGCCACTACTTGTTCTTCCCAAACTAGAGTTTCAGATGTGTCTCTAGTTTCCCTTGCTTATGTCCTTCTCTCTCCTTTTTTTTTTTTTGCAATAGTAGTTTATCAAGATGAATCGTAGGTGAATCATAATCAAATCATCCAAGGTTAAGCTTTTAGCTCGTACATTCCAAGCTAGGACTTTCACCATGAACTTAGGCTTAAGTTTTCACGTGGACCTATTAGCATGGTACCAAATTATTGTCGCACACCAAATTATGGTATTGCGTGGAGCCGTAGGGACCTTTGTCTATTCTTGGTATAGTGGCTTGGTGTTTCATCTCATGTCGTACGATGGTGATCCCCCTGCATAGAGTATTAGGGTCACCCTCTCAAGTTAGGAACTCAGACCCTCCATACTCGGACATCCTCTTAAGTCCCCAACTAAATGCAAGCTTCTTGAACTATTTTAGCTTGGTAGATGTCCTCTTCTTCAGACCTTTAGTACTTAGTCGTTGTGAATTTTGATAGGTTATGAGGAACTCCCCTTCGTTTGAGTTTAAGTATTTGAGCAATCCCTTCGGGAGAAGAAGTTAGAACAATTGGTTCAAGTCTTCGACTTCCTAGATGGTATCAAGGCCGACACATGGGATTCAAATGAAGATAGCTTGAACCTCAAGAAATAGTTCAGCCATATATTCACAACATATTAGGAGATGTTCGAAGAAGGACTCAGATACTCTGTGGATAATTTCATCTCAGCTGTGCTAATTGAACTTGACCTTACACTCAACCAACTCGTCCCTAACATGGAGAGGTTCGTCATTGCATTCTGAACTTTGACGATTGCAAAAGGCATAACCCAATTGTGGAGATATTTTACTATGCCTTTTGAGGTGGTTGCAACTCAAGGGCTAACGGAAGGTAGTACTTTTCACCAAAAAAAGGTCGACATCTGTTTGGAGCAAGCCCATCCTCGATCTACTTTTGAAATGACCACCCTGTGAGAGTGTTTTCAAGGGAGGACTCGGGATTTTGAAGTGAATGGGAAAGCCTTCAACCACCGGAGGCCTCCTGACGTATTATTGGAGATTCGATAACTCTTGCCTTTCTAGTCTTCTTAGATGCAAAAGTTGAGATTTGCCTTAAGGTGGTCAAGTAAAAAGAAATTTCTCAAACTCGGTATCTTTGTAGCTCGAAAGTCTGGTGTAGCTCAAACTAGGAGTCTCTAAATCATCTTTTGTAATTTCTCTTTATTTTTTGCTTCCTATTACCTTAGTTTCTTTTGATGGCATCAGTTGAATAGCATTCATGAACCAGGCTATCGGATAGCAAGCTAGCACACCTTGAGCTGCTCACCCCAGCCATCAAGGAGTCCAACAAAGAAGGGAGAAGAACCTGGGGAGCCTCTCAAGCTAACCGACTCAGCGAGGAAAGAGAAGAAGAAGAGGGCATGACCCTCGAGAGGTGAAGGCAATAGCTTCGTCGCATAGAGGAGTGAGAAGAAGAAAAAGAAGGGAAGAGTTTGAGTCCTCCTCCTGTCGTTGCAGCTGAGTTTGCGAGGGAATCTATGGAGCTTGCCCCCGAAGCTAAGCCACCATGCAAGGTGTTGGATGTCCATTCCTTATCTCCATTTTCACATCTAAAGGTACAAAAGATGCCGAGCCCATAGATGGTCAGATGCCAAGGAAAGGGAGTTGCGGAGGATGATGACAGCTCCGAGGGGGCATTTGACCTGAACTCCTGAATTATTTAGATGCCTATTAAGGACCTATTTCTTAACGGGGGTAAATACTTCTTGCAACTTAAGTGTCACCTCGTGCATTGTTGTAGAATTATAATTAGAATTATTATTGTTATGACTTTTAGCTTAGTTTGTAGATAATAGAGTACTTTCACCGTACTGAGAAGTCCTCGAAGCCAAAAAAGAAGTCACCTCTTACGAATCAAAGTTGAGCACTGCCAAGTCCAATGTTGAAGCTCCCCAATTCGAGTTGGAACTACTTCGGTTGGAGCTCACCATTGAACACGAAGCTAAGGAGGTCGCGGTAGAGAAGAACGACTTGGTATGTTGTCATTTAAATTTTAATGATAATCAAATTAGTATTTAACAAATTTTTTTAATTTTTATAAACTTCAAAATTTATAATGATTATATATGTTTGTGAACGATTGAATCTCAAGACTAAAACTTAAAAGATGTTGAGTTAAAAATAAAAAAAATAATAATTTGAAAATAAAATTTAAAGGCCAAATTGAGATATCAAAAAATGCTCAGGATGCTGGATCCATTTGTAATGTAATCTTGAGAAATATGATAGATCGATTCATCCGTTCGATTTGTAATGTAATCTTAACACGTGTTTCACGTGAGATTACTAATGGAAAATGCTTTGAGATCTGTGCCGAGATACAGTACGCCATAAAATATTTGGCTTTTTCCAGAATACCACCTGTATTTTGACGTTTTCAGGTTTATTGTCTAATCTTCTCTAATCTCTTATCTGACTGGAAATTTGCCTCTTTTGCGCAAGTCATAATTTGTATTTATTTTCCGAAATTTCTGTTCCTTATTCTGGAATTTCAACCAAATCCACATTTAATTCATGAAATATTCTGCTCCACTGATTAATTATATATTACAGAAAAATAGTTATACGATAGACCTTTTTGCAAAAAAGAGCAAAGCACTGGATTTTTTTGCAAAAATCCCAAAATACTTCTCCACGACTTCATTTTTTCTCATGAAGCTAATGTGCTTCACTGCTTTGATGATTGCATGAAAAATTCGGAGGAAAAAACTCTTCAATCACCAGTTTTACAAGTATCTCCGGATCGAAACAACAGATGAATCACCATTAACCATTGTCCAACAGCTAGATTCTCCAAGAACACATTTCATTTACATCAAACACATTTCAAAACTTAAGTTTATGGAATATAAGTTTTTTTCACTATATATATTAGACTCTATTTACTCAATATTCGATATAAAACTAATTCATCACCCCTCATATTATAAGAAAAGACATCTACGATCAAAATGCTACACGAAGAACATGAATTTTGAACATCAGCTTTCCATACGACTAGTAATCGTATTTCGCGAATTCATACAAAGATGATGATGAAGACTAGACCAAAGAAGGTGGCTCGGCAGCAATTTCAGCATTTGGAACTGTAGAACTCTCTGAATCTGCTGAAGAATCACTGCGATCTAAGTATCCTGAACATTGAGATGAGCAAAACCACCATTCAGTCCAGGGATGTCGTCTTCGAGCATGAGATTGTCGAAGTTTGTTAATAATTGTAAATGCCAGTTGAGCGAGGCAATCGTCCTTTGGCACTCCGCAAGTTTTCCAGCAGCCACAGTGAGCTCTTTTTCCTGTAGGCAAAGGCAGTAAGATTGGGCATCTCACATTCATTCTTAGAAGACGAGCTTTGTATGGATTTGACAAGTATTTGTGCATCATTTATAGTTCTATCTCTCTGACAATAGATCTGATAAAATAATGGAACTTTTGGATAATTAGCAATAAGCATAAGTCATGGAACACCGAAGAAAAAAAAGATAATTGAAGGAAAACTAATGGCATCATAATTAAGATAAAATATAAGAAAATCATGGTAGAAAATGATGATAATGATGCCATGGGATTGATGCTGAAAAGCTTGAGAAAGCCACAGAAATGATACAAAATGCAACAGGAATGTTACCTGTTTAACCTTCAGCTCTCCATTTGAGCTTGCGGCTTCATGGCATTCAGTTTCTCGCTTCCTCCTAGAGAACTCTTCTTCCAAACTCCGATATTTGGTGGCAAATACTGCAGAATATGCTTTCTCATTGTCAAATTTCTGTTCCAATAATTCCATCTTTTCACACAACTTCCCGACTTCCGAATGAGCTATCTCAAGCTCAGACTCCGATGCTCTTCGCCTAGCTTCTGTAGTTTCTAGTTTGGCTACAAATTCTGCAGAAGACCTCCTCTCCTTCTCAAGTTCCCTTTCTAATCGGCTTGCCTTTTCATGTATCTTCGCAACTTCCAGGTTTGCCAACTCAATCTGAGACTCTAATACATTTCTTTCTCCCACCAGAACCTCCACACTAGCTGCATGTTGAGCACATAATGCCTCCTCCTCCTTGACGTCCCTTTCTAAGATGTGAACCTTATCGTGTAACACGTCGGCTTCCAAATACACTGACCGAAGCTTGGTTTCTAAATATTTTCTCATTGCCTCCATAGCCTCTAGTTTAGTTGCAAATTCTGTAGCCAATGTTCTCTCCTTATCAGCTTCACTCTCCAAAAGTGAGGCCTTTTCAGCTAGATTCTTAGCTTCTGATTGTGCTATTTCAAGCTGAGACAGCAATACTTTCTGCTTTTCTTCAGCGTCCACTAATTCCAACATCGCAAGTTGTTTCGACTTGTCAGCTAAGTCCAACTCCCTTCGCATTTCAGCTAACTTGGCTTCAGCTACAGTTAGCAGATTGGATGCAACGTCAAGTTGTTTCCTAGTGTCAATCAGATCCACCTCCACTTCTATTTTCTCACTTTCCAACTTTTCAACCTTCACTCCCAACTCAGTTACTTGCCTATGCATGGCTCCGATTTCATCTTTAGAACTACCCTGTTTTTTATCAGCTTCGGCTTCAGATTTTGAGCTGCCACTGTCCGCTTCTGGTAAAGAAACAAGCCGCTCCATCTTGAGGAAATCATCCATTAGCTCGATATCTATAGAACTGGCAAGGTTCCTTGCGCTAGCTTTCTCATTCTTGAACTGATCGAGCTCAGCAATGAGAGCCGTTGCCCATGAATCCGAGCAGCTTGCTTCATTGTCTAAACCAGTCAATCGTTCCCCACCATCAGATTGGCTATCAGTAACAGCCTCGGAATAAATTGCGTTAGCAATCTTGTGATCCTTTGCAACTGATGTCTGCCGTCCAATGGATCGTAGTTTCCTGCATTCTGCTTCAAGTTTGGCCACCTTCTTTATACTTTCAAGTTGTTGTTTGCTAGCTGCTTCAGCAGCTTGAACACTCAAATCCCTTTCTACGATTAGCATTTGTAGATTCTTAGATTGAGCGAGGAGCTCAACTTTAAGAGATGAATTTTCCTTCTCAGATGCTTCGAGTTTTGATTGCATGTCATGGCCAACAGAGGAAGCCGCTTCAGTTTTTGCAAATTCTAGTTCTGTCCGTAGTTTGTCCAATTGGCATTCAAGCTCAAATTTCTCCTCCTCCCATACACGGGTTTTTTTGACAATGGCATCATGAATTTTCTGCTCCTGCTCCTCTCTAGATTGTCGGAGCTCCCTCACACATTCCTTGAGAGCTCCATCCAGGTGAATTATTTTAGCATCAAGGGCCGAGTTCTTCTGATAGGCCTCTTCAAGATGTTGCTTCAGTGCAGCAACTTCCGTTTCTGCCTTTTCCCAGCCTAAAGTGAAAGACAATTTGACTGGTCAGAAAACAACTGAGTGAAAAAAATTCACGCACCCCCACTGCACATAAATCAAAATTTGCAAAATCATGTCTAATCCATCCTGCTCAGCACTTGATCATTTAATTAGAGTAATCGCAGAAATTGAAACTTGTGGAACTTTCAGGAACAAGGAACCATGAAACCATGAAGGATTAGGATCACAAAAAAAATGTACCTGTCAGCTACTTAAGAACTCCTGAGTCATTTACATTTAGTTTTGAAGAGTTTTGAGAGTCCAAACTCTAAAGAACAAAATATTCTTTTTCTAGTAATCAAATTATACAAAAAGGAAGGATACTAGGAACAAGAAGTTTACCTGAAACAGCTTCTTCTGCAACTTTAGCATGTTGCTTCACTAGGTCTTTTTTAGCATTAATGTTCAGAAGCGCAGCTGACAGCTTCTCAGTCAAACTCTTCACAGTGTCATGAGCTTCATTGTCGTCCTCAATCTTTGATGAAACCTCCGGTGAATGAACAAAGTTTGGGGAGGAATCATTCGGAGAAGCTCTCAAAGCATCCTGTTAAAAAATCAATGCGCAAGGAATTTTCCCTCTACGAGTCAATCCGGGGCATCAGACCAAAGAACATCCCCTTAATTTCAAATGCATCAGAGGGACTTCATTTGAAATACCATAGGCAAGAAAATTATGAAATGAAGTGGGTAATCACGAATTCAAGCTTAATCAAGTTATGTGCATTTCAGTTAAACGATTAGTCATCAAATTAGGAAAAACAATTTAGTGCTGTCACTGGCTCCTAAAATCAATGCAGTCACACAGTGTCATCACTTCGCCATCACTTCCCACATAGCAGTACATGTACATCGCTGTTGACACACGAGCCTTGTTGTTTTAGTCTACTCGTGCAAACAGAATGAGAAAAGGCTCCCTTGTATAATGAGATAAGAGGTTCCATAAATAATAAGCATCAATTCCTTACATTTAAATTATACAACTGGATGCAAAATAACCGCAATTGCATCAGAAAAGAGTCAAGAACAGGCAGATGTGATATTGAATCACAGCATTTGCTACCAGAAATTCAACGCATTCTGCTAGAGGTAACAATCCAAAAGCTGAAATTCACAACCAAAATGCAAGATAAGAGGATAGAGAACCATACATGATCATCAGAAAACCTCTCCGAATGCGACGAGACCGATCCCGAGCTCTTGGTCTTGCTGGGGCTCTTCTCCGACGACCTGAGCATCCACAACCAGCTTCTCCGGTCCATATCAACCCTCACTAACACTCCCCATCCATCGCCCTTCCCAATCTTTCTCACAGAAAATCAAAATAAAACTCAAGCCTTTCAACAATCCAACACTAAAATTCGCATCCAAGTCTCCCTGCCAAATTCCTCCAAAAAACACGGAAAAGGAGCAATCTTTTTCCCAAAACACCAATCCAAACTCAAAACTTTTCGACAACCCAGCACTAAAACCCAAATTCCTCAAAGAAACCCAAAAAGGATCAACCTTTCTCAAGAAAAATCAGGCAAGATTCAACTTTTTCGCGAATGCAACACAAAAATCCCGACTCGGGAGGACCCCAGGAAGAAATCCAGGTCGGCAGCAGAAGCCACCGCGAGCCGCGTCAAAGGAAGGAACGTCAAGCACTCGCCGCACGATTTGCTTGGAATAATCCAGAGATTAAACAAGGATGGGATCAAAATCTCCGTATAACCTCTATCTGTCGCTCACCTGTTTGATGGAATTGATAGGATGCATGCGAGCTGGCAGCAAAAAGCGGCTTTCTTTTCAGCGTATCTGGTTTCCTTGCTTTGTTTTTCTCGACACAGAGACGAAGTAGAGTGATTGGATTCCTTTATAGAATTCGAAAAAGGTGTGGATATTGGCGTTCTTCCCGCGCACCGAGGTACAGGGTTGCTCTGTGCCTCAATTGTCGCGCCATTGGCACTGTTTTCTCGTTCACGGTTTCAGAGATTGGACGGAGGATTGCAATTTCAGTGTTTGTTGAGAACTTTTTTTTTGGATAATCAAACAAGGATGCTACTGCAATGATTTTGGGGCGAAAGGTCTCTGTGATGTTTTCTTGTCAGGCTAAGTGTTTCGTCTTCACGCATGCATTAGTGTTATTGTGATTCCAGTGGAGTTGATGTTGATCTTTGAGCACTGTATTGGATTTCTCTTTTGATGTGTCAGGTTGATTTGGAGCTTGGATCTTGTTTGTCTTAATATGGCTTGTCATCGATTAGATCTTGTTTTTATGATTTAAAACAGAAGTTTTACAAATTATTTTATTTATAAATAACACAGAAAATAAAAAAAAAATTGAGAAAAAAAATATAATAATAAAGACGAATGATCATCAAGAAACAAATCTATGTCGTCTCTATTTCTTTATTTATTTTGTTTTTTTTTTGTTTTTTTTTTTTTGAGTTAGGAAAAAGTTATTGGAATAGAAATGTGTCTCAATCCTTAATGTGTCCATCTCTTGGCGAAAAAGTCCACAAACCCACCAACTCAAATCACTTCAGAATCTTAGTGTTTCAGGAAATGGCTCGATAGGCTTTCGTTTCAGACTAAGAAATGGATCATATTAGCATAAAAATCTACCTTCTAATCTCGCATGCGTCATTGATTTTGGTGTAAGATCAAAAGCTTTCATTCTATTTTTTTCCTAATCCCATGCGGCTCCCGAGTCACGGAAGCTGCTCTGACTCTGAATTCATGACAGCAAATGATATCATATGTTTTGCGCATCAAGCAAGGAAGGACTCGGGTCTTGCTTGTAGATCAAAATTCAACATTTTTTTTTTTTAGTTTAATATTGAAATACGAAGATCTATGAGTCATTCTTTTGAGTATCCTACGCTAAGGAATCAAAGGAAAATTTTCTTTTCGATTTTTCAAAAAAAAAAAAAAATTCACGAGAGTCCTCCTCGCGAGATCAATCGTTTGATCGGATGGACGCATACAACAAGAAAGAAGCTTTCGAAATGTGTGAAAAAGGGGACGGACGAGCATGCAGGAAAGGGCTGAGCGAGAGGTTTAGGGTTTTATTTCAGAATATATTTTTTTAAAAAAATTAATATTATTTATTTTAATTTCGAATTAAAGTGTGCCGAAGGTATATGGGTGGACGGACGGCGAGGAGCGGAGGGGTGAACATGGAGCGGACGGACGCGCGTGAAGGGCCGGGAGTGGGGTTCATCAATGGGGAGGAGGGTAACAAGTGGAAGGGCAAGCCTGTGCATGGTCGCAGAGGACCGACGGGGGTGTTCGCCATTAGAGAGTTGGGTAGCAAGTGGGATGATGGGCCAGCATGCATGCACAGTGAGGAACACTACTCGCGAATAGGAGTTTAAAAAAAATAATTAAGTTAAACTAAATATAAAATATTTAAATATTAGTTTGATTAACGAATAATTTAAATTTTTTTTAGACTTTTATATTTATTCTTAAATATATGATTGGGTGTACCTTAATAGTCCGCTCGGTACTCCACGCAGCTGCATCAGATGGTAATGTCACTTCGATCAGTCGCGCAAATCTCAAAGGACAATCATTGGTGAGAAGACTAGACGATGAAACCTATTAATCGATCACGAAACTATGGATTCGTTTCGAACATCAAAAAAAGCAAGTGGAATATGCCGGCAAAGATTTTTTTTTTTTTTTTAGAAAAAAGGAAAAAATAGAAGGTATTTTTGCTTTTCATAAACCCTAATAACTGGTTTGTGCAAGCACGGAAGCAAGCCACAGAGAATGGAACGAAGGGTCGGGCTAGAAATGAGGTGCGCGAAAGGTATGTTCTCGTTCTCATTCTCGCGTGACAATGGACCAATAATTTCATACCGTATTCTATCTCATGCTCATATATAATTTTTACAGCGCTTTTGAGATCAAAATTAAAATTATTCTGTCTCGATCGATCCACTATTTAAATATCGAGATTATTTTTTTTTATTTTAAAAAATAAATTGTTAACACTATCTTTATCTTTATTTATTTAAAATTTAATAAATAATATATTCAATGGCATAAAGGTTAAAAAAAATTTTAAACTATTTATTAGTCAGATTAACATCTAAACACTAAAAATTTGATCTGATTATTTTTTAATATTTTAGTCTTGATCTTGAGTTTAACTTTGACCTTGATGTCGAGCCAAACCGCGCCTAGTTGGCTAGGACATATTTGATTAGTGCTAACAAACATGATGATTATATTTTATGATAGAATTATCAATTTATTTTAATTAAAATCTTAATTAGTTAATTATAATCAAAATCCCAATGATCTCCAACCAAAGTACTTTAGGAGATTAAAAATGCTCGTATTCTTTCTCTCCGATATCATAAGTTTTACAGAATACACATCGAAATACACCAAATGCGTATTGTACATGCTTGGTTTGATCGTAATCTAACATATTTTTTAGAATTTAGATGACAAAAATGTGGTGACTTTCTTTATTTTTGGGTTATCTATCTTTTGAAAACTTATGAAATTACGTATAACTCCTTGAACTCTTCATATTTACCTACAACTCAAAGTTTTTCAAGGGGGAGTTTTTGGGCCAGCCCAAGATGAAGACCAAGTTGGCAGACAGACAGGTTGGCGCTACACAAATTGAAAGAGCGACAGCTCAATGTGGTCCATGGATGCACCACTTTATGAATCAATTTGCTAAATTAAGTTTGAAGGGCAGTGTCCTAAACGCAAGTCACGAGCTACTCAGTCAACAATTATTGCTCACCGATCCAAAATTGTTCAAGAGTCTGAATCGAATGCGAGAGAAGAAAATATGATATTCACATAAAATACAATTAACATTCTTTAAATTAATCGTATTATTCACGCGTTCAATCTCACAACATTCAGGGTTTCTTTGCAAATTTTTCGAATTTTGCAAAGTACAGAAACAATTATAATATTTTTAGGGGCATGGGTGCAATTGGGAATGTTTTAAGGGCATATATAAGCAAAAATCCCAGTTGTTTTTGTCTGCAAATGTTATCTCAGCAAAGGAGCAAAAGGCTCAACACCTGTTAAGTTTTTTCACAGGGCATATTAGATTTGCACGAGGATCTGAATATGTACTCAAAATTAACCTTTGTACACCAGTGTAACCTATAGTTTAGAAATACATAGATTCTGACATTTAACATGAACCTGTCCAGGTACCCGAATCAGGTACATATCACACAAAATGGTGTATCCAAATTTTGGATTAACATGTATTTGCCCTTGCTTAACTAGGGACTTTGGAACCATTTTTGAAGCTTCCATATATTCTACGTATGTATGTTATTCTTGAAAGAGTTCTAGATCATTCTTAACTTGCCCGCTTCAAGTAGACCATTAGCCCAATACCTGTCAATACAACAGCTCCTGCCAAAACTCCGGTTTGCAGTGACGACCATCCACGATATTGCTGGACAACTAAATCTGTCGTTGGCCTTGTGGTTTCCTTCTTGGTATCCGAGTTGTCGAAATGCAGCCTAAGAACCTGAGGTGCACAAGGAAAAAGTATGTTAAAGCAGTCAATTTTCATAAGAGGAAACATGAAATAGTAGTGACCGGAGAGTGCATACAGATAAGGATACAGTGTAAACAGGCAAAATGTTCACTACTTTCATTTTCGTTTGGATCTAGAAGTCCACTCTAGAGAAAGTGCATAAACAAGGTATTTCATTAAAGGCACACCTTGTCATAAGGAAAAAAAGAGTGAAATAAAATTATGGCATTGACAAAGAAAACATTCTAACACCAAGATAGTTGAAGAAAGTTCACACAGATGCAAAATTTGGAACATCTTCTGTTAAAACTTTGGAAACCAGATTTTTAGCTCAGATTCTCAGTTTAGTTGAGATCTGGACTCACCTTCCATCCAGCAACTCTGGCATGAGTCACAGCTCCAATAAGATCACTATCAGTAGCCAGCAGAACTTTGTCCCCTTCATCATCTTCATACTGCAGCGAGGAAAATTCAATATTACATGTAACATATCAGGTAACACCAACAATAGCTGGGAAACTGAAACCTCACCAGAAGCTGGATTTTATCACCATCTGTAGAGGATCCTATTCTCTCCATGACAGCAGATACAAGTTCATTTAAATTCTCTGCTCCTGCAGTTTGATATAAACACACAATTTATACCCATAGTATTTCTAAGACATTACATAAAATATACATTATTAAGCTGATGCTTGTCCAAATTACAGACCTGAATTAAATCGATGAACACGACTCTTTTGATCTTCAATCTTGAAAGAGAACACATTTCCAAGGCCAAGAGGTGGATACATTGACTTCGCAGTCTCTGCATATTCTGATGTAAATATAGCTGACATTTCACTGTAAACAAAACTGCATTAGACAATTCATGACCAAAAGTTGACAGATGTATAATAACTGAAAAGCAGAGACAGAAACCTATTGGTATCAAAATCTTCATCTGGTGGTTCCAAGGCCAGAGCAGAATCCCAAAACTTTTGCATCATTGTGTTTGCCATGTCATTTACTGCCCCATTACCTCCTTCAACCTTACAACAATAAGCAGAATCAGAGTACAATTGTTGAAATTATGAAACATAGGCTTGGGTGAATTAGAAAAAGTAACACAAAGTTGAAAACAGGATACAAATCCATGACCATCCGCACAATAAAACACCCTAATTTTTTAAAGAGCCTGTAAAATTAGAAATGATTGAAAAGGGCAATTGAAAAAAGTTAATCCACATACTAGGGAGATTGCAGCATGAGTAATCTGAAGAACATCCAGACAAGCAACAGCACATCCATCTGAAAATTAAATTAAATGTCATTCATAAGCAAAGAACTTGCAAATAATGTAAAGAATATTCCTTACCTTTGTCCACAACAGGGAGGTGTAAAAACTTCCCATCATGCATGATATGCAGTGCATCAAGAATTGTTGTGTCCGCTGTTGCACATTCAGGGTTTGCAGTCATAACCTTGAGAGGTTAATAATACAAAAAACATGTTTAAGACGCTTTATGATATGCGATAAGAAACTACTACACCAATTAGTAGAAAAAATTAAAAGAACTTTCAAAAGTTTATATCAGCATATGGTTAGAAACATGATCTTTTTCTAGATGTTAAGCCACCAGTTTGGTACCTTATGTCATGCCAGTGAAGAAAGAAAATAACAAAAATGTAATATCAGCATATCGCATAGCTGTTTATATTACAGGTAAACACGCAGAAACTCAACACTTGCAATGCCATACTTGTGGTACCCAATTAAGGTAAATGATTAAAGAACCACAACAAATGCCTTCTATATTCCTAGGAAGAACCAGTACATCTTCCTATCACCAATGTCACTTACATGTCTGCACATGAACCTTATATTCATATCCAAAAAATAATATTATAGAAAACTAATCCAAAGTAAGAACTGGAAAAATTCAGGAACCAATAACTTGACATGCACACTTTTATGGTACTCGAAATCATATGAGGAAACATGGGCAATAGTTGTGTAGCTCATGGAAACATTCTTCCAAAATTTGCACATGAATAATATAATATAAGCAACTCTGGATAACCCCCTATTATAGACCCACATTACTCCCTTATCATATGTGCCACTAGGTTAGTGGAGAAATCCAAAAAGAAAAGGATAAAGCAAAAAGGAATGATTGTGGACTGACAGAAGGAATCAGAAATGGTCTAAGAGTCTAAGAGCCCCACTTTTCAAAAAGAAGTCATCGAGCATAATTCCTATTATATGTCTCCATATTTCAATTGTCAATGAAAACATACCAGGAGCATATGCACCACCATGTCTACAAGAAGCCACACAATAAATACAAACTGAGTTGTAAAAAGGAACCTTTTCAACTAGAGTTAATTCAGGAGAAAGATTCTGAGCCACCACTCGCATAAGGATGTCCTTTGAACTGCAAATCAAAAGATCAATAACACAAATTATATCAATAGGCAACCAATAATAACTGAAACAAGATAAGGTAGCAAATAATTCATACAAACTTCAAAAGCACCAATTCTGAAAAAACATACGTGAGAATTCCTTGAGGCTTGTTTCCTGCCACAACAATCACAGAATTGATTCGATTTTCACACATCCTTTTTGTAGCAACATAGACAGGATCAGAAGCTGATACCACTGCAACCCTGTAAACAGAAAAGGTTAAAGGTCAATAATGATTACTTTCGATTAAGTCATATATACCAAAAACAGCTAATAGCTACTCTGTAAGAAATATACTTTGTGTTCTCCGGGATGATAGTTGACAATGAAGGCTTAAACATCCGCTCCCGAAGAGTTTCAATGAATGCATACGGAGCTGTCGCCAGAAAATTTAAAGTTCAGGACAAAAGGGTGGCCATGCATATGCAATTCACAGTATTGTGAAATAACTTCCAAACAGTGAAATTTTTCAGTATATAACCTGAAAAGTTGCTTCCCCATTGTCGTTCAACACCTTCTACAGCTGCTGCAATAGCACTTCCCTGCTCTGCAGCCTTTTCCATTCTTGATATGGCATCATAAAGACATTTGGTGATATCTAACATGGCAATAACTTCACCATTCTCCACAACAGGAAGGTGTCTAAATTTCCCTGACATTAAATAAAACCAAAAAGGATGATACAAAACTTAGTACTTGAAAACAAAATCAGACAAACAATCAATTAAGCTTACATGGAACCATACAGCAATACAATTCGAAACTCAAACCTTCCTAAAATAAATCTTTGAAGAAATATTTTCCACGCAAGAAAGTGGAAAAGTTGAGAATTTATTTAAAGAAGACGTAAGGTAGAAAGAGCTTGGAAAAGTTGAGAATTTATTTAAAGAAGACGTAAGGTAGAAAGAGCTATAGATGAAAATGTCTAACTATAACTAAGAGAAGCATTTGCATAAATGAAGCAATGAACTGTACAAAGCATGCAACTTTAAAATCAACGCATCATAAATAACACAACCTTGGACCATCTTCTCAAGAGCTTCAATAGCCAGAGTATCAGCTATGACAAACACCGGGTTCCTCGTCATTATCTTGGAGATCACCGTCTGCTCAGGCCTCAATCCTTCCGCTATAACCCTCACTGCAATATCCTACACAAAAAAAAGAAGACCAGAGTCAATACTCCCAAATCAATTGATTGAACTGCAGAACCAAAACAGACACAAAGAAGCAAACTTTATCAGTGACGATGCCCGCTAGCAACCCATTCGCATCAGTCAGCAACACAGCATCAACCCGGCGTGCCGCCATCCTCCGGCACGCGTCCGAGACCGTCGTCCCCTCCGGAATCGTCAGCGCCTTCGAAAGCCTCAGCTTCTTCACGGTCCTCTCCCCTCTAATCCCCATTTCCATCCAATAATTAGCTCATCAAAACCCTAGAGACCAGGAAATAAGGGTAAAATTAGAAGAAGCTCACGATGATTCCTTGGGCGAGTGGGGCTTCAAGGCGACGGCCGTGCTGTTGTCGGAAGCCTTCTTCGCCGCCGGCGGGGGAGCGCGGCGGGCGCGTCGAGAGGGAGGGGCAGCGTGGGAGCTCATAGCCGGATCTCGCCAAAACCCTAGATTTTCTCCAGCTCCGTCGGCGGCGGGGATTTCGAACCGAGCTCCTCACTATTACGACTTGGAGGTGATTTGAATTTGACGGGGACGGGAAAAGAGGGCGGTGATTGGCGATAATTACGAGGAAGGACAACTCACGCTGGCTGTTGATGGAGCATCGTGATTGTGTTGATGGTATTTTTGGCGGCTGGATGGCCGTCGGCGCTGTTTTCGTACGCCAACAAGAAGCAGAGGGTTGATGACGTGGAGGGGGAGGGTGAGGAGACCGGTAAAGGGGACTCGGTTTGGGGACCCAGGTGGAGATTATGGTCTGAGTAAAGCTGGGTCACTTTGCGTGTCGATGTTGCGGTCGCCGGGACGGGTTTTGATTCTGGGCATAAAAACGTGCATACATTGCGTCGTCATTAAGCCATCTGCAACGGGACTGTTCTTATTTTTCAAAATTTTAATTTTAATTTAAAATATACATTTTTTAGAATAATAAAGTTTTACAGACAGTTAAATAGCATCTCCGATATTATATGACTATTTGCAAATAGAGGACAATCTAATTGTACTCCGAGTGACCTAATCAAAAGAAGCATTCCTTCCGAGTTTCTGCAACGCGACGAGTCCTCAATAACTGTTCTTCTTCACATACAGTCCTTCCTTAGCCTCCGCAGATTCACCCTCGCCGGTGTGTATTTCCCCAGCTTCTCCGGCGAGTTCGCCTTCGTCCGCACCAGCAGAGCATCCTGCGAAGCCTTGACATTCTCCGGCCGCCCTTCCCATCTCTTCAAGCATGTGTTACTGTAGAGTTCTCGCATGGCTTCGCGCCTTGGTTCATTGAGTTCAAGTTCACTGTTGCCTCAAGTTCAGATTGACCCCCGGAAAGGAACTGCAGTTCGGAGTATAGTGGGTCATATAACATTGCTTAGTGTCTGCATTTGTTACCCGTCGGGGTGCCAGTACTACCATTATGTCTAGAACAGCGGGCGGAATTCTCCGGTGGAGAAGCTTGAGGGTGTACTCTGCTACTTGTTCTGGTGTGGCTTTGGCTTTGCACTCAGCTCCCGGGGTAACCATGCTTGGCTTGAGGAGGATGCCTTCGAACATGTGAGTATTGTCATGGATCTGACTTTTGAGAAGGAAGTATTGATTTTTCTAGGTACAATATAGTTCAAAGTTCGTTTATCAATTGTTTGTTGTTCGAATATTATGTTGGATATGATCCATATAGAACATGCTGGAAATCAAATACTTCATATTTAGGAAATACAAGGTGCTTAAGATCTCCTAATACATTTTGACTAAGAGAAACAAACACCCACATACATAACATATGATACTAGAGTTCTTTGATATTAGACTCCAAATCCCATTGAGCCATCTCGCTCCTCATCTTTGTGGAACTTCCAAATTGAAGCCATGAGCCCTTTAGAAGAGCAAGCAGAAGATGGTGGTACCTGTGGTGGTGGTGACTTAGGCTTTCCACTCCTCTGCATCATTCACAAGAATCAAACATCAAATTTTTTTTGATTTTTTCATGCATTACTCCTATAAGTTGACAAAATTCCATATAACTCCATTTTCTATTCACCTTCCTACTTGATGCAGCCTTCCTTGCCTTATTTGTGTTGGTCTGCTTGCTTTCAGGCCTGTTCTTCACAAATTCCTTCAGCTGAGCATCATTCATACCTTCTACCATTGCAGTCTGTCATTAACGAAAGCAAAAAGATGAAATTGCATATATCGATGCAAAGTAAATATTCCATGGATCCATACCCATGAGACGATCTCTTCCACTTCTCTTATGACCTCGGGCTCCTCTGCATCCGCTGTGGCCTTCTTTTGCTGCCAGGTGACAACTTCAACCTCCGAAGTTACCTTCTTTTTTTTCTTGTCGCCTCCAACCATCTTCCCCGCTGAGTGCAGACTGCATAAGACAATGAAGGTAGCCCTCCCAAGCTTCATATATATATATATATAGGGAAGAAGGAGGTCAAATGAAACGGCTACGCTTGAACACGAAGGCCAGTAGTTGTGAGAGAGGAGCAAGAATTTAATTTGTGGATTGCACTTTACATGTGACTTCCTTGCTGTTATGGTCTGTGTTGATTTTGTCCAAACAATCTGTTTTTTTGCATGTAGATTCCCTCCTTTGATTCACGAACCAAATACATTGATTTATTTTCTATCCCAAACCGAACCGAACCAAACCAAGTTTGTGTTCAACCGGGGCTTATTGATCGGTTCGGTCTTCAATGCTCTTGAACCGAGAAGCCCGGGTCGGTTCGGCAAGGGAGTCCATATAAATTTCGGATCCTCAAAGTCGGATCCAATCCATGGCTCTCCAGCTAAACCCGACCCGTTTATTACTCCGTCTCCGTCGCGTTCGCTCCCTCCCAGATCCCTCCTCCCCTTCGTCTCCTCCGGCGATCTTGGCCTCCGCCTCCAGCGTACCACGGTGTCCGCCGCTGGGGACGGAAGGATAATCATGACAGGGCCGCCGTCTCCGTCTCACTCGGTGAAGAGCACGATCGATCTCTCGGACAAGGAGGAGAAGATTTTCCGGCGCCTCCTCGACGTCGTCCGCCACTTCGGGCTTCACACCCAGGTCCGCGACAAGGTACTCGGATCTTCCCTCGTGTTCTGAATTTTTGAGTTGGTTCACTGTTTTGCTTGTTGATTTTTTTGGAAAGGTTGCAGCTTCTGGGGAAGGAGTGCTATGATATTGACATTGCGCTGGATAACATGTCGGGCCAGGAGTTTTGTAAGAAGGTGAATGAGTACTTGGAGCATGCTGGTGAGGAGCAGCAAGGGATTGGTCTTATCCAGCGGTGTGTAGAAGTTCTAATTTTGGAGCATGTTTTTTGTTTTTGACGAAGAATTGCATGTCAGTGATGAGGAGAAAGTATATGTTATTCAAAGTTTCCATTTTTTTTTTGGGGCAATAGCATGTGTTGTAAATTTGGTGTTGGTTTATTGGTTTATATTAGCGCTTTATTAATGTTTAATGGAGTTCGATTTTTTATAAGATTCTGCTAGTTATTTATGTTTTTCTTCGCAACTATGTCTAATAGCTTACAAAAATTGACAGCAATCCGGAACAATCGAAACACTTGGAGACAGCAAGGATGTGTATATATGATATCGGGATTGATTTTGTTAATTTGAGATCTGAAACATATGTGGAGAACAGCAGAATCCTGAAAATGGTATGTGCAGGTCACAGCTAGATTTAATTGCTCTACAGGATTGCCGGCCTGTAGTGGATTGCGATTCGTGTATTGCTTCTGGCTTGTCAAATTAACTTGCATTGTGGCTTACATAGTAGTGCAACACTTAATTTGTCAACTTACAGTATAATTTGTCATTTCTTATATTGATTGATAGTCTCGGAAATGGGCTTCAAATCCATTCAAGCACCTATTCATCAGATTATATTTTGATACTCCTGCTTTTGTGGCAACCGAGATATAGTGGTTTGACTTAATATCTCATATTTTCTCATAGGAGTTTTGAACTGCTGAAGAAGATGCATACCTCAGGGATCTAACAATCAACAGGTACACTATTCTTTTTTTTCATTGGGAACGAAACCATCCTAATGCAAAGTTTGACAAAATTTTTGAGATCATGCCATATGTCTTTTATTTTTTTTAAATTATTTTTTGTGTGTGTATCTGAGAAATTATTAGGTGAGGGAGGTTTAGAAGGCTAAAACATTTTTTCTTTGCTGTTTTCCACTTTCGATTTGCTATTATGTCTATAGTAAGGATGTTAATGTAACTCGTAGCTCATAAGCAGTTCGAGTTCGACTCAAAATTGGCTTGGTTCGTTTGTAACAAGCCAAGTTTGAGTTGGACCCGGCTCGCTCGATTGCAACTCGAAAGTTTTTTTTTTAATATATAAAAATATAATTTATAACATACAACATATAATATATATTTAATTATTTAATTGTGATGTTGTAGTTAATATAGTTTTTTATATTTAGATGTTATTCTATTAGCATAATTTCTTCAATATATATATATATATATATATTAGATTATATATATCATTAGTATTACCTATAAAATTTTTAGGTCTGATATTTTTTTATTATAAATTTATGAATTGTAATTTGTGATGTTGTGGTTGATTTTTTTAATAATTTGTTTTTAATTTTCTAAAATTATTTTAATGTAAATTAATTAAAAAATTAATTTCTGAAAATTTATATAAATTTTTTAGGTTTAATATTTTTATTATAAATTTATGAATTGTAATTTGTATATTGTGGTTGATATTTTTTATAATTTTTGTAATTTTTAAAAATTATTTAAATGTAAATTAATTAAAAAATAATTAATTTCCAGAAAATTATATTTGAGCCGAGCTGAGTTTACACCCCTAGAAAATCAGAATACAGTGTCAAAACTAATAAAAATAGGTTAGAAATCCTAAGCTAGCTATTCAGTGTTTGTTCTCGTAATTTTTTGTTCCCTCCAATTATTGCTATTTGCTCCAGTCTATCAACTCGTCATCGAATATACTTGGCACTAGTTTTCATTGTTCAATATTTATTCCTATTCAGACTAGTCCAAGTTCATGGCAACTTGCATAGATTTGCCTACATTACTTGTAACACAGCACTATTTGTGCAAGATGATAATTTTGCATGATGATGAATGGACAAATTAAGTCTTAATTGTATTATTCCAAGTTGTGTTTTTCCGACTACCTTTCTATATCCTTTCCTTCTTTCTTGACAGCCTCTTCTACAACATCAGCACAGATTCAGTTGAAGATTTGACTGGAAAAGGTATGTCATTTGAGAAGAAATATATGGATGGTTTCAATCTTTTATGAAGTTGCTAATTTTTGTATTCTATTGCCTTTATCCAGGTATTAAACACCTTAAGACTGGTTTCATTGCAACTTCTTTACCTCCAAAGGCTACTTTTTTTGATGATCCTCTTCATGTTCTCCAAGCTATTTGATTTGGTAACTTTAAGCTTGCTGAATCTTGTCTTTAATTCTGTTAGATCCCTAATTTGGAAACTTATTTCAGTTTCCATTGGTAACTAAAAATCTGAAGGAGTTGAATTATGCAAGTTATGTTCTAACTTCTGGAATCTAAGATCTATGATATGTTCCACAAATTTCAACTGTTTGTACATAGTATGGATGAATAGCCCAGATTATCCATTGTTCCAGCTCTTTCTTGACTTCTCTTGTGGTACTTCAATTGTTAACTCTGCTTACAATTTGTCTACTTTCTCAGGCACTAGGTTTGGTTTTGTTCTGGAGGAGGATTTGAAGAAAGCTGCTTCTGATGAGGAAGTGAAGGCTACACTTGCAGATAATTAGCAGAGAGCGGATTGGTCATGAACTGAGCTTCTTCTACTTTTTTTTTTATTGGATTTAATTTCTGCTGATTTGGTGATTTTTTCTTATATTTGACGACTGCAGATTGATCTCATGATTTCTGGCAATGAACCAGTCAAAAGCTATGGTGTATATTTCTGAGTTGACTTTGTTCTATGTTGTCATCACTTTCCTTGAAAATCCTCAGCCTGCAGTAACAGAAGGATCTCATAGGTTTGTTTTTGATGTTTAATTTAATTCTGCTGATTGTGATACAATTATATTTCCCTTTTTCCGCAGTTTATTTTACTATTTTTATTGAATAATGTTCTTAACATCCCTTGGTTTCTTTACAAAAAACTTGCTATAAGCCTAAATTTCTAATTTCTATCTTCTCACTGTGTTGAGATTTTATCCAGTGAGTCAAATGTTTTGGTGCATAAAGTATGAATCAAATCCTTCCCATTTAAACTCCAACTCTCTTGGTGCTCTCCATGTTATTTGTTAGTTCTACTCACAATTTTTAGTTTTCCTAATGAGTAGGCTGTGTGTTCTGTATATGGACACTGCATGGAACATCTTACATATGATCAGTTCTTTAATATTCAGTGTGAGTTCTGTCTTAATATGTTTTGCATTTTGTTCTTTTGATGACTGAAACTTATCAACAAAATTTATGATAATATTGGAGCATGCTTGTCACCTTTAATTTAGAGCCATTCTCAGCTGGAATTCATGGCAACTTTAGCCCAGTGCTAACATAGGTCCTGACTCCTGATACCTCCAATTGGCTTATATGCTATGTGATCCTCAATTTTAGAGGGTTGAAGTCAGGCTGATTGGCTGGCTGGCCTAGCAATATACTGCATGTCTAGAATCCATACTTATGGGATGTTGTTACTGGTAATGATAAATGTACCTATGACCATAATATGTTAAGTGGCATTCTATTTCTGGATGAGCAACGTAGGCTCTTCCTATATGGAGCAGTATTCCTTCCGGTCAAAAGTACTATTTATACAGATACAAAATCAA
Organism: Trichopus zeylanicus subsp. travancoricus; assembly: GCA_005019695.1. Lineage (NCBI taxonomy): Eukaryota > Viridiplantae > Streptophyta > Magnoliopsida > Dioscoreales > Dioscoreaceae > Trichopus > Trichopus zeylanicus. The sequence continues at coordinate 1,207,956 of RXID01022466.1, forward strand.
AAAAGATAAATTTCTCTTTATTATTTGTTTTATAGATCTTCTTTCCTTTTCTTCAGAGAAAAGTTCTCTAGAAATTTATGTCAATTGATATATGCATACTTATCATTGTGCCTCTTTCTTTGCAGTTTCCTGTAGCCAACTATATTAGTTGAAATTCTTTGAACCTGAAAGCCAGTGATGCTGAAACAGTATGTTTAGGCAACTTCTGCACTAAATTTTGTTTGGCTTTTCATTTGATGATCCCTATCTATCTATTTTTCTGGACCTCTTAGCGAATCGATTAACAAACTTTTAATTGACTACAGACTTTCTTTTCCCTTAGGTGGTCAACCTACATTCCGCATCTGAGAAATTCAGTTCCTTAATTCCCTTTCTTGTGTCAAATTTGGATTCCGACATTATTGTAGAAGAATTGGATGATGAATGCCCAGGCTTCACTGCTGCTTCCAAACGACGGGTATTAGGAGGTTCTCAGTTTGGTTTTTGCGTTTGTTGTGGTTCTGCTGTCATTACAAAAAAAAGTAATATTTTGCCTGTTTTTCCTGTTTATATTCTTCTATGGATCTGTTGGAACTGAATTTTTGGGAGTGATACTGATGAAATGATCTTCATTAAGGGTTTGCTTTCGAGGCAAATAAAGGAGTTTTGGAGGGTTGCATTGTTATTATCCATGCTACTATACCCTGAAGTTGACTGTGGTGGAGATCCTTTGAGCAAACACTTCAACTTGGACAAGGGAAAGGAAGTCCTTTTCAGAGTTGAGAATGCTATATCAACTAGGTAAATTTCAGAGGTACTTATTATTTCTGTTGATATCCTGGTTTATCCATGAATTAGCTTATTCAGGGATAAGCCAGGAACTGGCTTATCGTGGGTTGTAATAGCTCATCCAGCCTGGTTAAGCAGGGATGAGGGATTTTTAATTTAATTTAAAACTCTCAGTACAATCTTACACTTCGTTTTAACTATTGATTCCTCATCTCCTGTACTGGGTTGTATTAGAAAGGGAGCAGAAAAAACAAAAGAAAAGGTGCCTAACAGTGCTAAACCAACCTAGGAGCTGGATTGAAGCAAGGGGTTGTATGTTGGGAGCCCAGTTGGACCCAATTCTTTGGTTTTTACCCCTATTTGTTACAAATTCCTTGCCTGCAACTTGGAGTGCCTATTTCTTTTCCTGATATGGTCATATTTCATTCTGTAGATCTTGACAATGTGTGGAAAATGAAAGCTTTGCTCAATGGGAAGGCAATAATGGGGGCATTGTGACTAAAACAGGAGGCACATTAGTCAGGCAATGGGTAAGATTATCAGCTGAACTTCAGTGTTGAAAAGTTATGTTTCAATATTTAATACACCAAAATTTTGTTTGCAGCAAGAAAAACTGTTCAAGTGGCAGCTTGCTCATCCAGAAAAAACTGCAAATGAAGCCCTGGACTGGATGCAACAATCTCAAGATAAATGGATGAAGCTGGAACCGTGTGGCTGAGTACATTCTACACTTTCAAAAGCTTTTCTCATTTTTCACATGCACCACTTCAGCAAAAATCAATGCCAAGCTTTAGAACTGTTGGATTTACTTCAGGAATCAGATTTTGGACTGGATTTTAACTTGTGGCACAGCAGCATCAGCATTCTATCCCGTTGAGATGAGGAGTGGATTTTTGCATGCAAATGCGAGAGTTGCACGCCGATCACAAAGGTGAAGGACCTTGCATAAGCTACATAGAGTGGAATTCAAGTGCAGCAAGATTTCATGGCTACTGTTCACTGAGATTCTCTACAGTTCAAAGTATATCATGTGTGGTGGACTCTGGAATGCTCTGCCACAAATAATTGCCTCTGAAGTAGTGGGCCTTGTTCTTTGTTTCCTTCCTTTTCATTTTGTCTCATTTATTTTATTTAGGGCCACATCTTGACCCAGGATTCTGATTTTATTATATAGTATGTGACTAAATCTATCGAACGATGGCTAATAGGATACATTTTGTCCTGTCAGCATCAGAAAAAGCAATTAAAATATGGAGCTTTTTTAATCCAAGGAATAAAATGTTAGATGCATATGCATCTTTTTCTTCAATAGAAGTCTCAAAATTTCATCTAAATGGTGATGAAGTCAATTAGGGCCTATTTGATTGTCCAAAAATGAAAATATTACTTGAAAGTAAAATTATTTTCCTCTAATTTTATTATTTAATTGTAAGAAAGTGATTTTTCAAAAGTCAAGACTTTTTTCGATTACTTTCTATTCAAAAGTAAAAGAAAAATAAATTATATTTTCTTTTTTATTTATTAACTAGGCTACATAAATGATGGTCCAAAACTAATTTCCTATTCCAGTTTATTAACTAGGCAACGAGGATGTTTCCAAGTTCTTCCACCAAATACTTGTTTCTCAAAATCTTGTACTTATTCTAAAGTTCTCAATCTCATGATTAGGGTTGCTAATTGCGACAGTGTTGCTGCTTAAAGTGTAACCAAGAGCTTATTAGTCATCTAAAACGATGATTAGTCAAAGACAAAAGATTTTTGTTTTTAAAATTTTTTTAAAAAAAGAAAAAGAAAACACAGAGGCAGGTCAAGGTCAAGCATGATGCCCCGTTGAAGAAAGCTATCATCGCTTTTGTCACATGCAACCATGAACACCTCTTTAAAGGAAGAAAGCCACAAAAGAAAGGAAAAGGAAATAAAGAGCAAGTGCAGAGGGGATACCTACTCATGTTCCACCAAGGCATATTCCCACTTTATCACACCGAATTACAAAAAAATAAAATTATGGATAATTCAATATAATTTATTGAAAGTTCAGATAATTTCATATGGTCATGGGAGAAAGTTGATTAATTTTTGTACACTAAGCAAATAAGCAACTTAAACAAAATACAACAGACGTGACCATAAAAATAATGTAATACATAATAAAATTAGAAAATAGATCTATTTTATATTACATATAATTGCCATCTTTTGAATTTCGATGATGATCAAATTAAAGTTTAGCAAATTTACATTGTGATGATAAGCTTCAGAATTATTAATGATCATTCAAACTCAAGAAAGATCAAATCTCAAGATAAACTAATTGGATGATGAATATGATGATTCAAAAATAAAAGAAATAATAATTTGAAGATAAAAGCTTAAATATATTCAAAATTAAATATCAACTCTAAGTGTTGAAGATAATAATTTGAACATTCGAACTCGAAAGATCGGACACCTGAACACATCATAAAATGTTTACTTTTCCTCTCAAACTTATTTATAAGCTTGGGATATCTTTACTAAAGATGAAAATAAACTTTCAATATTTTTAGAGTAAGATCCAAATTTTCTAAATTTTTTGACTTCAACAAGAGTTTAAATAGACTTTAACTTTCATATCCTTAATCTAATTTTTTTTGTAAAAACTAATTAATCTCCTCTTAAATTACTTATTTGGGCGTTCAACAATTATTTTTTATGATCACGTTTGTTATATTTTTTAAGTTGCTTGTTTACTAGTTATATTGGAAGGTATGTATTTATATTTGTAAAGGTTATACTACGTTTTAACAAGATGTTAGTCGCCATGTGGATTTTCATGCATACGTATAGAAATGATTTTGTATCAGTAATAGGTCGACATATTTATATTATTATACATAACTATTTTTATTATCTTAACAAATATTTATTAATTTATAGTTAACATTATTAGTAAATGAGTTATATATATATAAATTGATAGATATGTGTTATTTGTTTACATAATATCGATTTTAATTATAAGAGAAGAAAAGTGATTATATAGGAATGTGAATACTTATACTATTATATAATATTTTAGATTGATTAAAAATATGCAAATTTTTGATGCATTTTATGTATAATATTTTAATCGAAGTTATTGATTCTTGACGTATTTTTTTTTTCATTTATTTTAGTGAATTTAAGTTTCACAAACATAATAAATATATAAATTCTCTTCTTAAAATTTCTCTATAATTTTAGAAAAATAATATAATCCAACACATTAGTCAATAATTTAAAGATATTAATCACTTTAAAAATGAACTGTACAATTTACTATGAGATGTAATTTTGACTTGTATTTTACGAACAATGAAAAATCGATTTTTTTAATTATTCAAGAAAAGGAAATCCTGTCCAAATACCACCTGGCAGACCATCCATTTCTCCCTGTATCCACTTCCCCCACTTCCCCCACTTTCCCCACTTCCCCACTTCCATTCTCTCCAAACGTCTCCGGGCTCCCAAAAACCAATTCAAAATCAAATCAAGACCCAAAACCCACGAAAGGCAACCCATCAAATTTAATTCTAAATCCTCGTAATCAATAAAGACCGCTTTTTTCTCTTCCATGCCACTCCGTAGACCGCGCCTCCGCCGCCGCCGCCGGCGATCGCCATGAGGCACCGGCCGTCGTCGCCGTGCACCTCCCCGTGCTCCTCCCCGCGCCGCAGGAGCCGCAAGCTCGGCGCCGGAGCGCCGCCATCCAGTCCAAGGCAGTTCGCTGTCGCCATCTTGGCGGCCGCGGTGAAGAGAAGAGAGGTTATGCTTGTCGTGCCGCTGTTGTACGTGGTCGCCATGTTGGTTTCTTTGGGTTGTTGGGATTTGCAGGCTGTTCCGGTTCGTGTTGGTGTAGCGATTCTCCGGCGCCCGCCACCGGGGGCGGTGTATCGGAGCCCGAAGGTTTTTGCGAAGCTGTGGCAGTTGATGCGGGATGATGTTAATCACTCCAATGCTGTGAGTTTTATGATTTTAGCGGATTTTAATTCTATTTGGAGCAAATTCCGTGTTTCTGTGAAGTTGATTGTTGAAATGTGTTTGATCATGTCATGCTGTTGAATGTTTTCGTTGCAGAGTTAAATTTTCTTCGTTGTAGCTGGAGATTGAAGTGAAATTGTTTTTTTTAAACAAATTCATGTGTTTAGAAAACTGATAGACTTGAAGATGGTTTTATTTCTTTGTTGTAGTTTTTTATTGTTGAAATGTGTTTGGTGGTGGTCATGGCATTGAATTTTTTAGTACCATACTTGAAGTTGGTTTGCTTGAGCTTTTTTGGGTTGAGAAGTAGAATTGATTTTTTTTTTCTTTTCATTACTCTACAATTTGTACTTGTTGTTTTAGTTTGAACCTAAAGAATGGAAATCAGGATTAGAGACTATTAGGGTTGCTTGTTGGTTAATTAAATTGGGTTGTTAGAAGCAGATAGATGAAATATGAATTTTGTACTTCAAGTAGATTATTGCTTGTTTGTGATCTTTTGGGATTGTGGTAATAAATCATCATAACTGTCTGGAGCAAATCATAAATGCGAGTGTTGAAAAGATATCACATGATGCCATGATCTTCTCTATATTCGACCTCATCCTTGGTGCCCTTTAGTTCAGGGATCATGTTAATTGCATTTTACTGGTTTAATGTGATCGCGTTTCTGAAAATTCATTCGCATCTTTGGTTTTTTGGTGAAATATGCCAGCATGGGAAAGTGCCAAAGTTATGGAACAACATTTTGCCTTTTGTGCTGGTGAAAGTGTTGGTGCAAAGAAAACATATTTTGTGGATATTTCTGATGTGAGACTTGATCTCTTTGTGCCAATGAGTTGCCTTGAGTGCTTCTGAAGGCTTGGGTTCTGAAGAAAAGCATCTTTTCTGGGGAATATAATGCAAAATATAGTTGCCTTGACTTCATTTCCATCTTGTTACCTTCCAAACATCTTTTTACGTTATCATCTTGGTGACACTTACGAGCCATGAATTACTGAAAGCCTGTGTCAAGAACAAAAATAATTACTTTATCTGTTGATTTTTTTAGTGAAGAAGACTCGTTCATATTACTATATTTAAACGTTTTGGGTTGGATAAGGTGCTAGATTCAGATGGCGGGATAACAAAAAACGCAAGATGTGTGTTTACAGCCCATATAGTTTGCAGACTTCAGATTTCTTATTGGAAATTAATCAGCTGAGGAGAATTTAGTTGATTCTGTTATTTTCTAGTAACCTTTGAATATCATATTTAATTGTTGTCAACCATAATTAGATAGGCTTTTTGATTTGTGTTTTGTATTTTCGTCATCCTTCTAGTCCATCTATTAGCGAAGCAAATTTAAGCACAGTCATCCTTCTAGTCCATCTATTAGCGAAGCAAATTTAAGCACAGTCATCCTTCTAGTCCATCTATTAGTGAAGTAAATTTAAGCACAGTCTTAGACAAAATATATTCCAATCTGTTATTCGACTTATAATAGCATTGAGTTTTTTGGGTTTTTTGGGGAACTGCGTAGCTGACAATGGCATGGCATTCAAAAACAAGTCAGAGATGGAAGCCTTACGTCAGCAAGAAGTTATCTCGAACAGGTCAATTTTCCACCATCACAAGTTTAACCTATTTATTTAATGTATCTGACTCTCTTTCTTTTTGTTCTCAGAACTTCCACCTTCAAATGGTTTTCTAATTATTGAAGCAAATGGTGGCCTAAATCAACAGCGTTTATCGGTATGTACAATCTGATATGCAATTGATGTTTTCTTTTAAAAGGAATACTTTTTGAGAGACCAATATCTTGTAATTGGAACGTGATTACTAAGATTCTAAGCATACTGTGTGCTAGAGAATATTATGCCTTTCAAGTTCAAAGGAACAATCTTGTTTGCTGAGATTTTCTTTCCTTAGCATTGCTATAATTTTCAGGTCTTCAGCAACTTTGACTTTTTATTTCTTTTGCTATTATTCTGGTTCTGTGTTTGTCCTTACTTCAGCTTCTTCAGCACAGATCTGTGATGCAGTGGCTGTTGCAGGCTTACTGAATGCAACCCTTGTTATCCCCATGTTTCATTTGAATAGTGTTTGGCGTGATTCCAGGTAACTATATAGTACTTTGTTCTTTAGATCATGTCCTACTACATGATTCTCATGATTGTGACCATCCTCTTTCAACTCTTTTCTTCAAAAAGCTTAATGGAAATATTTTCACTTTCATATATTGCTCATTTTGAAGTTTACACAATGTTTTATTACAAAAATTATCTCAGCAAGTTTGGAGATATTTTCGATGAAGAGTACTTCATTGATACACTCAAGAATCATGTAAGAGTGGTAAAGGAGCTCCCAGAAGATATGCTACAGCGTTTTGACCACAATCTCAGCAACATAATCAACATGAGAGCAAAGGCACTGTCAACTAAAACCTATTATATGCAGAAGGTCCTTCCAAAATTGTCAGAATTGGGGTATATTGTAGTGCCATTACTTTTGGATGTTTGTCTATCAATTGCTGATAGGAGAAATTGTATGTTGTTTCAAATCTCATTCCTCCATTTTATTTTTGCAGAGCTGTACGAATTGCACCTTTCTCAAATAGATTGGCTCACTCAGTTCCACCTACTATTCAGGGGCTGAGATGTTTGGCCAATTATGAAGCATTGCGGTTTTCTGAACCAATAAGAACCCTTGCAGAAACCATGGTAGATCGGATGGTAAAGAGAAGCTCAAGTGGTGGTGGGAAGTATATATCCATTCATCTTCGTTTTGAAGAGGTGCTAATATTTTCTGTGATAAGTAGAACCATGTATTATCTATGTTATTGATATTCTATGGAGGTTCTCTTTCTGTATTTCAGGACATGGTTGCATTTTCTTGTTGCACATATGATGGTGGCAAGGAGGAGAAACTTGCAATGAATAATGCTCGAGAAAGGAGTTGGAAGGGCAAGTTCAGGAGACCTGGTAAAATGACTAATCCCGAGACAAACAGAATGGATGGAAAATGTCCATTAACTCCATTAGAGGTTCGTTCTGTGGATTAGCTCTTTTCACCCCAGCTTGGGAAATACTCAGCATACACATGTCAAAGATCTCAACAATTCTGTGTTTTTTTATGTAGATTTTTGACTTAAAAAGTTACAATCAGGTGTACTGTTTCTATTAATAATCAATTGTGTAGGAATTTTTTGCAGCTGAACTTAAAATTGGTTTCATAAGTTTACTACATTTAAACCCTCAGTTCTGTAAACATCTGTTAGATTACTTTTATTGCATCAGGTGCTTTTCATTCTTAATATCATCTTCTGGGGTAAAGTGTGATATGTGTATTTTGTCTTAATACTTGAGATCTGCTCTTCAGGTTGGAATGATGCTTCTTGGCATGGGATTCCGTAACAACACTTTGCTCTATATTGCCTCGGGCAAAATATACAATGAAGAAAAATATATGGCACCTCTCCGCCAAATGTTCCCGCTATTGGAGACGAAGGAAACCATAGCTTCTGCAGATGAACTTGCGCCATTCAAGGTACTGTGCTTTTAAGAGCAGACTTGGAATCATACCTCAAGTTCTTATGATTCTGCAGTAGTGCTGCTCTAAGATTCTTTTTCCCAATAACAATATAATGTTCACTGCAGGGTCATTCATCTCGGCTAGCGGCTCTTGACTATACAGTTTGCATGCACAGTGAAGTATTTGTTACCACTCAAGGTGGCAATTTCCCGCATTTCCTAATGGGGCACAGGCGATACCTTTATGGTGGTCATTCAAAGACAATAAAGCCCGACAAAAGGAAATTGGTCCTGTCTTTCGACAATCCCAACATTAGGTTATATCTATTTTTTATAACAATAAAAAACATTGATATTTACAGCATCGCATATATATCTTAGACCATTCACTCATGTTTATCGCAGATGGGATAAGTTCAAACGCAACATGCAAGAAATACTTCACCAAAGCGATTTAAAGGGCATGGCACTAAGAAAGCCTGGTGCATCTCTGTACACATTTCCCATGCCTGAATGCATGTGTCACCAAGCAGAAACATAAGAGTTTGGAGATTGTATACAAACCGAAGTTTACAACACATCGAATACTGGGTAGGATTTTTTGAACTATACTTGTAAGTATCTTTGCAGCAGCAGTTGTTTAACCAAGCAACAGATTCTTTCGATTCTTGACATGGCAGTGTCTAATTCTGTGATTTGTTGTATATCTTTTACAAGCTCAAGTATCACATTTTCACTTCTATGGACCTTTTCTAATTCAAATTTTGTTTTCTGCAGCTTCTTTTTGTTGTTGTTACACATCTTCATTCTCTTCTTCTGTTGGGTCTTTTTGCATATATACCCATGTATTTTGGGGTTGTACATGTATACTTTTGTAAATTCATTATATCGCATGCATTATTATAGAATATTTTTGGGTCCGACGCAGTCCGACCCGACAATTTTTATATTCATAAATGCGTATGATGAAGGCCAAATGACATATACTCTTCTACAAATTAATATATTTGCAAGTTACGGACGCTTCTATGTAGATATGTAGAACTGTGGGGTGGTATGTGTAAGTTTCCCTATTTTAGGAGCACGTGTTAGTTGATTTGGAAGCGCAGTGTGACAGCTCAGTTCGATTAGATTTTGCTGCTGCTGTTTCCTTTGGACTGGAACTGTCTTGTCTGACGTGGCAATTTGTAGTTGGTCAACTTACTGGCTCAGATTAGCCAGAGGATTTTGACCCAATAACTAAAATTTTAAGTTTCGAAATTGATTTCGAAACGATGCACTGTGGCTAATTTATCTTTTAATATTTTACTATCTGAATATTTTTTAATATTTTATAAGTGGATATAAAATTTTATTGATAGAATTTTAATTTTAATATTATTAGGTTTTAAATCATTAGATTTATGTACAAATTAATATTTAATTTAAGTACTATATCCTAAATTTTAAACCCTAATTTCTTAGATTAATTTTTAGATAAATTTAACATTTAAAATATGATAGGATTAATGCTATAATCTTAACCTCTAAATCCTAAATCTTAACCTCTAAATCCTAAAAAATATATTAATTTTTAGATTTAATTCTTAAATAAATCTGATGATTCAAAATTTAATAGGATTAAGGCGATTTTATACCCACTCATTTAAAAATAATAAGTTTTTAAAATAACATTAGAATTAAATTTTAAAATTTTGAATAAAATCAATTAATTTTTAATGTCAATAAATTACAAACTTCCTCTTATTTAAAATAAATAAATAAATATTTGGTTAAAATTTAAATTCATGACGAGATAACGAGAAACAGATTAAAAATATTGAAAATATTGATTGAAAAGTATCAATATCAGTATCCACTAAGATCGACGCGGCGATATTGTTTTTTAAATCTTGCAGTAGAACACACTCATGCCCTTGCATGAGCACATGATATTACATATTAATTAATTATAAAAATATAATTAATTCCGGCTTCGCAGTTACTTCATTAGCCGTGCCTAGCCCGTCGTATCCAAATCACCCGATTAAATTAATCACCATTATCAAATTAATCGCCATTATTAAATATTTATTTATATTGTTGTTTATTCGTGTTCGCCACCAACCACTATCAGACCGCTCGCGATCTCCGCATGCTGCGCCTCCATCTTCCTCATCCATTTTCTTAATTTTATTTTTTTTATTGATATAAAATATATTTATCTAATGAGGATGTCTCACTTTAGCATGATTTTTCGTAAATTTTTAATTTTCTTAGTTACCAGCGGTTCGTCTATTTTTTATTTTAAATTCAATAATATTTTAAATTAAATAATTATAATAAATTTAATGTAATAATAATAATAATAATATAATTTTTATGCGTAAAAAAATATTAATAATTTGTATATGAATAATTATACTCCTGAACTATATTTTCATTCGATGAAATAATAAAATTTGACTAATTTTAATTATTTTAAAAAGTGAACTGAAAATAAAAAATAAGTTACCTTTTCATATTTTTATTCACTTTTAAATAATTAAATAATTAAATAATTTCTCAATAAGCTGATTTTTTTCTGAATAATTAAAACTAGATTTGGATCCATTATAACAAAAAAAAAAAACAATATGAAACAGCAAAAATACAAAAAAATAGCAACCTGAGATGCCAAAAGCATCGATTTCCGAAGATCTCGCTTTCTACTCACAACGAAACACCACTTTATTTCTTTATTTATTTTAATATTTATTCACTTATGAATTTATTTATCCATATTACAACTCGAGATATAAGCTCCCCAGATCCCCATCTTTCCCTCCATTCTCCTCCTCTCTCTCTCCCACTGCACCCGCGTTTCCCCTCTGCTATGAAGACGGAGCCGCCGCCGCCGTTTCCCCCATTCCCGCCGGAGCACCGCCGCCTTCTCCTTCGCCACCGACCCTCCTCTTTCCCCTCCCCTTCGCCGTCCCCGTCCTCCATCCCTTTCTCCTGGGAGCACCTCCCCGGCGTCCCCAAATCCCCCACCCGTTTCCCCTTCCCCCGACCTTTTCCCTGGCCCCCCCTCCCCCTCCTCCCCGATCCGCCACTAAACCCGTTTCGCCTCACTCCCCCTTCTCCGACCCCTTCACCGCCGCCCTCGCCGAGTGTGCCAAGGAGAGCCCCCACTCCTCCGCCGACGCCGCCGATCTCGACCGCTTCTGGCGCCCTGGCGCCGCCGCACTACGCCGCCGGAGAGACGTCGTCGCCGAGATCTCGGGGCGGATCGGGATCGGGGAGCTGTACGGCTCCTGCAAGGGCGCGTTCTCTGTCGCGGACTCCACGATCCGAATTCCCCGAGTCGGCTCGCTCAGCCGCCGGTCCGGTTGAACCGGGTTCGGGGTCGGAGATAAGTATATAGATTAAATAATTATTAATTACTGTTTTTCATATTATTCAAATAAATAGCTGCTTCTTGTTGTTTGTGTCATATTCGTAATTTTTTCCCTTTTTCTTTTGAGATTTTGCATGCATTCTTTCGCGAAATCGAAAACTTGCGTATATATCCCTCCAAAGTCGAACTATTTGAGTAGAGACTTAAGATCTTAAATTATACACTGGGCGAGCTTTGGAAGGTAATTTCATAATTTTATAGGGGCTTACATGCAAAAGGTTTTCTTTTTTTTTTAAAAAAAAAAATTCTGTCTCATGAGTCGTATGTCATGCGAAGCCTGCGTTGTCATCCGGATCCAAAGAATTTTAAAAAAATAAATTAAAAAAAAAATATTAGCAAATGGGGAATTAATATTTATTTAATAAATTAATTATTATTAAGGACGGTAGCGAAGTGTTGGGTGAGAGGCACGTCAAGCTGTTTGCACCCAACAGCGGAGGGGACCGCTCCAACCATTCAGTTTCATTCATGAGTCAACGCCGAGGGCTCGAATTTTCTTAGAAATTGTTTGAGTTGATTAAAATCAAGAATTATTTTTATAAATTAATATTTTTTTATTAAAATTAATGTTTTAATTATTTAAAATTCGAAAAATTATTTAATTTTTTTATAATAATTTAATTTAATAATAACATAAATTTTATAAATTCTTTTTTAAATGAGGATTTCAAATCAAACGAAACTTATTGTCTTTCTGTCTTTTCTTATTATCTCATTCATCGGAATGTAGAGAGCGTGACTTGATTGAAGGTGTGTTTGGTTACCCTAAACTTGGGAATTTTAAAAAATTAAAGGAAATTAATCCAATTAGGAGAATTGTGGAAATTCCCAAATTTGATGCTGATTCATTTTCGAACTAGCGATTTCGGCCTAGAAAAGAGTGGAAGTCATCAGTTCCGATCATGTATTTTTATCGAAGGCAAATTATAAAAGTAAATTAATAAAATATCAATTTTAAGATGAACTTGCATAAATTATATATATTTTTTTTCAAGTTTGATCGATTGAACGTAAATTTGTATTCTAATAAAAATCGAATGAGGCAAACAATTAAATTTATGAAATTTCAAAATCTTTAAAAAGATTTTTTAACAAAATAAATATTAGATATGCAAAAAGCAAAGAACTTCGTACTTCCGAAAAAATATAAATAAATAATTAAACTTATAAAATTTTCATAATCAATTCAAAACCTACCGAATCCTCATAACTTTTACCTCGATCAAATTCGACAATTATATACACCTTTAGCATAATATTAAAATTTAGATTTTTTTTTCAAAAAACTCGACTTAAAATTTTTATAGTTTAATAATAAAAATGAAAGAAGTGAAATTATTTTTATCCTATATAATTTATTTTTTTCTTTCACTTCACCGCTTACCGATGATGATGCATAATTAGTAAGTTTTTTTTTTATGATTCGATCACTAACTCGTATTGAAAATATTACAGGGACCAAAATTTTAAATATTGATTTTGGGATCGGTTTTGATACCTATCGAAATTAATATATTTCGATCATTTTAATCTTGTTTCGGTTGTTTTCGTTTATTTTAGTTTCAATCAAATAAATTTTAATTTTTTTTACTAAAGTTTAAATTTAAATTTAAAAAATATTTTAAACTGTTTAAAAATAAGAAAAGGGTTTATTAAAATTATTAAATAAATTTTTTTGATAAAAAATTACTTAAAATTATAAAGACTAAAAATTGAACCCTGAATCACCTTAATTTTAATTCAAAGTCTTAACCATTAGATTAACTATAATTTATGATAATAATATAATATATAAATATAAATAATATATTTTTAAAAATTAAAACTGAAAACACAAATCAAAATATTTCGGTCATAATTTAAAACTGACGTTCCAAATATTTTGGTTTCGACGGAAACTGAACGACAAGTACACAAAATCGTGCCAAGTATTTCAATGATCATTGAATAGTACGAAATAAATGGTGTTCATCAATGAACATGTCTACTAAACCCTAAACCTACAAAACCAGCACGTTTTTTTTTTTTTGTGTGTCGGATATAATTTCTTAATATCACTGTTAATGGTGGATTAGTGAGAAACTTCGGTCGGCCTTTTTGCCACAACAAAATGATCAATATATATTCAGAATCAATACTTGCACTCGGGGACATAAATGAAGACAATGATGGAAATGATGGACTTAGACTTTTTTTAAATTTTTTTTAATAAATAATCACTTACATTATTATACATTTATAAAAAAATATTTATTTTATTATTAAATAAAATTACTTATTTTATATTATAAATTTATAAAAAAATCATTTAATTATTTTTATTCGATTTTATTTTGAACAATTGGTTTATAATTAATGAATAATCGATTTGACAAAACTATATTTGAAATTTTAATTTTTATAAAATCAGACAATTGATCTCTCATAGAAATTGAAATAAAATTTTTGTATATTGATTTAATATTTATTTAAACAAATTTTTTTAAAAAATAATTTGAACATTTTATATTGATTTTAACTGATTCTTATCAAACTAAAATAAATTTTTTTTTGAATATTTTAATCGAGATGATTTTTTGTATATTTATAGTATAAGATATGTTATTTTTTGTTAATAGTGATGATAAGGTAGATGATTTTTTTTGTAAATTCACAGTAATAGAGATAATTACTTACTAAAAACTTTTTTTGTCCTTTCTTATTTGATTTGAGATGATCTCAATAATCACACTAAATTTGGTGTAATTAATATTTTAATTTATGTTAATTAATTATATTAGCTAATAAATACTTAAAATTAGTGTGACTAGTGTTGCATACTCTAGTATTATTTTTATAGTTGGTCATATTAATTAGTATACGTTTAATTATAAAATCTTACTCATACTAACTAGTATATTAGTATGATTAATTAGTCCCAAACCAAATACACCCTAAACGATCTACTTATGTTTTCATAGATGTCTTTGATAACATTGATTTAAGCTTATGGTTGCTTGAATCATATCCTGAGCAAAATTTATTTTTATTATGGCTTAATTTCATAGAGATTTTCCATAATTTTTTTTTAAAAATAAGGGTTTTTTTATAAATTGTCAAGAAAACAATGACTTCTATATAAATTTTTAAGAAAGCGGGAATTTTTTAACAACTTTCAAAAAAAGAGAGGTTTTGTAAATTTTTTAAGAAGTGGGGACTTTTTTTGTAAATATGTAAGAAAATATTTTTGCAAATTTTCAAAAACGAATGCTCCTGTAAATTTTTAAAAGATAAGGACTGGTATTTAAAAAAATATTTGACTAATAAATAAGTAAATATTTTCGTTTAAAATTAATTTAAAATTTAAAAGAATAATAAGTAATTTCGCAAGTTAATTTAATAAAAAACTACATGGTGACAGCACACCTAACAGGGCCATGGGGCCAAGTATTATGTGAGAAGAGATTTTCCGAATAAATAAATAAATAAATATAATGAAAAGAGAGAAAAAAGGTATCGTCGGTGGGAGAGTGGTGACGGTGGGTTTCTATAATTTTTTAGATAAGTGTTTTTTTACAAATTGTCAAGAATTATGCAAGCGAAAGTTTTTTAATAATTTTTTAAGAAAAATAAGGGTTCTTATACTTTTTTAAAAAAATAAAGGTTTTTCTGTAAATTTGTAAGAAATTTTTTTTTTGCAGATTTTTAAAAACGAATTTTTTAAAAATAATTTTGTTCAAAATTAATTGAATTTCTAAAATTTAAAAGAAGAATGCGTAATTTGACAAGATTTGTATTATTAATTGGAATCTTTGTGGACCAAGAGAACACTACCGCGGTGACAACACACCTACAATGTGAGGGCGGTGGGTGAGTAGTGCCGGTGGTTGTGGTGGCAGTGGCCGTCGGCGTGCCCGCCGGAGAGCCCCGCCGAGCAGTGGGTCAAGCCACCTTATACGTATAACAAAAGATATTAATCGTATCATACGGTGTGATACGTACATATCAAAACATTGAAGGTCATTTTAGACAGTCGATTAATATATATATTAATTTTCCTGTTTTCATGATAAAAGCCATTTTCCTGCTTTTTATGGCAAATTCAGACAAAATTAAAAGAAAATTTAAAACTATTAATCAGTTTTTATTATAAATTTTTAACAAAGAACGATTTATATCATGATCAATTTTTATTTTATTATTATGAGTAAAAAAATCATAATTAGCACGTACAAAATTATTTATTTAATTAGCTTATAATTTTAAAATTTAAGAAATAAATTCATTTTTTTAAAAAACATAATCTTATACTAATAATTTTTTTGAAATTAGTTTCAATTGCTTGCATCGTATACTCATGAAAATCTAATTTTGAGTTCCTCCTGCAACGCTTGTGGATATCAATTTTTAGATTATTTTCTTATGTAATTGAAGCTTTCTTCAAACCTGAATTTGATCTACAGCCTGAAAAATAGAGCTTGGACCTGAAATTTTTAGGCCAAGCTCTCATTTTTGTTCATCCCTATCTCAGTGTATCGAGAATTAGGGGTGTATATTCGGTTAAAACCGAACCGAATATTATACAAATCGAATTCGAACCTAATCGAAATATTTTGGTTCGATTCGGTTTAAACCGATTTTATTTTTTTAGTTTAAATTTAATTATATTTAAATTGAAATAAAAAACCAAAATCAAAACCAATATTATGTATTTATATATAATATGTAATTCGGTTTGATTCGATTTTTATAGTTTTTCAAAATCAAAAACTAAAATTAAACTGAATTTTAAAATTTTCATTTTTCAAAACCGAACCGAATAACCCAAACCGAATTGATTATTCAGTTTCATTTTGATCGATTTATTCGGTTTGAACCGAATAATGCACAGCCTATTGAGAACTCCAAATCTAATGGTGTCAAAGCAGGCCTCTGACCCGTAAGCCAACCAAGCACAGCATGTTATGGGCCATAACTGGTGTCACCCTTGAGGCCCGTTGGCCCGAACACGGCCTGACCAGTGAATTTTGTTAAATTCAGGAGAAGCTGCCCAACTGGGATTGGGAATAGGGGAGCAAAAGACTAGATACAACACTTCAATTTTCTATATAATCAGTGATCAATTTGGATTCATCCCTCTAAAAATTTCTTATATAATTCCCATTTTGATGATATATTTCAACAGAGACATCAAAATGTTAGAACTTACCAAAACCAAAAGATGATTTCGCTTTTGAACTTCTCCATCCTTATTATTTTATGATTCTATAGCTTGACTGTATTACACAACAGGACTGATGGACATGTTAGCATGCTGATCATAATACTTTCCCTTAGATGATAAACATGCTATCTCTTTCCTACTGAATGTACTTCCCTTGCATTCCCTCTTTCTACTATAAAAACTAAACAAAAATAATTTTCTAAACATCCACATATAGTTTTTTAAGATCCACTCTAATTCACCAATCTAACGGAAATTGATCAAATCAAATTCCAAACTGTAATTTTTCTTGAAATTTGTTACGAAAGAACTGTTTTAAATTTGTTAACTGAAAATACTAATGAGCAGTCCACACTATGCGATACATTTAGTTGAACAAAAACAAATGACTCTAGGATATATAGCACACATCATAACACTGTTATTTCAATTTGTATCTCAACATGCAATTGCTGTTGCAAGACAATCTATATGAAAAATTTAGGTAAATTGATTCAGCTTATCTTCTGGCGACATGCTTTACAAAACCACCTTTAGCAAGATAATAAAATAGAAGTAGCTAGGTGTCTTTCTTTTATTATTATTTTCTCCTTTTTGAACCCTCTTCTAACAATAGGAGCTCCAACAACATATCCGAACATGTCCCTAGGCCCATGCATAGCTTCCAAAGAAAATGCATTCAGCTTGAAATGCAGGCGGTTCGACTGCGAACACTCTATAGATTGATGCCCATAGAAACCATGTTGACAAAATAATTCAGAGTTACAACTCATTGTGAATATCCATCTATCACGCGTGCTAAAATTTCCTTCTGATAGAATTGTTGAACGTCCGTATCATGAAGAAAATTCTGCACATAGCCGTTGGTTGGATACATATTTTTCCTAGTAACAGTGATAGGTAAGACAGTAGACTGGTAGATGACATCCTAAAAGAAATGGGAAAAAAAATTCACAAGCAATACTTCAACATGGATGAATGCTAAAAAACATATGCAAGTCACCAAAAAAGACATGCAGACATTATAATAAAAAATAAAGAAATAATGTACAAATGCATTCAGACAAATCATCCTATTATTTTCAGACACCATCTTTGTTCTTTCCTCTTCAGAGTGAGATACTTGGAAGTAAGAATAATCAACATAGATATATTGCTAAGCTCTAGTTTTCACCTTTACAAGAGAATATGCTTTGTCAGACTACTATCGATAACCTATCAAATTTATGAAAGATATGGCTTGAGATGTAGACCATTTCTCAAATAAGTTTCAGTTTGATAATTCAAGTATCCTAATGACTAAACATACAAATGTAAAATATAGATATCCAACAAGATAGATTTATAAAGAAATGAAACCGTTCCATAGTCAAAACACAATAAATCATTTTTTCCATTTATTTGGCGTGGAACAATTATTATTATTTCTTTTTTCAGGGTATCTCGTCTCTTTGTAAGAAATAAAAACAAAGAGAGAATTGGGGGAAAATGCCAAGAAGATATTGGAATATCAATTTGCCAGAGATATAGGATTTAGAAGCATCAAATATGAACAAGGACAACTCTAAGCATGAGCATAAGCCTAATCAACTATGCAAAAGAATCAAAACTTAAACGTCCCAAAGAGATACTATATGAGATAAGCAATACATAGCATTGTTATTTCTTATTAATTAGTATCTTAACCAAAAAAATCTTGTTTCTTAATGATAAAATCAAAACAACATATTACTAAGTAACATATGGCACTGAACATCTAAATTGCAACACATAAAATGAAATTCAAGGTACAAATACTTCTCTATCACAATATTTTCTTGTGCAAACAGTGGTCCGAATAATATTTTTCTTAAAATCTTTACAAATTAATCTTGTGTTATTGCATAAACCATTTGTAGAATCCAAATTACGTAGAAACATGTCTAGGCAATTTAATTTTAATACCAATTTGTGAAGAGGTAATCCATTAGATATCATATCATTCAAAAATTCAATAAATTGGAACCATAGGGTAATGAAAATGCAATACCAAAATATGCCAATTTTTCAGCTTCCTTCTTTAGCATAACCAAGAAAAGTGGTTTAGCTTCTAGATTAATGTGGAAATTCTTTGTAACTTCATAACTAACAATCTAATAGAAGCTGACATCATCTTCAAGTTTTGAAGCAGAAGCAAGCTCCTTGCTATCAAAAAGATACAAC
The DNA here is from genome assembly GCA_005019695.1 of Trichopus zeylanicus subsp. travancoricus. NCBI lineage: Eukaryota > Viridiplantae > Streptophyta > Magnoliopsida > Dioscoreales > Dioscoreaceae > Trichopus > Trichopus zeylanicus. The sequence continues at coordinate 1,227,058 of RXID01022466.1, forward strand.
AAAAATGAGAGAGGTTGCTATAACTTACTGTAGGACCATCTCCAGTGACTCCAAGGTAATATGAAACTAGTTTGCCAGCATCTTCATTGTCAATCTGAACATAGATTAAGATAAGCTGAAGAGAAACAAAAAAAAGAGAAAAAATTTAAATTATCACCTAGTTCCTTCAAGAATGAGCCTGTGAAGACCAATCATATTATGCTCTCTAAGTGTATTAAATGGCTATTTAGATGGCTAAGTTTGCAAACACAGAAAACAACCATTTATATCTAGAATAGCTTGGAGAAGTCAGGACCATGAAACCAGAACAATGGATGACTGAAAAGATAACCAAGAAAATGATCAATTCATATCAAATATCAGTCCTGAGCAAAAGCGCTGCTGCAAAACTTCCTCTGAAAATTTATTGGCTGGCTAATAAATTAACTAAGAGGCTCTTACATGATTTACGCAAATGGAACACTAAGTGTAATGTATTAAAGAAACAATGTTCTTAAAAACTTAAGAGAAATTACCTTCAGGATTTGGAACAGTCCTAGAAAGACAATGGGCAACATAGTTAGCATGTCCACCTGTTTCTTAATTGGACTATCAAAAATAAGTGGAGCAGTTTTCCTGGTGAAGCAGGTAACCAGTGGAAGCTTGTTCACAAACACAAAGTTAAGGATGGCAGATTTGGTGAATTGGCCATCTGGACAAAGCAAAACATGATGTCAGAGTTAATTTTGAATAAATTGGAACTAAAGGGTAATGAAAATGCAATACCAAAATGTGCGAATTTCTCAGCTTCCTTGTTAAGCATAACCGAGGAAGATTGTTTAGCTTCCGGATTAATGTGGAAAAGCTTTGTGACATCAGGACTAACAGTCTGGTAGAAGCTGACATCATCTTCAAGTTGTGAAGCAGAAGCAAGCTCCTTGCTATCAGGACACTATAGTGGAGCAAAATATATAATCATAAAGGTCCTTAAAATGCACAACCGATGATACACATACAACAGGAATTACAAAATATATAAGATCATGAGTTTGGCGAAGAAATTTAAGCTTGAAATTATTTTCCCACACTCAGAGCTTCAATTCAAATTTGAATAAAAATCAAGATGAGCTCTGCATAGGGGGTGAGAATGTTGGTCACATGTGTTGATCATTATATCATATCATTTCAGTATCAAGCAACTCATGCAAAACAAATCGTGGTAAATTAGAGAAGTGAAGAAGAAATTACCACCAACAAGTCTAGAAAACCCAAGACAATTTTATTATCAGAGGTCAATATTTTTTCTGCCTCCTCAATTGTTGTTACGTTGTAGATTGCAGATCCTATCTTCTTTTTGATCCATGTCACAATTGCATCTCTGCATTAGATGTTCACAGATTATTTGCAACACAAATAATAGCAAACAGATCCACTCATTCAATTCATCAGCTTGATTTTACATTGAGTTGATATTCATAATGGGCTGTAGAAATAGGCTACATCAACTTTTAGGGTATTTTTTAGCAGAATCTGAGTTAGTAAAGAAGCATAAGTTACAAAAGATTATGACAGTACTCATTTAGCATTTGCTTCCACCTTGAATTTTTATCAATCGAACATTAAAAATCAGATAAAACAAACAAAGCACGTGATCAAAAAAGCAAAATCCTGATACAATAATACAAAACAAATAGAAGAAAGGGGTTCTGAATGATGATCCCCTCAAATCAGAAAAAATAAAATCCCGATACAAGCATAAACCAAAAAATAGAAAAAAAAGAGTTCTCAAAGTTGATCACCTCACTCACTAATCTTGTATGTGTCAGGCTTCACTTCCGGCAATTACAACCCAGGGAAGAGACTCTGCGAAGAAACCATGAAAATCAGCTGCAATTCAGAGAAAACAAAATAAAAGAAGATGATATCTCCATTGAACCAAGAAGAGCACAAATCCAGCAGCCATACCATGAAGTAATGAGCTCAAATCTCTCAACGCCGAACCAAGAAGCCTCTCATCTCCATCTCTCAAAGCGCCATAAATTTTCCTATGGCCATGAATCAAATAACATGATGGAAATAAAAAGACGCAGAACCAGACCTGAGACTCAGAAAAAATTAACCAAAACCTTGAGAAGATACAGCAAAATGTTGTTTTCCCTTGGCCAGATTCAAGCTTTTACTCTACCTGTGAAAATTTAGTAGATAATTTAAGGTTACAATTATGAAAATAATTGAACATACATATCCAAAAAAAGGCAAAGAAAGGAAACAGTTACCTCTTCCATTTCCTTCTTTTGTGATGCCTTCGAATCAGACCTCCATGCAATGTATAGTAACCGCAACCGAAAGAATGCATAAAACACTACAGTTAAGAAGAAATACAATAAGTTCCTGTCAAAATAAAGAAAAACAAAACACATAAAGGATTACAACAAACCAAACTCGAAGTTCAAATTTTATTTAACTCATAAATTTATTAGGCTATATTGGCATTAATCTTCCACAAGGAAGCAGGCTTCATCCAAAACCAGATAGAGAATTAAACAGAAAGGCAGATACTACTGCAAGAAAAAAAGACCAAACAAAATATCTAAAGAAATTGATCATATACTAATGGGACATACAAATGGGAACAAATAAGAAATGAGATCATATATCTAAAGAAATAACAAATCTTCTGGATATAAAAGTCCATCAGAGTGATTAATTCAATAATTGACTGCAAAGAAATGGTTCCAGTCTATTTTACGATGCAATAAAGTAGCAAAACTTTTTCTCCTAAAAATTAGGAGGATGAAGAGCATAAAAACCATTTCTGCTTGATTGAACATTGGCATTTATTCACAGCTAGCTAAATAATAATAGCATATCTCGATTCTCAAACAAGGATAGGTGATCACCACATGGACTGAGTACAACATGAGATAATGTAACTTCTACACTAATTCTGAGATGCAGTTCCAACGTTTTGCTCTTTCAGGTTTTCCAAAACTATTGAGTTATATACCCGAATATTGTACTAAAAAAAATTTTGTTGATGAAGAAGTCATCTTCTTTGAAGTATCATACTGCACCAAAACTATTAATCTGTAATGCTACCTAATTTTTTTTTTGTAAAACTGCAGATAGCAACCAAGCTTACAATCAAGAGCTTGAGAGCGAGACTTGACAATGCCAATTCAACAGTCATGTTGCTAATTGTCAAAGTGAATCATAGACCAAAAGCATAAGGATGCTTTGAGGCTGAGCATTTAAAAGCCAGTTTGATAGCAGAATTAATAACTAAAATGTGTCACCATCAAATCTAAGAGGTGATGATAATTTACGATCATTCTGTAAGAACAAAAAACCACTTTGTAATACATTCTTAACATCCTCCACTAGTTTTCTCTCTATTTTTCTTTCTTTCTTCTTTTTGCCTATAGGTTTTGCCCAACTTCGCTAACATAGCTCGCTCAGTGCATGTTTCGCACAATTACCATGTAGAATAATCTGATATGGGTATATATTAATGTAAAAGAATCAACAGATCATCAAATGATTAATCGATTGTTATTGCATTGAAAAAGATAGTACCTGCAGCTGCACTATTGGTGTGCTTTCTTGATATCAAGTTGGGAAGTATCCTACCAAGACCAGTCGATAATACCTAAAAGCAATAGCATAGTTCAAATTTCATCAAACAAAAGAAGAGAAATTACAATGACAGACAAGTAGCCACAGTAAGATAAAGCAATCAACCACAAAAAATGCAGGGAAACTAAAATAGAGGCTTCATGCAGGATCTAGTAAAGATTCAAGCAATTCAATTAAGGAAACAGAAACAACTTTCCAAAGGAAAATGAAACATGAATGAACAACCAATCTTTCAAAGACGTTGCAAAAGAGCTTACTGTCATCACAACAAGTGCCGTCAATGTGCCCAAGAGAACAATCGATTTGGGATGCCGCGTGGCCATTAGAGCAGCAATTATAAACGCCTCATCCCCAATCTAACAACCACGGTTGCAAAAAACAAAATCATCAATAGCTTCTACACATAGAGCTCCACAAACGAAACATCTATCAATCAAATGACCAGGGGATCTTACCTCGCTAACAATGATCATGGACAAACTGGCAAAGAATGCATCAAAGACACCCAGTCGGAACTCGTCAACTCCAAATCCGATCTCCACATCGCTATCCTTCCGAATCGAGTGCAGAAATATCTAACAGCAAAAATCACGAGAATATAGTCAGCACCGTTTCTTCCAAATTTCCAATACTAAATAGGAGGGGAAAAAAGGGAAAAGATCAGAACTCACTTCGCGACGCCGATCCAAGAATGTCTTGGATTCATTCGACGCATTCTCGCCGATATCAACCTCCATTTCCTACGAAACCACACCAAGAACTCCATAATTCCGACAAAAAATTAGAAAAAAATGGGAACACGAGATCCAGACAAGTACCTGAGTTGTGGCGAAAGTCGATCCGTAGATCAGGACGACGAGAGAAAGCGCGAGCTCCGAGGATCCATGCCTGCGGCCCCTGGAGGGGCGCGGATCAAAACAGATCACAAAAAGAGGAGAGATTTGGGGGTCAAAAAATATATTCAGTATATTTTTTTTTTAACAATTATAATTAAAGGACCAAAATATTCTTATTATAGTAGTCGAAAATTTTTCTATAAAGAACAAAATCGAAGGAAAAGATAAAATTTGAAAAAAAAATTCAACTTTAAATTTTAAATAAAAAATTCTGTGTAAAAAAATATCCATTTTAACACTAAGAAAAAATATTTGAGTTAAAAGAGTAAAATGGACATTTTTTTCCCAAACTCAATCATAGTTGGTATTTTTTCGGACTTATTAGATCCAAAGAACCTGAAGCCTCTAGCTATACATAATCATATATAAAAAAAATTTATACATAATTTAGTAATTTTGATCAAAAATAAATTAATTTTTAAACAATTATTTTTAAACAATTAAACGCAGAAAATTAATAATGCATTACCAACCAAACAAACTCTTATTAAAATTAAGATACAATTTAGTTTGAAATTAAGATTAAGATTAAAATTAAAATTAGTGAATTATTTTTGTAAATTAATTTTTTTATTAAAATTAACGTTTCAATAATTTAAAATTTAAAAAATTATTAAATTTTTTATAATAATTTAATATAATAATAAAATAAAATAAATAATATTAATTTTATAAAAAAAATAATTTTGAAAAAAGATTGTCTTAAACCCAAACCAAACAGGACTAAAACCTCACCATCTCTTCCCGGGACAATGTCTCCCTTCCACCCTATCATCATCTTCTTCTTTTCTCTACTCTCAACCTTGTCACCAGGACCCAGTAACGGCGACCCCTACCATTTTTCCAAGCCGCTCTCCTTGAAGAAGCCCCTCAAGCAGAAGCTCAGCCACCTCGACTTCTTCTTCCACGACGTCGTCAGCGGCCGCAACGCCCCCGCCGTCACCATCACTTCGCCTCTGCGGCCTTCCTCCTCCGCCTTTGGCAGATCACCATCACGGACGATCTCCTGACCGTCAGCCCGGACCCGAACTCCACAGCTGTCGGACGGGCGCAAGGCGTGTACGCCGCCGCCGGGCAGGCGGAGCTCGTCTTCCTGCAGGCCATGAACTTGGTCTTTACCTATGGGAAGTATAATGGCAGCGTGCTCACTGTGCTAGGTAGGAATACGCCGCTCTGGCCGGTCAGAGAGATGCCGGTCGTTGCCGGCAGCAGGCTGTTCCGGTTCGCCAGTGGCTATGCGATTGCGCATAGGCATTGTGATGTCTATATTTGATTTACTTATTTATTTAAATTTAGAATTTATCTTAATTAGTATTTTTCTATATTTAAATTTTCTTCGTTACGATGTCTTAGGTCTTATTTTTAGATTCTACTAATTCAAGACTAATTTTGGACTGAATACTATTCAGTTTAGAACTTGGGAAGGATGAATCTTTATTTAAGATTTTATTTTCGTAGGTTAACTTATTTAGAACTTCTATCAACCCAATTAATGGGTTCAAGCTGAATTGTATTTAGTTTATGACTTGGGAAGCTAGAAACTTACTCAAATTGAACTTCTGGTATTTGTATAAATAGGCTTTGAGCCCTATTCTCAATAAAGTTCTACTTTAGTGAATTTTCTCTTTTCCTTGTGGATTCAAGGAGTTCTTAACAGAGACAACGGTATTTTCCTCGTCTACCACGCTCGTTGCTACGTCATATTGGTTTGATATCGCCACCGGCGACGCCATCGTTGAGTATAATGTCTACGTCGTGCACTATTGAGCTTTGTTTGGTACGCCGACGTATGTTCTTCGTCTTTATTTAAATTTTATGTTTTCTAATCATATGCTATGCAATTCAATCTGCACTGCCTTTATTTTTCTTTTGATTTTTTTGTAGTGATGATTTTCACTCTGTTATCTAATCATCTTTTTATAAAGCTAATTTGTAACTAGTTTTGTGTCCCATATGTTTGGATTCTCTTATTGCTTTTCAGATTTCTGCAACTTTAATGGATTCAATCTATTGATTAAAGTTTCTGTATTCTAATGACTTCTCTCTATTTTTCAGTAGTATAAAGCAAAATCTCAATCATGCAAACCTAGTGTTTATTAGGCTTAATTACTTATCATTATTGGTCAAATTTTCCACTAATTACTATTTTACAAACACATCAGCAATATTGTCACACATGAAAATCACATAGATGAAGTGATATGTTGGAAAATATGGTTCAGAAAAAAAATGACATGCTGTACAATTGCGCTTCTAATGATGATATCATAACACATACAGCTAAAATAAAACCAAATATTATGAAGGAATTTCGGCAAAAGAAACTTCCACCATCAACTCTGTTCATGAGCTTCATGCTTTACCAATGGTGTCCACTCTATCAATTGCATCCAAAGCTTTCATCCTGTCAATATCAAAATTGATGACAGGAACAAAAGATGGTATCCTTATCGAAAAGTCGTTCGCGAATCCACTGGACGCAGAATGACTGCTGCTCTTGCATAATCTGTGATGCTTGCTAAATCTTGACTTCACGGTGTCAAACTCCTGGCTTTTGCTTATTCCTGGGGTCAGTTTTTGGAAGTAGACTTCTCGGAGCATTTCTTTGTCTTCTCGAGTAAGTGTTGAGGACAGACCTTTGTTTGCAGTCGGAGGGAGCGCAACGTTGTTCAGAGTCAGGGAACGAACAGGGGATTTGATTGGGGACCTAATGTTTGGCCTGGTCTGACTTATTAGATAATGAAGCCATACAATCAAGTCCAGTATGTGCGCTTCAGTCTTCTCCTTATCTGCATGGTGGAGTGTCTCAATCCGATTCAGTGTGTGGCTTGCCGGGCCTTGAATGAGCTCAGATCTGTACAAGAAAAACAAACTTTCCTGTCAACTGGTATGAAAACAAATGTTCGATAAAACAAAAAGGATTTCTGGATCAGCTACTAACCCTGTGTTTGCCCATTCTCCAACCCAACCAAAACCATGGTGTGCCCTGATTTGTTGAGTTGATACAGAAGAATATAAATAGGTTTCGTTGGCAGAAGATGCAACATATCAAAATTCCATAGCAAGATGCTTACTTGGTAGTATTATTGGCAATGGGAACAATCCACTGCAATGTTTTCTCCATTTCGGCTTTGATCTGAGGAACGGTGAGCTGCAAAGAAATCGTGTAATGGCTCCATAAACAAGAGAATGATGAAATGGAATTTCATTTGTTCAGAGTAGATTTGCTAGTGATAAATTACTTCTTCCTTGGGTTCAAATGATTGCAATTTAGCACGTAAAGAACATTTTATTCTGGGAGGCAATCCTTGGTACAATGCATCCCTTGTGCTTGAAGGGACAGTATTTGACCGCGTTACCTACATGAAAAATAAATGCTTGTGAGCAACTTGTGGGTACAAGTACAACAATTTCATTTGCATTGCAATATGATAAAAAATGGATTAAAAAATTGAAAAAGTAAACAAGCCTTATTAGATCATTGACCGGGCAGAAGACATGAATCAATGACTAATGGCCAATAAATTTTAATTATATGAAAGTAAGGAACATACAAGAGTATCAATTTGGCAAATAACATTTGCATAGTGCAATGCAAGGCCTGCAGGCCCTAAACAAAGACGATTGCTGTTGCGTTCCCTTGACTCTAAATCTCCATCTGCAATTTAATCAAATCATTTTCATTTTGCATAATAACAGAAGCAGTTGTTTATGGATAGATTACAATGGAAATCTAATGAATAAATCCTGACCATTTATAGAGGAAGCGACTGATGGTGCCAGAGAGCATCAAAAACCATACATACATATACACATGCTAACAAAGTATCATAGGTCTCCAAATTGAGGTGCTGAAATCTAAACTTAAAATTAATATTTTGCACATTAGCCATTTACCGGGTTATTAAGGAGAAGTTCTACAACAGATTGGTTTGACAGTATTACCCCCAAAGAAAAAACATTGTCCCTTAGTTTTGTTAAAATTAATATTTTGCACATTAGCCATTTACCGGGTTATTAAGGAGAAGCTCTACAACAGATTGGTATGACAGTATTACCCCCAAAGAAAAAACATTCTCCCTTAGTTTTGTTGTCTTTCTTTTTCGCTATCTTCTAAATGAGTTTACAGTTGCAAATAATAATTTTACCTGTAACATTTTAAGCCAATTAGCTAGAACATAAGCACTATACCATGCTCTTAATTCAGAGCTTCTTGAAAATAATTGAGTAATCCATGTTACAGGCATTTATTCTTTAACATAGCTACATATGTTCCCGTGAAATGTTACAATAACTGAAGATAAAACTTAAATCTAGATTTTAAAGTAAGTAAATTCCTTCAGGAAGGTGAGGAGGAGAACCAAGCAATCTGTTAATGCTTCCAATGTTGAAAATAAAGTTTTGCATGAGTAAAGAACTTTAGTAACTGAAAACAAGTACCAGAACAACCAAAGTTATCATGGATCTCCAAATGTAAAAAGAGGACTATGTCAACAAGCTTTTCCATGACCTGAAACAGACAGCAATCAGTAAGTTTTGCATGGAGGTATAAATTTGAATCAGAAAGAAACATGATCATCATGTCCAGAGCTCTTTGATAGCTTTCACATGAAATACAATAAGAATATGTGCAAACACATCACTTTGGCAAGGGTACACTGAATTTAAGCAACACATATAATTTGAGGCTACATAGTAAGTAAACTACTCAGTGTCATGAAAGCTATAAGCGCTGAAACTCAGCACCCACATACCTCTTCCAACATCCTGCACCAAAGTGATTTCTTTTTCAAGCTTTTAACATGCTTCCTTTGACTTTTCAATTCGTGCCTCAGAATTTGAAGATTGTTGCCTGATGTCAATCCATTGAAAAGGAATGAGGCAAAAAAAAAAATTAACAATGGCATTTATTGAGTTCAATTTCCCAAAAGAATGCAGAGAATATGTCCACACAAGTTTACAGGAAGGAATACACAAAGTAATCCAAACAATGATAGATTTCTTCTAAACAAAGATAATTTAGAGGGTCAAGTAGGGAACCTTTTTGAACTGCATCCAAGTTTTCCTCTTCCTCATGCTTTCGTTTATAATCTTGTTCCATTCTATCTAAGGCATGTAATTCATGGTATAATTCCTAAAGAAACAAAGATTAATACTAATGAATCAGAACTAGTTATTGTTGAATACTGAACTCCGAATTAAAAGCATAAAATCCAAACAAGGGACATTAGGGAATGATTCCAATTTTCAAGTATTCAAAATTGTTTAAAATCATCAAACAAAAATCCCATCGAAGAAGAAATAATGAAAAAGTCAATTCATATGAATAATGCTCACAGCTGTATACTGAACCAAAGCCATCAGTTGCTGCATCATTCCTGGAGCTTCTACTCTCAAGTGGTTCTGAGGTGTAATATCTGATCCTAGTCTAGACATAATGAAGGGAAATGTTAGAATTAAGAAAATCCTTCCACTTATAAATATGAATATAAAGGAAGTCTGCTTACTTGTCAAAATGGCGGTCCAAATTGTGCCATTGAGGATCTTTACACCGATTCCCAAAGCGGATAACCTCACTAGAAAACACTTTCAGTTCTTCTCTGTTGATTAACCTCAAAGTGAGTACTTTGGTTCTTAAGAACAAAGGCACAATCATCCTTGAAGAAATGAAGTTTGAAGTACAGAAAATTAGCCACTTTCAGGGGCAGGTCATTATCTGTCATAAATGTTGTAAACATCCCTCTTATTCCGGACTTTCTGATTCTTATAAATTAAAATCGAATGGTTGTAAAAATATAGTTACAGACTACTCAATAATCCAACAGTCCCTTAGTTCGCTCTCATTCATAAAGGTTTTAGTGATGTTAATGAACAGACAGAAATACTTTATCACTTGAGACCTTCCCAATTATGAGTAATGCTTGAAAGCTACCTATACTTTTGAATGTCAATCCAGGACTCTGATAGTAACAATTACAATGAAATATTTTCAAACCAAATGAGGTATATCAATATAGGCAACCAAACAATAAAGTAACTGGAGTTGAAAAAAGAAGATGTTTTTAAAGCCTGTATTCACCTTTTGTCAGCAGCAACAATCTTTAGTAGTTCATCAATATCTTTTGATATCAAATGTTGAACACCTTCTGAGGGAAGTACTACCTCTTTTATATGCTTAACATTTTCTTTGGAAAGAGATTGCATGAGATTGGCACCTTTGACAATTGTGTTGGCAACCTCAAATGCCAAAATGGAGATTTTGTTGCTTTTTGTTGCCACACCAGAAGCAAAGGTACTGTTAATGTTCAAGCTTGTCATACTGCTCCCAAGTGTGTCCAGAACCTCCATGGCCTTACCAAGCCCCACAGAACCAGCCCTACCCAAACGGGAGCCCACTTCTGAAACCTGTTGGAAAATACTTGACAAATTAGCTATTGATAGAAGAGTCCAGCAACTTACAGAAATATAACTAACCACTCAAAAGGGCTTATTTAACATAAGAATATGATACACAAAAGAAGTACAAGAAAGTTTTAGTTATTCAGGTTATGACATATAAACCATAGCAAAGATAATATCATTTATTCATTGTCAGATTAGATAAAACTCCGATGCAATTGCAGAGCCAAGTGGGGGCTAGGGCGGCCCATGGCCCCCCCTTGACTTAAGTAAAGTGCATAAGTGTAATCATTACATTATTATTCAATCTCAACTAACAAAAATGTAATGATCGCACTTATACACATCATTTTACCCATTTTATCATTTACCAAACTAAGCCATATATTAGTAACTTTCAAAACTGTATACCTTGTTAAGATTACTACATGTGTAGCTTATTTACATTTAACATTTCTATAGGAAGTCCTTTTTTTATAAAATTATAGATATCTTTGTCAAGAGTTTATGGTTAAATGACCCCTTAAGTTGCAAATACTGGTTTGCCCCTGCTCTTGAGTAAAATTAGACATAGAAAGAAAAAATAGTATTCAAGAACAGTTCCATTTATCCAAGCTATCCTGCAACAAAATGAAATCTTGGTATCACTGAAGGTGTGTGAAAAGATATATCTAGTGCTGAAACATGGATAAGAATATTCCTTATTTCGCTCAAAAGCTTCCAGTAGGCCAGGCATATTTTCCATGATTGAGATTCGAGAAATTCAGCAGGTAAAATGCATTTAGGGTCCAAGATATTTCCACATGCTCATGTCTCTTTCCTCTTCTCCACGAAAACAGAAAAAAGTAAAGAAATTTGATAGAACTCCCAACAACACTAAATTCTCTTCCAAGTTTATGACTACGGAAACTTTTATATCCACTAAATATCATTCCTCCAACAATTCAATCCCAATCCAAACATACTTCATAATCCAACCGAACAGAAACAACTAAACTAAATCAGAGTTAGAAACTTGCGTTCATTTTCTTTCCTGAGCCCGACGGCTCCAGCTTATTTGACTTGATTTTCTGCGAAGCATCTCTAGACAACTGCTTCTCCATTAAATCCTCCATACCTCCTCCAAGCCCATTGGCATGCGCAATCCTCTCACTCGGCGATGTATCCACTGCCGCTCTCTTCGAGCAAGTCGCCCCCATTTGATCAAAATCTCACCAACACCACTCTCAACAAGCAAAATTGGAACAGAACCTATCACCACAAACAACCAGCATCGTCCATTGAATCAAAACAGCGAGACAGAAAACATTTTTATCAAGAAGCACATCAAATTCAGAAAGAAGAAGAATAATAATAATAAAGAATACCACGAAAAAGCTCTCTTCGAGCAAGTCGCCCCCATTTAATCAAAATCTCGCCAACGCGAAACTCAATTGGGCGAATCGGAGCAGAACCTACCGCTCCAAACCATCAGCAACACCCACTGAATCAAAACAACGAATAAGGAGCCATTTTTAGCAGAAAAAACAACGACAGGAGGCGATCTTCGGGGGAAAGGACGGATATTCGGAGTGGCATTTGGAGGATTGGAGACGGTGGAGATGGGTTTACGGAAGAATTCAAGGAAAAAAAGTAGATCTTTGGGTCGCCGGAGAGAATCAAGAGGAAGGATACGAGACGAGGAGAGGCAGACAGCTCCGAGAAGCGGATCGGCGAGTCCACCCAACGAGAAAATTATCGGCCGACCGCGGGCGCTGACGTGGATCCGGTCCAAAGTCAAACCCAGGCTATGGCACGTGGACAAGGTTGTCCGGGGGTGTGTGTCTGGGGTAGTCTGGTTCGCATGCAGCTGGAAGAACATTGTCCAAAAATAAATAAATAAATATTATTTTGATTTTTTTTTTTTTTTGCTTACAAGATCAAACAACAGAAATGAATCCAAATTGCATGATGTGAAATAACAAAAAAAATCTAATAAATATTCCTAAGTTTCGAGTCCACACATCACTATCAACAAATATGTTTTCTAAAAAAATAAAATAAAATTGTCAGACTCTTTTGTCCCTTTCCATGAGCCGGCCAAATTTTAAAACTGACAGAAAAGATTAAGAAATGAGGACTGCAATCAGACAGGATCAACAACAACAACAACAACACAACAATAAGAATAACAGAGCACCTCTCACTAGTTCTTCTTCATTGCATCAACAATCGTCTTATATAGCACAGAGCTTAGATTAAAACACTTTGACCATTAGAATTCAATAACAACATCAGCAAAAAGAGACAATTAGGACAAAGTATTCCTCTTATGAACATGACAAACACAAGAAGATCAAAACAGATAGAAAGGAAACCATCTAAGTCTGTTGGCCAATGCAGATCGCTTGAATTAATGGTCCATCAAGTGTGTTTACTCCATCAATTGCATCCAAAACTTCTGTCCTGTCAATACCAAACATCGATAGATTTGTCATTGAGAAGACATTTGAAAACTTTAAGGATGTAGAATGGTTACTGCTTGTATGTAACCTGAGATGTTTGCATAATCCTGACTGTATGAAGTTGAATTTTGGTATTGTTCGTGTTATATTGGAGCCAGGCCTTGATTGGCTTATCAGATAATGAAGCCACACCACCAGCTCCAAAATTAATGCTTCAGCCTTCTCCTTGTCTGCATGGTGCAGTGTTTCTATTCGATTAAACATATATCCAGCAGTATTTTCAGTTGACTTGGTTCTGAAAGAATAAGATAGTTCTCCTTTTAATATGTTGCTTCTCAAATACTTCATAGAAAATAAAACAAAAATATCAATCCGCAACTTACCCAGTGTTTGCCCAGTCTCCAGCCCTCCAAAAACCAAGGTGTGCACTGATTTGATAACATAAGAATATAAATGTATTTGTCACAAGATATGATAACAAAAACTGCACTATATTCAAACAACAAAAGAAGTATTATTAGAAGCTTCATACTTGATTGTATTATTGGCTAGAGGAACAAGCCATTGCAATGTTTTCTCCATTACAGCTTTGACCTGAGGAACAGTCAGCTGCAGAAATACAGTTGAGAGTGTGGTTAGTAGACAAGACCTGGTAATGGGGGAGTTCATTTGCTTGAAATAGATTTGCAAGTAATCAAGTACCTCTTCCTTGGGCTGAAATGACTGCAACATGGAGCGTAAAGAATGTTTTATTCGTAGAGGCAATCCTTGGTACAATGCATCCCTCATGTCCCAAGGGCAAGTCCTTGACTGGCTTAGGTAAATACAAAATAGATGCTTATTAGAAAAACTCAGTAAAGCACACATCAAAATCACCTATTTACACCATGACATAATAGACTTCTGAAAGAAAGGTGCAACAATGGCCAAAATCCAAATTCAACTTTAATCAAGTGAAGAAAAAAATTTAAAAAGATTTTGAAAGAGTAACTTACCATAGCATCAATTTGGAAGATAATGTTTGCATAATGCAATGCAAGGCCGGTGGGCCCTAAAGATTGATCAGTAATAATAGACTCCATCAGAGACTTATTGTCATCTGCAAGTTCATTGAACTTATGATTTTTTTAAATAAATAGCAGTAATAATCTATGAGGATGAACTAATTTGTGAACTTATTTGTGCAGAGGCAAAGCAAAAAAATCTTGTAAAATAAAACACAGCAGAAAATCTATGAAGTGAACCACTGGTTAAATGGTCTGCATATTAGTGAAGCACAAGTTTGTTCTTACAAAATTTACAAGATTACAGAGCTAATTAATTAGAAAAAAAATGAAAAAAAGGGAACACGAGAAGCTTGACATCAAATTAATTGAGGGTGTTTGTCCATTAACCCATTACCTCTTTTTTCGTTTCGTTTCTTTTCTTTTCTGCTTTAAGAATAAGTTTAACATATTTCATTTAATTGCTAAGTTAGCTAGAGCTGGATCAAAAGCATCATCCCACTGCTTTTTTTTTTATAGGGATAAAGCAGGTAGCAATAGAGGAGATAGAAAGTTCGGGAAACATCACATATGGTATCTGTCAAAAAGCTGGGGAAATCTTCAGACCACCATAGAGAAACTCCCTGCTTCATAGCCTCCTTAGCCAACCAAGTAGCAGCAGTAACAAAGGATTGGTCACACCAAAAGATGGAGTTGCTGTTGCAAGTTTCTATGTCAAGATCAGTGAAGATAGTTTCAACTTCCAAAGGACCTTTACAGATCCCCTTTGCAATATTGATGGCTAGACAAGAATCTAAAAATATTTTGAATTGATGTAAATGCATTTCTCTTGCTGTAAGAATGGCTCCAGCTAGTGCTTTGGCCTTAGTTTCAAGGGCAGAGGAAGAGCGAACAGGATGTGCTGCAGCATGTATGATTTTCACCATTTGCTGTTGCTTACAAAGAACCAGGCACCCTGTTCCAGCCAATCTGTGCCTTGTAAGATATGCCCCACTGGCCATAACAATGAATTCAACATTCTCAAAATTTCTCAGACGGATGCCTTGCTTATCAAATTCCTCTTTTCCTGCAAAAGAAATACAACACAGCTAAACCCGTACCTTCTTAATCAGCTTTTCCTTCTTATCAACTAGTGTGCTAATCTATTTGTGGGCCAATCATATTTAGAAAGGCTGTACTAGCTTGATGCAAGTAATAGTAATTTAAGATCCTGTAGCTTAATAATGGGACATGATATTAGGAAATGTCTGCAGGAATATGAACAAAGAGACAAGCCCATCCACTGCATACATGTTTACGATGTTGATGGAGAACAAGGATTAACACAAAGAACTTCAATAATTGCAATTTGCAAACACTTACCATGACAGCCAAATATACCATGGACCTCTGAATGTAAAAATTGGACTATGTCAACAAGCTTTTCCACAACCTGAAAAAAAAGATTAATTACTTTGTTTTGTATAAACCCATGAGCAAACATAACAATCAAAATACAGAACATTTGCCAGCTAGTTAACCACAAGTGATGAATATTCAGCAAATTATGAGACTCAAAAGCAGCAGCATTACCTACCTACCTCTTCGAAAGTCTTACACCACAGTGATCTCTTTTTCAAGCTTCTTACATGCTTCCTTCGTCTTCTTAGCTCTTGCAACAGAATTTGAATATTGCTGCCTAAGCGTCAATTAAAAAATGCTGCGTCAGAGTATTTAACAATCTATTTAGTTTGATTTCCTAAAAGAAAGAGAATGTAAATATGGATGGTATAGATTTTTGGGTGGTTACGTTAGTAAATAATTTTTCATCAAATGACAGTCAAAATATCTACATAGCAAAATAACGAGACTTTTTGGTTTTTCAATACATGCGTGCTAGCAAATTTCTGATCCATTTGAACGGAATACTCAGACGATTTTCTACTAACTGTTGCTAGATGTTTGAAAGTAATTGTTACACTGATGAATCGTACATTCTTCCATCAACTATAAGGTTTTCAAGGTAGGCTATAGTAACTATCAAACTTCAAATGTATATCTTAGACAAGCATATACACTCCTTATGTGGTCCTGCAAAATTTGAATTCTCTAATATACCCAAGAAAAAATCCATTGAAATCACGTGTATGCCCTTAGTGTAGAACTTCAATCTTTACTAGTTCATCAGCTAAGAAACAATGCTCAAATTTTAACCCATTCTTCTCATTTTCTTCCCTTTTTTCTGGAGAATTGTCTTTAATTTTCTCTAGGAAAAAAAACAATATAATGGTACTCAATACATATCAGTACTAAAATTTTGTGATACATCAGTACTGAAAATTAAACATTGGAGTCTCAATTCCGAGAACACTTCCATAAAGTAAAAAGCCCAATGGCCAATGGAGTTTTCGGGTTCTCATATTTTTCAGCAAAGGCAGACATTTTCAAATACATTGAGGGTCCTAAACAATTTGTTACAGATACTTTCTTAGTGGAATATCTGATATCAGCAGCAACACATCCATGAATTACCTAGATGGAACAGGAAGAAATGATGATAGATTGCATATGCTAATGTAAAATTTTCACAAGCAGCATACCTTTCTGAACTTCATTTAAACTTTCCTCTTCCATGAGTGTCCGATGATACTCTTCCTCAGCTTTATCCAATGCTTGGCATTCATGGTATAGTTCCTTGAAAAAACAAAAGGTAGCAACCAACAAATCATGAAATCAAGTTACATGAGAATATGCAAGTCCATGCTGCACACATAAAATCATCCTAACATGGAATATTAAGCGTTGGTGTTCAGAACGTTTTAAAGATTAAAAAATAAATAAATAATGGAAGTTCTATTGGGAATTTAATTCACCAAAGAATGCATCCTACTAATTGACAAAGAGAGATGCCATATAACTCAGCATATACCAACATGCAAATGTTTGCACAAAAAGCAGTGAAGTTGAGGTCAAAATTAACAATTGTACAACTGGATGCTGCAATTGCAAAAAATTTACAATGTCACAAAGAGTAACATTGGAAAAGTCATCTCAACAAGCTCCAAATGAGCTCAATGAAGCTAAATTATCCATAAGCTCCCAAATAACTAAAACTTTTCTGAGCCAAGTTACACACCGACAAGTTGAAGTGTCAACAAAAAATTAGTAAAGACATATGTCTGCACTAAATATTTGATCAAAGAAGATGCATGAAATTTTCAAAAAAGAATATTAAGGAAAAAAACGGTACTAGCATACAAGAAACATGTCGTCATGAGAGATGCTGCATCACCATGGAGAAAGTCAACAAAATGCAACAGGAAATCTTCTCAACAAGTTGAAGATAAATAAATTGCTTCAAGAATGAAATTTAGAATTGAAGGAAACAAGATCATGATGAGAGAAAGACGTAGGATATAATGACTGGCATGCAGCAACCAAAAGATAAGTTTAAGATCCAATATGTGATCCATGTAGCAATATACCTATGGATATCACTTCATATGATATGAAATCTAATCATAAATCTGGACCTTTTGACAATCTAAGATCTAAACACCATATGCATGATTGTATAACAGAACCATCACTCCAGATTCTAAAAAGTCTATGAATACTTACAGCTGTAATCAGAACCAAATCCATCAGTTCCTGCATCACCCTTGATACCTCTTCTTTCGATGATTTTGAATGTGTAAATTCCCGCCATTGTCTAGGACTATATGACAGGGACAGAAGAATATTAGTCTGCCATTACAAGGAGCACTTTCCATAAGCATCAATATGGAAAAGTAAGGAGGACTTCTTACTAGTAAGAGTACCCATAAAGAGCTTTCAACTGAGGATCTGTACAATATTGAACAAAACGAACCACCTCATTAGAAAATGCTTTCACTTCTTCCCTGAAAAGTTGACATCAAAATGGTGGCGCTATTTCTATACAAAAAAAAAACACAAGTAATCTGCACAATGGACTTCAAATTACAGCAAATAAATCACTTTCAGGAACAAATGCTGCTCCCAGTCATGATGCTTATCATAGTCCAGAGAGGGACTTTCTGAATCAAAGAGACTGAGGTTGAGTGACTGCCTGCGCATCATATCCTTGCTACAGCAATGTTTCCCTCATTCATAAAGGTTGAAGTCTTAACAGTTAGCATGCATATTTTGAACTTTTAAGATCAGACTGTCCCTTTGGTCTTCTAAAAGACTTTCCCAAATAATTATACAAGTTATGCTCTAAAGCTATCCATATTGTCAGGACAAGGTTTGGATCACAGAGATGACATGATATTCACTTCTGTAACAGCTTCATACTGGCAAATCACCAACGGCTATTGAATTTGGAAATAAGATGGTTTTTGAGCTAATATTCACCTTTTGTCATCTGCAACAATCTTTAATAGCTCATCCATATTATTGGATATCAAATGTAGCACACCTTTTGAAGGAAGGACCACTTCTTTTACATAATCTACATTTTCTTTGTAAAGAGACTGCATAAGATTGGCACCTTTAAATATGGTGTTGGCAACATCAAATGCCAAAATGGAGATTTTAGTAGGTTTTCTTGCCAATCCTGGCACAAAGCCACCACGATGGTTCAAGTTTGTCATCCTGCTCCCAAATGTGTCCAGAACGCGCACTGCCTTATCAAGAAGGCTCACAGAGACAGACCTACCTACACATGCACTTGCATCTGCATTCTCTTGCAAAAAGCGTGCTAAGCGAGGTACCTAAAGAAGATAATGCAACAGGGCAGTCAGTAAAATAATCAATTCAAAGCCTTCTTAATATAAGTACATCAGGTAAGATAATGAACAAAGCAACATAGGCATTTTAAACATTAAAGTTCAGCAAAAATCTACACATTAAGCACATAAATAAAACTATAAAGGTAGTTGGAAGGCTGAGAAGCTACTCAGTATACACCGCATTTGGAGAAATAATGAGATTAGAAAACTAATACACTTGAATAGAATGTAGAAAACAATAATCATAAATGAAAATGATCCCATTTATTCAGACAATGATAGTACAAAATCAGCAATTTTATTATAAAAGCTCCAAATCATCTTACCTTTGGTTTTTCTCGAAAAAAAAAATTCTTTTCTTTGGTTGAGATTCCAAATTAGGGATAAAGGATGCAAGAAAAGAAATAAACTAGACCAACCCAAATATCTCTCCTCCCTTTTCCACAGTTTAAAAATTAGTATGGAAAATCCAGCCCACATGTCACTCAGTTCTCTTGTTACTATCATTAGACGACTTTAAGAAACAACTGGCAAGTAGGACTTGGTAATAAGGACTTGATATTAAAGAAAAATTTCATGAATAAGCACACATCCCGGTTGGTTCCCACCTAGAAAAGAGCATTTGGAGAAACTTGTTTTATATCAAAATCGATATTATATCTTGTCCAAAAGAAAAACGTCAGTTTAGTTCTTCAAGGCAATTCTATTTGTTCAGGAATGAAGACCAATGGATATGTGCACAAATGCTCAAGGAAGCTTCTTTAGACTAGTGCATGAAATTACTCGCAAGTCATAAGGGCTCTTAAATCATCCTATGCATAATACACAACTTCAAACTTTTGGCAATATAAAACAATGCGAGCGCTTTTGTATCCACTTAATATCATTACAAAACAATTCAATACCAATCTAAAAGGACCTTATTTCAATCAAGTTCCGCAAAAAAGAAAAAACTACCAAAATTATAGTGAACTTGCCTTAGCGGAGACAGATGTACTAGACTTAGTCGTCTCCAATTTCTGCGCAAGAACTCTAGCAGCCTCCATTCTTTCACTTCCTTCAGAATGATAAAACACAATTTCCTCTACCATCCCATTTGCACGAGGCTTCATTTTGCCAAATTTCTACTTGCAGAAGCAATCCCAATTGCAACAACCAATCGCAACCCTCTCAATCAGAAATCCGAACACCAGCCCGTCAGAAACCAACGGAAACAGGACGAATATGCGATTTTTAGCTGAAAAAAGCGTCAAATCGAACAAAATGAATCCGAGAAACAGAAAAAGGACGGATCCAAGGGATGATTGGAATCCGAAAATTCGAGATTTTTTGAGAAAAAAAGAAAAAAGGACGGACCTTTCGGATTGCATTCGAGTCAGAAAGTGGATTTACGGATAGATCTGACGAAGGATAAGGCCCGGTTTGGTTTGATCATGAACTCATTTTAGAATTATATTTTTTTTATATAAAATTAATATTATTTATTAAATTATTATAAAAAAATAAATATTTTTTAAAATTTTAAATTATTAAAACGTTAATTTTAAAAAATATTAATTTATAAAAATAATTAATTAATCTTAATCTGATCTTGATATTTATTTCGAACCAAATAATATGAAAGAGAATTTCCGGACGTAATGGTGATGACGTAGTGTTGTTGACTCTTGCAGTGTCACTGCTTTGAAAAAGCAAGCCGCCGCGAGTTGGAAATAAATAAATAAATAAATTAGAAAAAAGTTCGGATGTCATATTTTTTAAATTTATATAATTACTCATATTTTCAAATTAAAATAGTATTAAAATGGTATTTAAAATCTTGAAATTTTTATGAATCTCAACTATCAAAATAATCTAAGAGAATCAATAGCTTTCACAATATTAAAGGGGGACTTGCATAAACTCCTTCAAATTTATCATTTTAAAAAATTACATATAACTTCTTAAAAATCTTATTAGATTATATATTTATTTTAAAAAAATAAAATTATATATAATTCCTTACAAATTTATGATTTTTTTTCAAATTTAAAATTTTATATTTTTAGATTACAAAATATGTTGTAAAAATCTCATCAAATATAAATTTACCATTAACATTAGAAATATTCAAAAAAATATATATTATTTGACATCCTTTATATTAAAGTGAAGATAAAAGTACTCCTAATATAATTGGAAGAGATTTTGGTAGTTTAAGTGTTATTACAAAAAATCGTCTCTGGAGAAATTAATAGCTTTATTGCAATTAATTTTTAATATAAAATAAAGAAAATAATTTAAATTTAAAATTTTTTTTATTTATCTTGATTATATTTTAATATGAGATGTAAAATAATAATTTTACTCCTAACTTTATTTAAACCCGTTTGAATCCAATGTAAATTAGAATTATAACTCAATATAGATCAAAATTATGGCCTAATATGAACCAAATTTAAGGTCTATTTTTTTTTGTATTCTCTATTACTCATCTTCAATCATATAAGAGATATTTTTATCTTTTTATATCAATCTAAACAATGTCAAATAATAAATATTCTTTAAATATTTATAATTTTAAAAATAAATATATATTCGAGGATATTTTTATAATATATACAATAACTAAACAAAAATATTTTTTTACGTGTAAAAAAATATATAATTCGGTAAAATTGCAAGAAATTATGTATAATTTTTAAATTATCAAAAAATATAAATTATTTGATAAAAATTTTAAAAATGATATGCAATTGGACAATTGATCTCTTATAAAATTAAAATAAGATAAATTATTTTTATATCAATTTAATATTTATTAAAACTAAAAAAATAATTTAAATTTTTATATTAATTTTAATTGATAAAATTGAATTAAAATAAAATTTTTAAAAAATATTTTAATCGATGTGATTTTTTATAAATTTATTACATAAAATGAGTAGTTTTTGCAAGGTAAGTGATTTTTGGTAAATTTACAATAAGAGATGAGGTTACTTGCTAAAACCTAAAAATTAATTTAGTGATTGTATTTATTTTATTATAAATTTAAAAATATAGGGTAAATTATATGCTCACCTCCAAATGTGACTGAATCACGATTCAATTGGACCTACAACAAACCAGCATCTTGCATGTGATGGAGGATCTAATCAGAGTTGGACAGTATCCGTAGCACTTGACTGCTTTACAAGCGTCTTTATCATTTTAAATAATAATAATAATAATAATAATAATAATAATAATAATATAACTGCAAAAAAAATGGGCCGGGCGGCATAGCATAAAGCCCTGAGCCCAACGGGCCGGCCCGGCAGTTACGTAACTAACTCCCATCAACCGCCTCTGCCACGTACGGCATCATCGACGCTCCATTGCTCCTCTCTTCCATATTCTCCAAATCCGACCCGACCTCGAGTCGATAATGGCGGAATATACCTCCCATTCTCGAGTCTCATCCTTTTCCCATCACTCCTCCCCAACCCTAGAGCCTCCTCCTCCTCCGCCGCCGCCGCTGCCGCATTCCGAATCAAGGCCTTTGTTGTTCTATGGAGCCGCGAGGGAGCAATCGGAACCTGAGTGAGGCGATCCGCCTCCTCGTCGCGAAGAATCGCGGCCCCGCCGTCCGGTGGCGCAGAGTTTGGTGAGATGTCGATTTGGGGATCTTGGTGGGATTTTTTATTGTAATTTTGATTCTGATTTTGAAAATTTCTTGGTTATAGGGTTACGGAGGGTTGGGAGGCGACTGGTGGGAGGTGCTCCCTTCTCAAGTGGGTACAAGGTATGAGTTTTTTTTTGTTCGAAATTGTGGTATTTAGTTGGAGATTTCGTTTATTTATCGTGTGATTATGTTTTAAGATTATGGGATCACTGGGTAGCAGCGGACAAGTATTCAGATTGGAAATCCAGCTGCTACATTGAGTGCAGGGATTTATCGAGATGAAATGTTTGGTGATGATGTAATAGAGAAGTTAAAAAAGGTTAAAAGAATGATGAAATGAGAGGTTATTCTAATTCTGTGTTAATGCATTATAGCAGAGGGTATGAAACCTCAGTCTGTTTGATAGTGTGGATCTTAGCGTGATAATTATACCGTTTTTATCAGGCTTCAGTTCATCTACATTTTTATTTGAATTTGCAGAAATAAGATATATACACAACAAAGGCTTATAGATATAAGTCTATTTGGTTAATAATTTGTAATTCTGTGATTTGTATTTTTGCACTTCGTATAGTTTTCGTCCTGTGGCTTCCCTTTTGACCTGCTTTACATGGGGAGTGTATCAATCATGTTTTGCCCATCTTTACACAATTTCTGTTTTATTCGTGAACCATGCTAGCATTTTAGGTGTAAGGCTTGACTCTGATACTTTTACCAGGGTATATCTGTTTTCTGTGTATTTTGATTCTCTCTTGTTTCTACACAGAGGAAAAGTTACAAGAGCAAAGTAAAGAGGCTGAAGAAAAGTCAACCACAGAAATTGAAGAAAAGCCAACGACCGAGGTTCTTATACTTTGCAGCCATGAAGGCTGTGGAAGGACATTTAAAGATGTGCATGCACTAAGGAAACATGCTCAAATACATGGCAAAAGGCATTACGTTTGCCCATATGAAGATTGTGGAAAGGTAGTGGTATGATTATAACTGTCTTTATTTCTTCACCCACATCTCAATTTTCTTCTCACACTATTTATCTGATATGCAGAAGTTCAGCGATCAATCCAAGTTGAAGAGACACGACCTTAATCATTCGAAAAAAAAAGACTTCATGTGTCCTCATGAAGGCCGCGAAAAGGTGATTATCTCGCCTTACTAATTGACTTGCTTTCTAGAGGTTCAATGTCTTATATAAGTCAAGCAACTCGATTAAATTGATTCCAAGTTTCACGCTTTGTATGGCAGGAATGTTCCGTGGATTATAATTTGAGGGGGCATATGATGACTTATTGCACTGAGAACTATTATGTTTGTCCCTTCAAAGATTGCAAAAAGAGATTTACACAGGAAGACAAGTTAAACAACCACATCAATTCATGGCATAAAAAGGTATTTGTGCACTCGCATTGCTATTCTGATAATATTTTCTTCTCAAGATTATTGGTGGGGCTTGCAACTTGCCGTACGGCCACGGTAAATGCCCAAAGGATTTCCTGCCAATATGAAGACAAATAATATGTGAAAAAACAAATGATATGTTTTTCTCCCCTGCAACATCTAATCACCTGTTCTGATTACAATTTCTGTAGAATGCCACGGAAAAACACAGTCCACCATCGAACAAGCTCCATTATACACTGAAGAAATCTTCAGCTGATTCTCCTGCTTATCGCCCGTATGTCTGCCCCTATGGAGGTTGTGGAAAAGCCTACATACATGAATACAAGCTAAAACTCCATTTAAGGGATAAACACCCAGGTCACAACACTGAAGAAAACAAGAAGCAGCTGTATTCTACTGGCAGTGCCATTGATGCTGACAATGATCTTGCTGCCTGCGCCGCAAATGGAAGTTGTAACAAATCTAAGAGAAGGAAGCCTGGCCCTGGGAAGACACTGCCTGTAAAAGCAGTCAATCAGAAGGCTTTAGGTTTTGATTCCCCACTTGTCACCATCATCAAGAAGCCAGTGTATTCAGAAGAGATGGATGAAGATGAAAGTGAGGAAACTGAAGATGATCACAAAAATATCGAAGAGGGTACCTGGAGGGATCATGAGAGCAGCGAAGAAGACGAGGAGACCGAGGATGACCAGTGAGGATCATGATCAGATTCTTTCTGTTCTGCCAATTCTTCTTTAAAAAGCAACAGTCCTTTTGTTTTAGGTTTAAGTAGCCTTCTCAATTGTTTTTATTAGGTATTTCTTAGGAGGCATTTTGTGGTACTAATTTTGCAGATGGGAGATAGCAGTACTATAGATAGATTGAAAATCTGGAATGCAATGAATCGATGTCTGATTTCAGAGTCTCAGATGATACTTGATTTTCATCAACTTGATTCGTTTTGGATAAAGATAAATGTCATTGAAATTTCAGATTTATTAAAGAAAACTGATTGTTAACAGCAAGTATTTTGAAATTTTTAGGGGAGCATTTGGTTTGAGATGATATAGGATAGTCCGACCAAGAGAGTCCAATTAATTAGTGAGAAAAAATAGTTTTTTTTTTTTTTTTTGATATTTAGTTGTTAGTCCGATTAGTAGATATTTTGAAAATTTATTTGACTAATTTGCCTTATATATATATATAGAAATGGGGCATTTTAATGATTTTTTTTAGCTAAATAAAAAACAAAAAAATTAGCATCCTGATTTTTTTGGCATTTAATTAATAGCTCAATTAAAAAATAAGATAATCCTAATCCTATTTGGGAATCAAGGTTTAACACTTTGATTAGTTGACAAAATGTACGATTATTTTAAGAAGTTCTGTCTATTGAAAGCGTGTATTCCTATTCAAAAGTATATAAAGGATTTGTTTTAGATTAACCATTATTTTGATTTAGCAACAAAAATTATTCTGAAATCTCATGTATTTTAAAATATGGTTGATCTTTGCAAATTTCCATAATCCGGGGGTTCATTTACATTTTTTTTTAAAAAAAGAATAACTAACGTCGTACTCATCTGTGACTGGGTATCATGATACGCAGATCATGATCGATGAAAATCTAGCTTCGAAACAAGAGGACCGTTCCACCTCTAAGTTCACCTCCAGATCGACCTACAACATCGTTACTGTATATGAAACTACTAGAATACCCTCAGCGTCAAGTCATTGCGACCGGAAGTCAGTATTTTCTTCTATCATACAGTCAGCAAAGATTTCCAACGACGCTCAGATACGAAGGCTGAAGGGATACATTCGGGTTGGATTCGCTTCTTCTCCTCCGTCTCTCGCGAAACGCAGAGCCCTCGCCGACGGTGCCTCGAAATCTGGTATCGCCGGCGATGCTCCGCCGTATCAGATGCCTCCCTTCCCTCTTTCTCCTCCTCCTCCTCCTCCTGGCCAACTCGTCGGCCTTCGCCTCCGAGTCAGATCACAAGGTAGGCTTGTAAATCCCTATCTCCGCTATTGCTGATTCAAATCATTCAATGTAGGTCTCTGGGAATCTGAAAATAGGCTCCCTGCTATACCTCTTTTCACCGGATCTGGTGATGTTTTCATATTTATGGAGAATTTCATGGATGATGATCTTTGCGGGCGAGTTGGATTCCTCTGGAGGTCGAGATTTATGAAGTTTTTTTGTTGCCTTGGTGCTCTTCTGTGATTTCTGTTCTGGATGTCTTTTCCAGAAAATCTGGGATTTGTTTGAGATAAAGGAAGTGAGATATCTTGTGTCCATTATATTCCGGTGCTTACTGAATGAAGATTAGGCGTGAATTTACATTTAGAAATGGTTTTTCGCTGGAGCAATGGCTATCAAATATACTGTTGTGAATGAAACATTGCCATCATTTGTTCTGGAGATGATTTTCAAGTGATAATATACTTAGGTGACAGTCTTATGTGCATCGTTGTGATAGTGTACTTGGGTGACAGTCTTATGTGCATTCTAAATCGGTGATGGTAGCTGTGGATTATAACAAAAGGAAATTGCTTCAAGAAACGTAGAATGAATGAATAACTTCCTCTGGAGGTATATACTATATGATTTGTCAACTATCCTAATTAGCCCTTGAATGAAGACGCAATAGCAAAACTTTTTTTTTTTGTATATTTCTGCTCTTTCAGTAAGTACTTTCTCAAGATAATTCAATCTTCCCAAAATAGTTTCTTCTTTGCTCTTATAGGAACGAGAAAATTATCTTATTTTAACTACGTTTAAGGGCAAATAAGGTTAGTTGAGAACTTGTTTCATAGCTCCTTACTAGTGAATTTTTTGTAGTGAAAGAAGGGTTTCACGGAGCTGATCATAATTATAAGAAGGCTAGAGAGTTATTTATTGTATTATTTTTTTGGAAGTGAGTTTTATGTTATATTTGAAGACTTAGAGGAGTAATGTGTAATTGATGCTTTTTCATTCAATTAAATTTATTCTCCCTTGTATTACTTTTATGTAGTTTTTTTTTTTTCAATTGCATTTTACATAGCCCATTCAGGATAACTGTGGAGCCATCTATTATTGCTAACAATCACCAGTCTCTGTTCATCCATGAAGGAATGGATCTTGATATATTCATCTTCACCACACGAAGAATGCATTGTTAGAATATGCATGTTACTCTAAAACAATGATATTCTGCTCATGTAGAAAAAGTATTTAAGCTGACAAAGAAGCCTGCTTGACTGAGGTCTCATTGTGGAATTGATCTACTGCTAGAGCAATTATTGGTTGTTTTGGTGACATTAGCTTCTGTTGGCATGTCTTCTTCTAAGCCTTATTGCCAATTTTGTTATTTGAGAACAAGGCCTTTCTCAGGAAAATGACATTTAGTTTCTTTTGTTTATTTTATGACTTGTTAGAAGTGTAGTTTGTGAGATCCTCCACCTTCACTTATGTTTCTCATATGTTGCAGGTTGATTTTTTTTGTTTAATTATGGCATATTTCTGAATTCCTTGTTGTATATGGTTGTCCCTGTGTCGTGTCTTCTTTTGTGTCAGCCTGTGCTCTTTATGATTATAATACTTTTGTGAGGGAGGACTTCTGTCTCTTATCTGTAGGGTTTTGTGATGGAGGACTTCTGGTTCTTCTTCTTCCTCTTCTTTTTTTTTTTTTTGAGTTGGGCTTTTGTTTCTTCTTCTTCTTCTTCTTCTTCTTCTTCTTCTTATGATCTCCATTCAACATTTATTGTGAGCTATTTTTGCTTTGTTATGCAGTATGAAAGTGATGATCCTGTTACTCTCTGGGTAAATAAGGTTGGCCCTCATAATAATCCCCAGGAGACATACAACTACTACAGCCTTCCATTTTGCCAGCCATCTGATAACCCTGCACACAAGTGGGGTGGGCTTGGGGAGGTTCTTGGTGGGAATGAGCTAATTGACAGCCAGATTGATATAAAGTTTCTGAGTACGTTGAGTGTTATTCTTCTTTGAATTTATGAGGAAAGAGTATCAGGTCATGATTATTGAATAACTTGTCCTAAATAGCCGGATCAAGTATTTATTTCAAGCATATTTTATCAGAAAATGTTGAGAAGGAAGTTATTTGTACACTCGAGCTTGATGAAGTGAATGTGAAGCAGTTCGAAGATGCAATTAAGAACTCATACTGGTCTGAGTTCTTCATCGGTATGGTACTAATTATTTTGTAAAATAAATGTTTCTGCACTTTACTTGAGGCTGCTCATTAGATATTTCTGCATTTTACTTGGGGTTTCTCATTTTGTTAATGAATATTTATGATATTAGTCATTACATATCATTTTCCTGCCAAAATTCTTATCTTACTTTTTCTTTTATTCCTTTTGCTGCTCCTGCACTCGGCATGATGATGTAGATGATTTGCCTTTTTGGGGTATGTGTTGGTTACTTTGAGCTCACAATCATTTTTTTCACAGTTTGCCCATATCTGTTTTCCTTTTGTGAACCTCATTAATACTCAATAAGCAGGTTTGGTTGGGGAAACTGATAAAAAAAATGAAGGCAAGCATCTTCTTTTCACCCACAAGAGCATTCTCATTGAATACAATGCTGACCAGGTAATCCAACTTCTAAAGGATTTGCTACTAAAACTAGCAGAATTTTTTAGCACAATAATTATCCAAGTCTTCCATTTTTTTCCAGATTATTCATGTCAATCTAACTCAAAAAGGCCACAAGCTCCTGGATGCTGGCAAACAACTAGATATGACATATTCAGTCAAATGGATCCCAACAAATGTGAGCTTTGCTCGCCGGTTTAATGTCTACTTGGATTATCCATTCTTCGAGCACCACGTAAGTCTTCTTGTTTTCATTTTTAACTTGCAGACTTTTACTTTTGTCCGAATTGCAACTATCCAGAACTATTTGATCTTTCTTGGATCTTCACCATTGTTAAGGAGAACAATTCTACTTTGATCTTATTCATATATGCCTGCATGATGTAAAGTGAGTTTTATTATGCAGATTCACTGGTTCTCCATTTTCAACTCATTCGTGCTGGTTTTTTTTCTCTGTGGCCTGGTATCCATGATATTGATGCGAACACTTCGGAATGATTATGCAAAATATGCGCATGAAGATGATGATATCGAGACTTTGGTAAGTATTGACAGATCTTATTTGTTTATTTGGTAGTTGCACTACATGGTCTTTCTGTGTCTCAGCAGTTGTATCATCATCCACTAATTATGGCAACCAGTATAAAGTTGATTTTCTTGCTGATCCATTTGTAAACTTGTGCTGTATTGCATCAGGAAAGAGATATTAATGAAGAATCTGGATGGAAGCTAGTCCATGGAGATGTTTTCCGGCCTCCTCGCAATTTAGTGCTTCTTTCAGCTGTTGTGGGTACTGGAGCACAGCTTGCTATGCTTGTGCTTCTAGTCATCTTGTTTGCAATAATTGGGATGCTATATGTTGGGTATGTAAATGAGGAGCTTATTTGTTGCCACTTCTAGATTCTGTCCTTTGAGAAAAAATAAAGTGCACTCAATAATGCAGTGAAAAGATAAAAAGGATGATTAGCAAGTTCATTCATAATGTAAACATCATTGCTATCATGTAGTGAATGTGCATGATATTATTTATATAATGTAAACATCATTGCTATCCGTTTTTTCTTACTGAATTTGACATTATTTATTTTCAAATGTTGTCATGTGAATAATAAGATCTTGAGATCTTTGACACAAAATTTACTTGTTTCTATTTGTGCTTATTGTTTTTGATAAGTAACTGCAAAGCGATGTTATTTTTTGAAATAAACCAATATTTGGGAACATGAGTAAGGATAAACCAAGTAGGCCTGTACTTTTTGTTATTGTTATCCATGTTACATATGATTGAGAGATTATTGAGGCAGGATGCTGTTGTAAGCAGCCAGTCTATTGATTTGAGGTTTAGAAGCCAAATTTCTACGTAACATTTTCTTCACAAGGACTACTGTGAACACTGGACCTCTATTTCATTTAGACTGTAAAATGACATATTGATTGATTGTGTTTTTTGGTTGTTGAACCATACATGAACTTGGTATAACAACTCTTTTGCTGAAACCTCATATCTATGTACCTAATGGTATATTTTTCAACATCAGTGTCTTTTTGTATATTTTAAATTATTTTTTTTCTTGTCTCACTTATTGCAATTGTTTCCAGGCGAGGAGCTATTGTCACTACTTTCATAGTGTGCTATGCTTTTACTTCATTCATATCGGGCTATGTTAGCGGTGGACTTTATTCACAGAATGGCGGTACTTAATGAAATTGAATCATAGTCTACATTTAAATAAAGCTTCTTCAGAAAAGGCTTCTGTGCTACTAAAAAATATGATAGTAGTTGCTATGACATTGTTTTCTTGGGCTTCACTAAATAAATGCTTGGATTCATCTGTTTTCAGGTAAAAGCTGGATGAAGTCAATGATTCTCACAGCATCATTGTTCCCAATGATGTGCTTTGCAATTGGCTTTGTACTCAACACAATTGCAATTTTCTATCGGTCACTTGCAGCTATTCCTTTTGGAACAATGGTGGTCATGTTCATAATATGGGCCTTCATTTCATTTCCTCTTGCTCTTTTGGGTACCGTTGTGGGTAGGAATTGGAGTGGTTCTCCTAACAATCCATGTCGTGTGAAGACCATCCCTCGTCCTATCCCAGAGAAGAAATGGTACCTTACACGGCTTGTTGTTTCAGTTGTGGGAGGAGTGCTTCCTTTTGCCAGCATATTCATTGAAATGTACTTTGTTTTCACATCCTTCTGGAATTATAAGGTAATCTCAACAAACAAGCTATGGTTTGCTTTCCTTTACCATGGTCATTTCAATCCCCAGGTTCACTTATATCATTGGTTTTGTTTTTAATTCTGTGTTGTTGCCCTAGTAGATGTCCAGCTATTATTAATGGCTTCTGCTTTCCTTTTCTCGCAGGTGTATTACGTTTATGGTTTCATGTTACTGGTTTTCATGATTCTTATTACCGTTACTGTCTGTGTGAACATTGTGGGCACATACTTCTTGCTGAATGCGGAGAACTATCACTGGCAGTGGACTTCACTATTCTCTGCTGCTTCGACAGCTGCATATGTGTTCCTATATTCTATATATTACTACCTTTGGAGGACCAAGATGTCAGGTTTTCTCCAAAATAGCTTCTATTTTGGTTACACTCTGATGCTTTGCTTGGGTTTAGGCATGCTTTGCGGTTAGTTTGTCTACATTTTGACCTTTAGGAATTAGGATTTTCCAAGATCCCACTTAAATTCTATTAATTTGATGCCCTTATGGAAAAATGCAGGTGCAGTTGGCTATCTGGGCTCATCAGTGTTTGTGAGAAGAATCTATAGAAACATTAAATGTGACTGAAAAGGTTGAACTGTCTAGGAGCATGTGCCAGCTACAAATTGTTTAGAGCAGACTTTAGGCATGAACTGTGGTGGATTTCTAATATACTTTCACAATGCATGAGGAGATCAAATGGGGGTCCGTGCTTCCAGTTTTTCCCTTTCTTCTGCTTCTGTTCCTTGTCTCTTAGCCTTGAAATAGAGGTTTTGGATTTTTTGCAGCTTTAATTGCATACCTTAATGTACCCCCTTTAGCACAGGGGTAAGGAGTATTATATCCACAAGAAAGCATGATTAACCAGCTTGTATTGGTTCTTTGTTTGGGACATTGGGACCCCATTAGTCCGATATCCAATCGTGTATGGATTCAAACTGCACTATTTCTTCAACTTTTCTATTATTTTTTTTTGTCTGCAACTGTTACATGCATTCTTCTTCCCTTCAATTAAAATTTTACAATTTGTTAGATGCCAGACTATTTAAACTTGCAGTTTTGTCCGTGTTACTACTACACTGTTTAAACTTCTTGAGCAAGTGTTTTGACTTTTGAGCAATGAGGAAGCTCAGCAGGTCAAGTAGAAAAACCAGGTAGATCTTATTATTTGAAATCAGGATCTTTCTATGCAGCGAAGTGTTAGATTGTTTGATTCCATATTTTGTTTGGAAATTGGTTCGAATTGGTTTATCTATAGAACCTCTGATCTACTATATTTGACTGGATATTGAACTTGAGAGTTAGATACTTGCCGAAGGAGCTTTGGGCCCTGTTTGATTCGAAATTAGAATTAGAAATATTCTATTTTGATTGGCCTATTATTTAAATATCAAAAAATATTCAAATTAAAAAAAATCAAATTATCATATTATTTTTACCTTTATTTATTCAAATATCAATAAATAATATACTTAAGAACATAATAGTTTAAAAAAAATTTATATAACTCACTAGTCAAATTAGTATTTAAATACTAAAAATTTGATTAAATTATTTTTTTATGTTTTAACTTTGATTTTGAATTTGACCTTAATCTTCATTGGGCATGAAATGATACTTAGTCTTGCACTAAATGGACTGCATTTATATTTATATATTTTGAAAGACGAATAATATAAGAAACTGATAGTTCTTAAAAAAGAAAATTTATTTTTTTACTGGATATTTCACAGATTATATTGAATTGAGTTATCCCTTAGGCGATCCAAATGCAATCCATGCAGATTGTATTAGGATTATTTATACGTTACAACTTGTCCAGCAGTCCAAGATATCTTCTCAGAATGGATTGAGCAACAAAGGTCGTCAAAAAAAAAAACAAAACCTAATCCTGTTTTTATCGTATTTGATAATCCAATCTATTAACTGCAACACAATTAGAAAAAAAAAATGAATGGAGATAAAAGATAACACAATGCAGCACATCATCCCATTGTTTGTTAACAGCCGGCGAAGAGGAAAACAGTATCTTGAATAGGACCATACAAAATAAAATAAAAGAAACAAAAAACGGTTTTTCACTTCAAAATCTCTGCAAAAATGCATGAAAATAATTGTAGATTAACTACCTTTTGTTAATTGGATGACAGAATCTTGGACGAAAGCAAAATCAGCAGAGACATGATCATTAGTGAGCTAGCAGCCATTCCACCCACCAAAATCCAATCGAGAGTTGATAGTTTATCTCTACTTGTTTCTTTTTCCAGCTTTTCTGTGGTTTGCATAGGTTGCATATCACTGTTCCTCTCCAATCCCTGAATCTTTCTTTTCCTCATAAATAAAACCTGGAATGGGGCAAGAACTGATCTTCCCTTCCAGCTTCTGCTAATCAAATCTCTGGCTACCATATCAGCAGTAGATCCTTCATGCTTTATATCATTAATTTGTTCTTCACAATTTGATGCCATGCATGAGCATAATTTTGATTCTGTGGAGCATACGGCTTGGCAACATGAATGCAAGCAGCCATAAGTTTCTGAAATTGGTTTTTCTTGGAAATTTTTATCCTTGGCACAAGCAATGGGTTTTTCTTGGAAAAGATCCTTGTTTGATCTTGGCGAACACTCAATCACCTCCCCGAAGACAGACCATCTTCCAACAGATGTGATCTTTACTGTCACAGAGTTACCAAGCATGGTCTCTGGAGCAGCTACAAGCACCTGTATATAGCCCTTTGTATGCCCCACCTGAGAACACGAGAAAAGGAAGCGACTTAAAACTGCATTAGAGATCGCTGGTGACTCAAAATGTGAAAAATGAAGATCAAATGCAGATAATATGCATAAGAACAGGGAAGTGTGATCAAATGCCCTACCAGATGAATTCCATCAGCAGCAATTTCAGTTATCCATATTCTCTCAATCTGACCTTCCATTCCTTGATATGGATTAAAAGATTCAAAAACAGAAGTTAATTCACGGCTTCGATTCTTCACTACCATGCTGGGGACCTTCTTCATCCTTGCAGCAGGTGTTCCTGAGTGACCAAATATCAAAAGCTGAATGATTGACAGTAACATCTGACCTCAACGAAGATAACCCAAACAGGAACTATTGTTCTTCGGACAAAAGTATAGACAGAAGACCAATTAAAGATACCTGGTCTAGGATAGAACTGCGATATATGAACTTGAGGGAACTGGTACCCCCTAATTAGGTCAACAGTTTGTGCAAAATCATCATCAGTTTCACCTGAGAATTTGAGCCATTCCATTGCTTTTATGCCACAGCAAAGCAGCTAAAGTTAAGCTGGGAATAAATGAATAAATGTGTAGTCTTACCTGGGAAACCACATATTATATCTGTAGCAAACTGCATCCCAGGAACAAGTCTATTCAGTGTATCTACTACAGTCCTGAATTGAGCCACATTATACTCACGGTTCATAGCCTGCCATGGCAAGCACTCATCTCATCGAAGGAATATAACTATATAGTATTTGCAAGTCAAATGTAAACAGCAGCAACATTATGGCAAGCTAATGATGAATGCATACACTCAAGACTGAGTCACTCCCAGACTGTACTGGCACATGCAGAAATGAATAGACACACGGGTGACACAAAACAGCAGCTATTTCCTCCAGATGCTCCAGTATAAATGGAGGATTTGTCATACCAATGCGAAGCATGGTACTTCTATCAGAAGGAAGTTCTGCAACCAGCGCATTCAGTAGGATTGGAAGATTTGCACCGATATCTCTACCTGGATGTATGAAAGTTCAGGCCATTCAAAATTTTAATTGTAGGAAACAAGGTAGAATCCCAATAAGCTTCATACTTTCACCATCCAAATATTGAGAATAAAGAATTCAGTACTTTTTAAAGTATATTTGTCAAGTCATGTTAATAGTTAAGCAAATATTTACTCAGAAAATTTTATATTTGAAATGAGAAAGGGTGATTTTTTCACTAAAATTATGGCAAGAGGAAAAACAGAGGTCACCACAGAGTATATTGATACATGATTGCAAGTGCATATTTAGTTGTGCACTGTTTTGTCCAGCCCAGTAGTTCATTTCGACAATTTCTTGCTGAGTATGTAGCCTTTGAATAGTGTTGAAGAGATGAAGGTGTTTCTGTGGAATATGCTTATACTTAAATAACAGACAAAAATGCCGATACTCGATTGAGCAACAGAATTTCGAAGCGAAACATTGGATTGGTTCTTCTAAGACAAAATGGCCCAGTTAAAAAAGTATAATGTCACCAAGAAACTGAGGTCATTTTTGTTCATGAACTATGATATTACAAGAAAGATGTAAGCAATAGTAAAATCTATAATATAATTACCATATGCCCCAGTATCTTCACTGCTCAACCATATTTCTTTAACTCCTTCAGTGATAACAGTTCTTACACGTCCTGCCTGCTCCAGGTATCATAGTAAGTGAATTGAAAAGGCAAAAATGACCTGTCGGTGCAGTCACATAAAGGATAGCAAAAACATACAAGACTGTCCACTGTGTAGCTCCCTAAATGACCACGTGCTTGCTTTGTTTTGCAGTAAGTACAAGCCCCTAGACAACCAACATTAATTGGTAGAATCTCAATGAACTTGTTTCTTCTCACCTGTAGAAAGAAAATACTAGAAGCTTAACATTGTTTTATAGACAAATAATTATTGACAGCAATTTAACCACAGTGAATATGGCCAAGTTTCATCACATAATTTATTGTAGATAAAAAATAAAAAAATGCCAACAATAAAATCCTCCATGGAGGTACCTTAGGAAGGTCAAGTGCCGGCAAAGTTTTACGAGTCAAAAGCCGCACCTCATGGCCTTTCAAGGTCTCTTCCACTACTTCGACCACACGGTCAATCTGCTGCACACCGATCACACTAACTCCTTGAAGCTCCTTCAGGTTTTGGCTGCCTTGAGGCACACATCCAGCCACGACCAGTGGCTTATTTGCACTTCTACATTTTGATATGAGAGTGTCCATGGCAGATTGGCTTGGAGACTTCACTGTGCAACTGTGAGGGTAAACACATCAGCAGGAAATTTCCTGATCACTAAGTCCTGAGCTTTATCTCACACATGTCAATATTTTGGCCCCAGACAGGCTGACAACTGCAACAAGCAGAAGAGCTAACAGCTCGATTCCAACAACATATCCCTAAATACAATTCTAAATGTTTCACAAAAAACAATGCATTTACCAAAAAGAAATTAATCTAACAGTTATTGGTGCAAAAATTGTACAACTCAAGTGTTTATAATCATATAACTCATTCAGAAGGCCAACTTGAAACCAAGATCCTTGCATATGAGTGGAAGTTATGGAAAAAAGAAAGAAGAAGAGAGGTGAGGGCAATACGTATTTATCAACCATAGGTCTGCTTCTTCAGGACTATCACTCACTGCATATCCAAATGCAGAGAGCTGCCCGGCCATATATTCGCTGTCACTCTGTTCATCAACAACAGGATACAAATAGATCTTAATTCCAGTAAAAAGAACACCAAATATTTTGCTTTCACCATAATAACCACAACAGATCCATAGTTATCACTTCGAACAAAGAAACAATCCATTAACCAATTTTAAGACTGCAATGCTGCCAGAGAAAAATCTAACAGTAGACCAAAAACATCATTCATCAAAATTGAAGCAAAATCTTCTGCCAAACAAAGAGCAAGCGTATCCAAAGACAAGAGAACCACTTGCCTGGTTATGTGAGCATCCAAATGTCTTCATATAAATAGTCTGCATTCAAAAAAAAACACAAACTTATGAACAAAACGAAACCCTAATCGAAAGATCACCGAGCGGGAATCGATGGCTACCTGAGTTCCGGGGATTTGCGGGGACGCACAGGATCGCAGGGGGTCGTCACCGACCAACCGGGCCTTCGTCTTCCTCTTAGGATTCAGGCCCACGCCGGAGACCACCGGGACGCGGAGCCCAGCCGGAGCTCCGGCGAGCATGAGGTCCTCGATGTCTTCCATCGCTCGACGGTGGCCGCCGTCGCGCAAAGATTGCGGCTTTGGGTGCCCCAAGGGTTGTGTTAACGGGTATGGGTTTGTAAATGGGTCGGAACCCGAATCCGATCCAAGCCGAGTTCCCGGGAAATCGATTGGGT
The DNA here is from genome assembly GCA_005019695.1 of Trichopus zeylanicus subsp. travancoricus. Taxonomy (NCBI): domain Eukaryota; kingdom Viridiplantae; phylum Streptophyta; class Magnoliopsida; order Dioscoreales; family Dioscoreaceae; genus Trichopus; species Trichopus zeylanicus. The sequence continues at coordinate 1,264,137 of RXID01022466.1, forward strand.
GGGATCCGATTGAAGCACAATGAACTAGAAATTAAACAGAAAATATTGTCTATTACATTAATTTTTTGTAACATGCTTTACAATTCTTTTCTAAACAACCAATTTTATTTTTTAATTATCCATCGGATTTGTTAATTTTATGACAATTTTTTGTTAATTAATCCATCATCTTAATTTTGAACGGTTGAAATTTTCTTTTTCTGCAATTTGATTGAAACTATTTTTAGTATTAGGTGTTATTTGGCTATCCGAAATTAATGAAATTAATGAATTGTTAAATTCCATCAATTATATGAAATTGGAGAAAAATTTTAATTTCAATATTTGGATGTAATTTGTGATGAAGTTGAAAATTTTCAATCTTGTTGTTTTTTAATTTATTTATTTATTTATTAAATTTTATAATATAAAAGTTTAAATAATTATTTTAAATATATATAAATAACAATTGGACTATAAATAACATATTTAGGAATATAATACAATAATTTTATGTTGTATTATTAAAATTAATTGAGATTAAAATTTGATTAATAACTAATTACATTTTTATTATACTAAAACATAGTTTGAAATTTCCAATGGAAAGTGTTAAATGCTAAACAAAGCCCACATGGGTTCCACCCCGTTTTGGATTTAATTATAGATTCTACTAAGGGTGTGTTTGTTTTGATTCCCGGAATTGGGTTTCGGGGGAATGGAGGAAATTGAGCTTGGTTCAACACGTGGTATCAGAGTTTGGTTCAACATGTCTACTACGAAGTTCGATATAAAGAAATTCAATGGAAAGCAAATATTTTCTATTTGGCAAGCAAGAGTTCGTGCAATTCTTACTCAACAAGGGTTGAGAAACACATTGGAAAATGTCAAGATTAAAGATGTCGCCGAAAGTGTCTGGGAAAATCAGAAGGCTAGTGCACATAGTACAATCATCCTCAGTCTCACCGATGAGGTACTCTATCCGTTTCTTGATGAAACATCACCTTCAGAGTTATGGAAAAAACTAAAGAAACAATATATGAGTAAGTCTATCTCAAATCGAGTTTACTTAAAGCAGAAGCTCTTCAATTTTAGAATAAGACAAAGTATGAATATAGTTGATCATCTTAATGCTTTCAATAAACTTGTCTCTCAATTGTTAAGCATTGATGTTAAAATTGAAGATGAAGATAAGGCAATTATTTTATTATTGTATTTACCTCATTCTCTTGAGAATCTTAAAACTACTCTCATGTATGGGAAGAATTTAAAATTTGATGATATTTCTTCTGCCCTTCTATCTAATGAATATTTGAAAAAGATTGGAGGGGATATGTCACACTCAGAAGCATTAATTGTCAGAAGTCGTACCAAAGAAAGATCAAAGACAGGTCATTCTAGATCCAAATCGAAAGAAATAAACAGCAGGTATTGTAAGAAGATGGGACATGCAATTAAAGATTGTTGGAAGCTCAAAGTAAAAAAAGAAAAAGAATCTCAATCTAAAGAGCAGACCAAAGAACAAGTGTCAGTTGTTGAAAGGAGTTCTGATGATGATTTTGGTAACGTTCTCTCTATTAGTTCTAATTTTGATCCTTACCATGATATTTGGATTCTTGATTTTAGTTGTTCTCACCACATGTGTCCTAATAAGGATTGGTTTGAAGACTACAAGTCCTATGATGGTGGTTTAGTTTTGATTAGTAATAACAATCCATGCAAAACTGTTGGAATTGGAACAATCAAAATTAAGATGTTTGATAATATTATTAGAACTCTTATTGATGTCAGACATGTTCCTGATTTGAAAAAGAATTTGATCTCTTTGGGTGTTTTGGATTCTGCTGGTTATAAGTATTCTGTTGAAGGTGGAGTTCTTAAGGTTGCTAAAGGCTCATTGATAGTGATGAAGAGCCTCAAGCATGAAAATTTGTATAAGTTAGTAGGAAAAACCGTTGCAGGTGGAGCAGCAATTTCTCAGGCTTCTTCTTTTGATATGACCCACTTATGACATATGTATCTCGGTCATATGAGTGAGCAAGGTTTAAATGAGCTCAACAAAAGAAAATTATTGAAAGACCTCAACTCATGCAAATTGGATTTCTGCGAGTATTGTCTCTATGGTAAACACTCCAAGGTAAAGTTTAACACTGGTACTCATTGCACTAAAGGCTTAATTGATTGTATTCATTCTGATGTGTGGTGCCCTCCTATTCCATCAAAATCTGGTGCTCGTTATTTTGTTAGTTTTATTGATGATTTTTTCAGAAAAGTGTGGATTTATTTTTTGCATCACAAAGCCCAAGTGTTTTCTGTTTTCAAATGGTGGAAAACTTCAGTTGAAAAAAGGACTGACAGAAAAATCAAATATCTCAGAAGTGATAATGGCGGAGAGTACAAATCAACAGAGTTTCTCAAATTCTGTGAAGATGAAGGCATCAAACGCCACTTTACCATCCCAGGAAAATCTCAACAAAATAGTGTGGATGAAAGGATGAATAAAACATTGTTGGAGAAAACACGTAGTATGCTCAGTACAGTTAATTTTGATAAAAATTTTTGGGCAAAGCAATCAATACAGTATGCTTCATTGTGAATCGCTCTCCTCAAACAGCTATTAATTGCAAGACTCCTGAAGATGTATGGACTGGTCAACCTGCAAATTATTCTTCTTTAAAGATTTTTGGTTGTCCTACTTATGTGCATGTTGTCAAGGATAAATTAGATGCATGTTCCAAAAAGTGTATTTTCGTGAGTTATGCCAAAAGCGTCAAAGGCTATCTTTTGTGGGATCCTACTATTTCAAATGTAATTATTGAGAGAGATATAATATTTGACGAAAGTGTTATGCTAAAATCTCTCAAGAAAGGTCCCAATGATATAATGCAAGTGGATGTAGAGCATGTAGTTCCTTTAGAAGAAGATATTCAGGGTATGCCCAACTCTTAAGAAAATTCTAAGAATCAAGTTTCTGAAAAACTCCACTTTGAAGATTTCAAAGAAAAATAAAGCCACCTGAAAGGTATGGTTTTGAAGATATGATAGTTTTTGCTTTAGTTACTAACAATGGTGATTCTTCTTCCTATAAAGAAGCAATGCAGGATAAGAATTCTTTTCAGTGGCAAGCTGCTATGAATGAAGAGATAGATTCTGTTTAAAAGAACCATACTTGGGATCTGGTGAAATTACCAGAAGGTAATGGCAAAGACATCTATTGAAGATTCAAATTCAGAAAATAAGATGATTCGAGCCATAGTGGAGATTGTTGGCTTTATGGTGCCTCGAATCTGGATTTTTCAGAGAGTCTTAATTATATTAGGAAGTTATTTAGTGGGTCTAATCCTTATCTAGATTTATCTTCTACTAAAAGACTTAAATTAGTAGAAGTCTTATTTAAGTCAGTCTTCTACTTTGACTCAAATATCATTAGGCCACATCTATAAATACACCTTTGATGTAAGGGTTTCAAAATAGAGTGAGAGATATATATATATAGATCAATACTCTCAAAATGTCTTGTGCCGGTTAGACTACTTAATCTTTTGTGAGAGTTGGTGATATTGGAGTTTCGTTTTCATCGTTGTAATATTCTTTTTCTCTTCTCATTAATACAATATTTTCTGAATCGTCTATGCTATATATATCTCTTGTGTGCTATTTTTTTTATTTTTTTATTTTTTTTTTATATCGTGAACTGTAGTGGACATCCCTATTGTCCGCTACAGTCACCTCCTCCGATTCCTTTTTTCTCTGTTTTCCCCGTGATTTCCCTGCACCTTTTCCTATTTTGCTACGATTCCAGCCGAGGTTGTCGTCTCCTCCAATTCGTGAGCTGCTCCAGCGCAGTCGTCATCGTTCCCTGTCAATTCCCACGATTTCCAGCTGCTTCTTCGTAGAGATGGCCCGAGAGAAGCTGGAGCCCTAGGACCTCAGCGCCAAGTACGACACCTGCCTCGACCTCGCCGTTCACTGCACCCTCTACTCCGCCGGCGCTGGCGTCCTCAGCGCCCTCCTCCTCTTTCGTCGGTCCTCACCCCCCCCCACCCCCCCCCCCCCCCCCCCCCCCCCCCACGCCCCACCCTCCTCCTCCTCCATCTTTCCCCTTTTGTGCCCTTTGATTTCTGAATCTCATTTTTTGGTGGACGATTGGTTAATAATCATATGAATTATTTGGTTGGATTTTGTGACATCCCCGGCATCACTCAATTGTCTGAGAAATCTAGGATTTTTTTCTTGATTTTTTTGGTAAAAAAGTACTTCCTTTTGTGCAATTAGGGCATATGAAAATCTAGTTTTAGCGTTATCAACAATTTTTGAGGGTTCCCTTTTTCTTTGTTTTTTGAATTCTCAATTGCATTTGTATTTGGGTGTAGTCTGGATTTGACGAGATTTATGGGTTAACTTTTTCAGAATGTGAATTACTTGGGATGCATTTTGTGGGTTGAAGCAAATACTGCTGTTGATTATGTTGATTATTCTTAATCAATTGGACCATCCTATCAGAGCTCCCTTGTTTTTGCTGTAAAATGTGGGGGGTATTTTTTCTTAACTTTTTTATAACAAAAAAACTTCATTTGTTTCATCGACAAATCCCTAGGGTTCCAGGTTTTCTTTGCCTTTTGATTTCTGAATTGCATTTGTGATCTGTTGTGTCTGAAACCGGGTTTTGTGGATAATTGATTTCTAATGTGAATTATTTTGGTTGAATGTTGTTGGATGTGAGCCATCTTATGTTGCACGTTTCCCTGTGCTTTTGTCAATGAGCTTGGAGAAGAGGTTGATTCCTCGGCATAATTTGTTGAAGATTTTGAAGGCTCGTTCTCTGCATGGTGGGGACTATGGCCTTAATAAGAGTATTATGAGCTATCCGGAAAAGAAATTCATGACGGATTTTGTTCTTCAGAATGAGAAGGAAGCTCCAGAGCTTCTCAAAGTGTATATTGCATGACATAAGGAAAAGTGCCCTCTAACTTGTTACTATCTGGCATGTACTTGAATTTAGTTAGAGAAGAGGGATACACAAAAAGCTCAGAGCTTCCTTGATGTTCAAGCTTCTGATCCAATTGTTGATTTTTGAGTAGCAAAAGAGGGGGAGGAAATGTCACCTGTTCATACACTATTTGGTGTAAACTGAGGTTTAGATTATGGGTTCAATCAAACTTTGCTTCATTAGCTAATGTTATGTTATCTGCATTGCAGTGAGCCAGTGACCACTGTTGCCATCTCAGAACTACTTCCGTTTTTTTCTTCATTTTTTAAGAAATATTGGATGACAATTGATTATTGTGAAGTTGTCATTTGTTAGTTGAACAATGGAATCAGTGTCGGTTCATTTGAATCTCATGTTATGCATTTGGGTGATCACATTCACTAATCTTAGTTCATATATTCAGTTGAGTAGTACTAGTTTATAGTTTTAATTCTTGATGCTTGACTAGCAATTGTGTTTAACTAGACATAAACCTTAATTACTCGTTAAATGGAACTAGACATATTTATAATTTTTTATTATTTTTATATATTTAATAATAACATTATTATACTTTTCTAATTATTTACAAATAAAATATGATAAAAAAAATATTTTTGTAAAAAAATTATTTTACATGAAAATAATAATAATTAGTCAACATATATTTTCATAATTACAAATTTTTAAATTAAATTTATTATATTTCTGTATTAATTTATATATAAATTAAATATTTTGTGTAATATACTAATTCTCAATTTCCTAGCTCATCCAAACACAAGAATTTAATAACTTATAAAATTGATCAATTCCATTTATCAACCAAATAACGGAATTTAGAATTTAGGAATTAGCCAATTCCCAATTCTCTATAGTAAATACTCATCCAAACACTGTAATTATCTAATTCCTTCAATTCCCCGAAATCACTCAATTCTCACGATTCCATGATTCCTAAATCCGGAATCGAACCAAACGCGCAGTGAACAAAGGATTTAAAATTCAAAATTGAAGTAGTATTGAAAATATTGAATTTTAATAATTTCTACACCCAAAGAACAGAATTGCTGAAATTGACAAATTTGACTCTCCAATTTCGCCAATTCCGCCAAAATTAAAATTCACCAAACAGTACCTTGAGGTTTTGAAATGAACTTCGAATCAAAATAAAATTTGGAAATTTCAAAATTCAAAGCATATTTTTCTTGTGAAAAAAAAAATACCATAATCAATTTGACAAATTTGTAACCCAAGAAAATAATGCAATAGCCCCAAGTCTGACATTTCAAATTCATCAGCCATGCTGTTCTTGAATTTGCTGATAAGAACTTCAAAAGAACTAGACTAAATAATGTAATCCGCATAAACACAACTAACGAGAATATTGTCTCCTCTTTCCTTCACATATAAGGTGGGCTCACTGCGACTATGATCGACACCATTATCATTCAGATAATAATCAAATCTACCGTACCATACTCGTGGTGCTTGTTTGAGTCCGTAAAGGACCTTCTTGAGCTTGCACACCTTAACTTCTTTGGCTTCAACAACGAAACCTTGTGGCTGCTCAACATAAACATCTTCAACCAAACCATTCAAAAAGGCAGACTTCACATCAAAGTAAAATACTTTCCACTTCATTTGAGTTGCCAATGCCAGTATCAATCTTACAATCTCAAATCTAGCAACAGAAGAGAAGGTTTCAAGAAAACCTTTACCATACTTTTGCACTTATATTATCCTTTAGCCACCAGCCTTGCCTTATGCTTTTGCACACTTTCATCTACATCATACTTCATAGATCCACTTCACACATATTGCTTCTTTTCCCTTTGGCCTATCTGTTAGCTCCCAAGTTTTTTTTTCCTCAATGGAAGCCATTTCCTCCTCCATGGCAATCACCCAATCATCCTTTCCACATGCTTCATCAAAACTCATTAGTTGTCACTAAGAGAGCAAATGTGTTAGTCATAAACATTTTCCCAAAGTTTTACTGTCCTTGGAAGAACTCCAGACATGCTTTTAGTAGTCATTCTTGATGATTGAGGAGTTGGAGAAGCTTGTAGCAATAACCTTGGATATAGGTTGTATAATCCTATTACCAAAAAGCTAATCATTCGAAGAGAAGTTATTTTCTGTGAGAACAGCTTTTGGGAGTTGGAGAAGCTTGTAGCAATAACCTTGGAGAACTAAGTGTAGGAGAATCTTCTTGTGTTATTTCATTCTCTTTGTCTTGTAATTTTTTTGACTCATTTTCTTCACATGAAAGATGCTGGATTTTTCCTGCATCCCACTCCCAAAAGCTGTTCTCATAGAAAATAACATCTCTTCGAATGATTAGCTTTTTGGTAATAGGATTATACAACCTAATCCCTTCATCTCCTCACTATACCCAAACAAAATGCACTTCTCACTCTTCTTTTCCATCTTATCATTGGAAGCTAGCATGGCATAAGCAATACACCCAAGAATCTTCAAAGCACTTACATGGTGTTTGTGGTTCCACCAGGCTTCATAAGGAGTTGTATTACGCACCGCTTTCCATTGGTGAGATGTTGAGAAGATAAACTAGCGTAGCAATTGCTTCAGACCAAAAATCATTCGAAAATTTTTCTCATTCAACATACTCCTTGTCATCTCCACTCTGTTCAATTATTCCTTTTGGCAACTTCATTTTGCTCCAGTGTTCTTCTCACAGTTAGCTGCCTCTTGATCCCATTTTGCTTGCAAAATAATGTAAACTCATCAGATAAAAATTCACCCCCTCTATGGTTTGAAGAATTTTTAATTGATGACCAGATTTTTTTCTGCAAAGGCCTTGAATTTCCAAAACTTCTCCAGTGCTTCTAATTTCTGAACAAGGACAAACACCCAACTCATCCGAGTAAAATAATCAGTAAATAACAAAAAATATATGTTCTTGTTCAAAGATGATGTGTTCATTTGCCCACAAATATCTACATGCACCAATTCCAAAGGCTCTTTCACTCTCTATGCTTTCCTAGCTGGAAATGAACGTCTACGCTGCTTTCTATAAATACAGCCTTCACAAGCATCATCAGCAAAAGAAATAGAAGGCAACCTATGCACCATATTTTTCTGACTCAATAACTTCAACCCATTAAAATGCAAGTGTCCATATCTCAAATGTCACAGCCATGAGTCATTTTTAATACTAGCAACAAGTGCACAATTATCCAAACATGAAATTTCAAGTCAGCCATGGAAATTTTAATTAAAGAAGCATCAGATTTTTTTGCACTTGATTTTACATGCACCATCATGAAACAGAATTGAATATACCTTTTGTATCAACTGCTCCACACTAAGTAAATTATGTGAGAAGCTAAGAATGTAGTAAACATCATGAATCAACCTTTCAATACCTGACTTGGTTCTCACTGCTACTGATCCTTTGCCTTCAATCTGCACTTGTCATTTCCAAGACGAACTTGCAACTTCACAGATTCCTCAATGTTATGAAAAAACTTTTAATCCCTGTCATGTGATTATTACAACCACTATCTAGAAACCAAAGATCACAGTTAGTCTCCTTTGGATTCATACAAGTCAAAAACAGGTTACCTTCATCTTCTTTTTCTTCAAAGGCTTGCTCCATGCTCTTCTCCGCAGACTTGTTCATCCTCTCATCACGTGCTAAGAGTGAGCCCATCAGCTCATTAAGAGAATAAGTAGAACGGTTCTTTTGACTCCTTAATAACAAGGACAACATGATCAAATTTAGAAGGTAAATTTCTCAATTTTTTTCTACTATTATTTGATCTTTAATATGTTCCTCATAAGTTTTCATTTGATTCAATGACAGAAACGCTACCAATATAATCTTAAACTGACTCACTACCTTTATACACAAATTCTCAAATTCTCTAAGAAGAGTTTGGAGTTTCACAATAGTCACCTTGTTATCCCCATGGAATTCTTGATGCAGAATGATCCAAGCTTCATTCACTTTCGTCACATTAGCAATCTGAGGGAATCATGAGTCTATCATTGCTTGCTGCAATATGAGCAACGCCTTCACATTCTTCTTCCGCAGCTCTCTCATCTAGGTCTACTAAATTCTGTAAACTCATTTTCTACAAGATCTCAGAACTCTTGGGCAATGTAAAAAGTCTTCATCTTTATGCTCCAAAAAGCATAATTTTCTCCATTGAAGACGGGCACCAACGATTGAGAAACATTCGGAGTATTCATTCCGTTAGACATGATAAATACAAGGCTCTCCACTTGCTTCAACAATAATCTCAATCACACAATACACCCACTCTAATCGGAATTCAGAGCTGATACCATGGATGTTGGAATAATGAACTAAGTTAGGAAAAGAGAAGAAGAAAAAGCAGAGCAAAGATAGAGGGCATAAGAAAAATGCACATTAAATTCCTTATATAGACAAGCAAAATAAAAGGAAAAAAATGTCATGTGGCCCACTAATAGTAACCTAAAGACTAGAACAAAGTCAACCAACTAACAAGACCCACTAATAGTAGGCTAAAAACTAGGACAAATTCAACTAACCTAAGCCGCGTGGAAAACATATTTAAAGTCATAATTGCAATTTGTAACTATATTTTGAAATCAAAAATTTCAAAATCCTAGAAATCGAAATATATATTTTGAGAAACTTTAAAATTCTGAATTTAAACCTAAAAATTATTTTTTAAAAAATGCTAATTTGGATTTTTATTAAAAACATTAATTTGGAATTTTCATAAATGTTCAATCTCCAAATATATAAAAGAAGATATCGGCACGCACATCACATTATATGACTGTAAAAGGAATTGGGATTACACACTTGCAACTTACCCACTAATCTGTTCTTGCACATATTAATCCAGAAAATTAACAGGAATTGATTAATCAACTAGAAGATATTATTTGATATTTTGCAGCACTTATCTACAGGACATTTTGCCCAAAACCACATATAATCAGCAATCCAAGCACAAGCAGGAAAGTCTGGTGAACATCATTAAACATATGCAGCCAAAACCACATCATGGATGTATTGATAGACCAGAAACAACCATACGGGGAATGCACTATACGTACTCACAAGGATATAAGCAACATGCTTATGGCCTCCATCAGCAGCAACCTAAGCAGGAGTTGATCTGGAGCATCTTTCACCATTAACTCTGCCTTATTGCCAGCATGTGCAAGCATCATACAAAATGTCCACATTGCCCCTTGCAGAGTGTAAATCCGTGCAGCCTAAATTTGCAGAATTTGAATATGATATTAGCATAAAAAATACTTTTAAATTTTCTGAAAATGAAAATTGAATCTTCCATAGAACACAATGCAGGTGCGCAATATGGAAACAAGTATAATAACCAAAGACCAAGTTATAAAGTCCCTGGCACACCTCCATCAGTGCATATAACATGATATCCCACCTCCCAATCTCAAAAGGAGCATCCCAGCGACTAAAAGCTTCATCTCAAGCATAAATAAAATATGATTTTTTTTTTTACTTAAGCAACACAATAACCTTAAGAAGGAATAATGCATATGGCATGGTCAAATTATATTTATTCCTTAAGATATACAACCCAACAACTCTGTTATTGACTTGACACTCAGGTTCAGCTTGGGAATGGTAACTACCTCTTCTCTCAGAAAAAGGCAACAAGAGGAAATCAAGATACCTTCTTCATCTGGTCTTCCCTGGTATGCATCATTGAACAAAAGTAACCTGACAGTATTTGCAAATCCTTTATATGCAGCCATGGACAAGACATCAGGTGTTTAGAATTGTTTAGGACTCAAAACTACAATAGAAGCTACTAGCTCAATTTTCGGTGACAAACTCTAATTCAAATTGGAAGTTGTTAAAGGAACAGAAGGAAATAACCAAATTTCTACACCAAAGAGCAAGTTTTTTCCCTTCTTGGATATCAACCCACTAATTTGTGAAGAAATGGACAGAATAAAGGAACAATCTGTTGAGGCTGTGCTACACGAACAGACTAAATCTTTTAGACTTTCTTCTAATGATTGCACGGAAAAACATTTTCTCAAGCTGTACATAGATTCATAAAATGAATTTTTACATAATAAAGAACCGCAACATCCATCATTCTAATATTGCAAGATGGATGGATAATAATTTATTTATAGCATGATCTGAAAAGCACAACATGTTAAATAGTCTACAGACAATGCAGATCACTTAGAACATAACATTATCAGCTATAGCCAACAGGCCTCCCTATCCCAAAAGAAATAGTTCTATTTTACACTCTTCAGTGGTTATTTGAGTCAAAGCAAGATCCAGTTCATGTTGCTTATAGCTGCCACTAGTAAATGCAAGTTATTAAAAGAAGAGATAAACAAAACAAAAGAAAACTATTCAGTATACCAGTGAAGAGGACTTCTTCCATCATTGTCTGGGACATCAAAATCTGCACCATAATTTGCAACAATGTGATTCAAAAGTGTCATCTGTCCATATTGCGCTAGAACATGAACTGCCAGATACAAGATAGCCATTGACCACCATATGGTTAATGGACAAAGCCATGTTAGGTTTACATTACTAAAAAAAGCTTAATACATAACGATTACCCTACAGTCATAATGGATAAAATACCAGAAATCCTGTGTGGCCTATCCGGTGATCGAAATCAGCTGAAACACCACAAACCGAAAACAGAAACTATGATTTTAAACCAAACCACACCGTAGCAGCTTATAGTTTGAAAAACAGAATCACCACTTAATCATGAATTGAAAACAATTACCATCTGATTAATCAAAGTTACAAATCAATGGTGAAGTACATTCAGAAAAGACAATGACAAAGATAAGTGCTTGTGCTTTCCATAAATACTTTGCCTTGACTTTTGAAAACCCAAAGATCTTGCAGGCTAAATTGCAAAACGTTTTTATTGTTTCGCTCACTGGTTACTTTGATTTTTTTCCTTGCTTTTTCTTGACAACTTCATCAATATACAGTATACCCTTGCCTTTGTAGACCTCAGGAGGTTTGCAGCTACGAACGGTAGCAGCAAACTGGTGCACCCTCTGCTTGTCTATCCCAGTACAGCAAATTATGTTTGGTTTGAAGCAGAAGGCACGAACAGCAGGAGGAACCATCAACTCGACCTCATGACTATAGCCTAATTTCAGGAACAGTTGACGCCCTTGTTCTTCAGTTCGAGCTTTGAATCCGACTCCAACTATCTTGAGGAACCGAAAGAATTTTGCTTCCATTTGCAGTTGTTGATAAGACTGCCCTGCTAAATGGAAGTGTCAGCTTTGCACAAAAAATAAAAAATAAAAAAAACACAGCCATTTACTAATCAATGTGAAAGTTGTAAATTTTATGCAATGAATATGCGCACTATAATCCTGACTGAAAGGGAGGATAATAATGGCAAATAACAAAGATGCAGAGCGTTTTGTAATCAGGTAGAAAAAATTTTTTGAGAACCCCCCGAACCTGAAGTTTCGTATGTGATTGAAACCAAGCAAACAAAAAAAAAAATTTTAAAAATGATCAAGAAAACATAAAAACCAAAAACAAATAGCTGCAGGAAACAAGAAGATCGCATTAGACCAGGACTCCTCAGCCCTAAATAAACACAAATCAACAGCAATGAAAGCCATGGACTGCAATTTTCAGATTTCCATCAAAATGAACAGACCAGTTCATTCTCAGATTTTTCTGATTCAAAGATTTTGAAAAAAACAATTTAATTACGGAATTGGAAACAACATTCAACTATTTAATTGATTGTGGATAACAATTACAACTGCAACAATTTTCTAAGCAAGAACTACACTGAAATAACAGGAAATAAGAAAATTCCGAATTAATAAGAAAAAACAATTCCAATAACTCATCAGACCAATCCTCAAGAAAGCAATGGGCTATGATTTTCAGAGTTTCAGACCAATATTCAGATATCAAGAAATACATTCACACCAATACTCATATATCAACGAGGAAGAGGAGGAGGAGGAGGAGGAGGAGGAGGAGTACAGACTGGAAGAAACGCCTTGATGGTTGTGCGCTAATTTGAATAAAAAAGACAACACTGTCGGGCTTACAGGGCAGCTGATCAGGGTTGTAGGCGAGAGGTCCGTTCTTGACGATTCCTTCGTAGAGTAGAGGGTACCCGTAAACGATACGGGGCGGGACACGAGGCAGCAGCAGAGAAAGAGACGAAGGAAGAAGGAGGAAGCCGAGGCCAAGGCCGTAGACGGCCGCAGGCCGGTAACGTTGGCTGGAGACGGAGGTGACGAAGCCGAAGACGAGCCGCGAAGCAGAGGCGGCGCAGAAACCCTAAACGGGCGATTGATGGCTTCTCAACGGGCTTCCCACGGCCCACAAGCCATGTTGAAGCTTGGCGACTATTTTCAAGCCCAACAACCTGTGCTGTTAACGTCCGTTGGATTTATTGGACGGACTTTGAACGGGCTTATCTCGGCTCTTTCCTTTTGCCACCAAGCGCCACGTCAACAACACGTTTCACCTCCACCGCGCGCTTCGAACTTTCTCCCCCACGTGTCACCTCCGCTCGTCGGAATGAAACCGGCCCAACCGGAATCCGAAGCACCAAAACTCTGTCAAACAAGGATGATGAACCTCTTGTCTCTAGCCCTCGTCATCTCCTCCCTCGCCGGCGCTGCCGTCTGGGCCCCGCCGCCGCGGGAGCACCAACAACGCCAACACCATGTCCGTGAGGGCCAGCGCATCATCGTCGTGGAGAATGAGCGCCAGGTCGACGACAAAGACGACTCCTCTATCCGTTCTCCCTCCTCTGGGAAACTCCTCCATGATGCCAAGGAAGCAGCTTCCCTTCTCCCCAATCTTGGCCAAGGAGTCTCCGCCCCGGAGATCGGAGACGCCGCCAGGAACTTGGCGGCCAGGGTTTCGGAGACGAAGGAGGATGCGAAGGAAATGGCCAAGGCTGCGGCGCATAGGTGTGCAGAGTGTGCTAAGGGAAACGCAGAGCGCCTTTCAAGTGTTCCCAATAAAGCCAGGGAGAAGATGGATACTGCAAAGGAAGCAGTAAAGAGTGTTCCTGAAAAAGCCAAGCAGATAGCAGAGAATGTGAAGGAAATGGCCAAGGAGAAAGCGGATACTGCAAAGGAGACGTTGAAGAGTGCTGGGAATGAAGCAATGGAGAACCCTTCGTGTGTTGGCGAAAAAGCTAAAGAGAAAGCGGAGGCTGCGAAGGAAATGGCTAAGGAGAAAGCCGACACTGCAAAGGAAGCAGTGAATAGTGCTGCGAGTGGAGCAATGGAGAGAACAGAGAATGTGAGGGAAATGGCCGTGAAAAAAGCAGAGACCATGAAGGGAATGGCCAAGGAGAAAGCAGAGACTGCAAAGGGAACGGTGAAGAATGCCGCAATTGAAACAATGGAGAGCCTTTCGGGTGTTCCTGAAAAGGCCAAAGAGAAAGCCGAGACTGCAAAGGAAGCAGTGAAGAGTGCTGGGAATGAAGCAGCGGAGAGCCTTTCCTATGTTGGAGAGAAAGTGAAGAAGAAAGCGGAGACTGTGAAGGAAGGAGTGAAGAGTGATGCGAAACAAGCAGCGGAGAGCCTTTCAAGTATCCAAGAAAAGGCAAAGGAGAGAGCGGAGAATGTGAAGGAAACAGGAGGCAACCTTGTGAAGGAAGGCCGGCCCATGGATGCTGTTGTTGGCGCAACGAAAGAAGGCGGAGAGGACTTCTCTACAAATATATTAAGTATCAAAGACAAGATCGTGGAGAGGAAGCCTTATGAGTTGTTTATGGAAGTCAGTAAAGATGTGATGGAGATTATCCGAAGAATGCAAAACGTGGTGTACAACATTGTCGCCTTTGTAGCAACACCAGAGGCAGCGAAAACAACGGCTGCAGTAGTGCACGTGTTGGGATATGTAGTGTCATATGGAGCATGCATTTGGGTAACATTCGTGTCGAGCCATGTCCTGTCACAGGCGCTGCCGAGGCATCAGTTTGGGATGTTGCAGAGCAAGGTGTATCCAGTGTACTTCCGGGTGGTGGCCTATGCGATTGGGGCCATGTTTCTGTCTTATTTCTTTTGGTGGGATCTTAGGAGCATGACATTGCGGGTGCATGGATACAATATGCTGGCAATGCTTGGGCTTGTCTTAGTCAACATGCTCATCTTGGAGCCCAAAGCCACCAAGGTTAGTATTTGGATCTTTATTACAGATGTCATTCAATTAGTTTTATGTATATAATAGCTATATAGCTCCCGTCATCGCACACAGGAACGCTTCTACTATGAGCATCTTTCACCATTTCAATCTGCAGGTTATGTACGAAAGGATGAAAATTGAGAAGGAAGAAGGGAGGGGAAGGGAGAAAGACATGGTAATAGCGCCTGATATTACAGCGAACCCAGCCTCATCCTCAGCACAACCTCTGCCGCATAAGCAAGAAGCAGTGAAAAGCCGGGTGGCAAAGCTGAACCGCAAGATGAAGAGATTGAACGTGTACTCGTCCTTCGTCAACATCGCGACTATCATGGGGCTCAGTCTGCACACGGTGCACCTCGCGCGCTGCCTCCAGCAGTCATGTTGAAAGAGTTATTGTTTTCTGTCTAAATTGTGTAGGATGAAATCCAGAGTCAGTTTGTCGCAGCAGTTTCTTGCTGTGTTCCTGTTGCAATCTGGTTAGAACATGGGAATCAGGAGTTGTTTTATGTTGTTTAGGTTGCTGTAGTTTTGTGCGAGTTCGCATCAGACTTGAACTCTTTTTTATCTCCGATCGATGTAATTAAGCACCTGAGCAATGTTGACATTTGGTAATTCTTGTCTAACGCCCAATCCCCAAAACCCCTCCAATTTCCGACTAGAAAAATCCTAGAAACAATAAAAGTTCCTCTCTTTCCTCGTCCCCCGCACAATGCCGCTCCCAATCCACTCCATTGGAGTAGTACGAAGCATCAACAGAAGAAGAAGTATGGGCAGGGAACGGCAGTCGCTGACGGAGACCCCAACCTGGTCCGCGGCCACCGTCACCACCGCCACAGTCGCCGTCTGCTTCCTTGTGGAGCGCTCCATATACCGCTTCGCCAAAGTTGCCACCTTTGCTCTGTTTAGCTTTAGTTTGGGAAATGCCTGTCACCTGTTTGTGAAACACCTTGTTGCAGAGGTTGAAGAAAGCGCGGAGAAGATCAGCGAAGGTGAGTTCGCTACCCGTGCTTTTGGATGTGTGTATTGGGGTGAAGTCTTTAAGGTGTTTGACTTTATGCTTCTGAGACAGAGTTTTTGTTGCTTGGGCTGATATCACGGATGCTGAGCCAGACGGCGCGGTCGGTGGACTTCGTTGGTGATTCCGTTAAGAATGCTCCATGCATCTTATCAACAGTGCGGGCCGGTGAGGAATCTGTGCACCTGGTTAAATTTGGACTTGTTGTTTGGTTTCTTACCCTGGTGATTGTTATTGTAGGAACATGAGCCGTGTGTATCATATGAGGGCTTGAGCAACTTCATAGATTCTTATTTATACTTGGTTTCTTTATTGCCTAGTTTTATGATATTTCCCAATGATGTTGCAGCTGGCCACTTTGGATATATGCCATATTCTGTATTTTCATAAATATACATGGTATGCTTTCTTTGTACCACCTCAATGCATCTGATATTCCCTCATTTGATCAACTACACATGCCTTTTTTCTTATCTTCTAGGCCTTTATATCTACTTTTGGTTGTCTTTTGTCCCTGCTATTGTGAGCATCATAGGTTTTACATTTTGTATGTTAAATATGTAAGTATTTTCATTTACTTACCTCACCATGGTTTTCTCTTCTTCATCACATGGGCATGTCATCTAAGTTGGTTATGCTGGTGGGTACAAAGCTTCAACATGTTGCTCTCTTGAAATCATCGAGGCAACTGGCCCATTTGTCGAGACTCAACTGAAGCCACGTGATGATTTCTTCTGGTTTAGAAAACCAGAAATCCTGTTGTGGCTGATATAATTCATTTCCTTTCAGGTGATGCAGATGCATTCAATGAACTTTGTTTAACTTACCTACTTCTATTTTTATGTTGTTCTGACATTTCTTCTGTTGTTTTCAGAATGAGTTTGCACGGCAACATTCATTTAGTCCTTGGTAAGACACCATTCCAATTTACTTTATGAATATACATTAGCAACTCTTGTCAGACAATAATAATAGTTATATATGGTCAGGAAACCCAAGAATCCAAAGGTTAGTCTAGACAAACTTTTAATGGTATTTTTCACTAATATTACTTTGAACATGTAAATTGTATTTACCGATATACCTCTTAGAAGAAGGAGTAGTTTTTACAGAAGAATCTTCCATTATGTTTGCCTTCATTTTTCTTTGATTTTGCTGAGGTTGATGGTCTCCACTTGTGTGTTGTCATCAGTCCTCTACTAGGCTGTAATTTGATGAAGTCTCCACATTTCTTTTCTGGTTTGGTTAGACAAGTGTCTCTAGGGTTTGTTAGCTTATATTATCATTTTTGAGAATTACAAATTAGGCCACTACATGCAGCATTTTTAGCCCACAGCTTTATATTGATTATATAGTCATATTTCCCGAAAACTAGAACACCTTAATATTTTATAATTGTCTCACAGTGCTCATGTTTTCACTGTGGGAACGGAACGCAAAATTATGTTTAATGAAGAACCATGTTATGATTGTATTTTTCTTGTTATGTGGGTATGTTTCATTCTTGTGTATTTTTACTCCTGTAAATTGTTGCAAAATGGGTGATGCGCTTAATTATTTTTCCATTACACATTTTTCTCTCCATGTCAAATGTCATCGAATTTTCAGGATGATGATCTTCTTTCCTTTATGCATGCTTTTGTAGGATATTGGTTCAGTTCTGGTGCAGTTGTAGCACACTGCCCCTCAATGTCATTACTACACACGTATTGAAACTTCTCCACATCTGTTTGTTTTCTCATTATTAGTAGCTTCAGCCCTTGACAAGTGATATTGCCACTAGTCTCCATCAACTTGGCTCATCATGCCTCCCCTCGGTGCACAGGGAGTTTACAACTCCCACTGATTGATAGGCACATGTGGCCATCCACTTGGGCACCTCGGGCTGGTTTAATGATTTCCCTATGAACCTTATTTTACTTTACCGTGATATCATGCTAACTCGATGACACTTGCATTCGTCTGGCAGTTATATAAATATCCCTGATTAGCAAAAGCAAATCACCTGAAACTAGTACGATCTATTTCAATCTTATCCATCCTACCTCTTCTTCTTATGCCACAAAGGGAACCTTGTTATCAACTAGTTTGCAAATCCTACTAGTTATTGTCATATGTAAAATACACTTGTAAAATATACAATTAGAATTATCCTAATCCCTTTTACCTCTAGCATTTTTTGTATTTGTTGCAATTCCCTAAAGTGAATTTTGTTCTCCAAGAAACTTGATAGTTACTCCTAAATCATATCATTAATGTCAAAGACATGGTTATTTTCCTACTAATTAGCATTACATTTTGCATCAATAATGCTTTAGTTTCCTTTCATGCAACAACTGCATGGCAACTATCACTATGGATCCATGGTTGATGAACTTGGCAATTGTTTCCATTTCTATAAATGGGTTCCAAATTCAAGAAGTCCCTGATTGCCGAAAGCATTAGGGAATCGATTCACAGTTGGTGCAGGAGAGTGAAGGAGAGGTCCAAGCGTCATCTACTGCTTTCACGAATTGAAACTACTAGGTCTGTTGTTTGCTGGGTTTCACTGTATACAATACAGATGAGACAATCACAATCTGTACTTTGTCTAGAAGCCGTCTGGCACATCACTGGATGACCCTGTCGTGGATTCCATGAATGTGCAGCCAGCAGAGAAAGAGGAAGAACTTGCTTCAGCTTCCCAGGGTGAGCAGAAAGAATAATACATGCCACACTGATCAAGAATACTACTTGATTACTGTCACACAGATTTAGCATATTAGGGAATTGAAGTCAGAATTGACCTTTGGTTTGCATTCGATTACAGCAAATCAAAAAAATTACAGGCATTTAATCCTTCCCTTTACTATTTGTACTTTATGTTTCTGAACTGAACACTAAAGAAAGAAGAGCTCCTACTGATAACTTGTTGATTTATTAGCTGGTGAGGGCTTCATTTTATGACGTTACTGGTGTTATTTGAAATCAGGCCATTTTTATTACATCCAGGTAAAAAGTGAAATTGCCATTTTGCCTGCTATGTAGCTCAAAATATTGCAGAAAGTGGCAAACTTTTGAGTTATGCAAAACAGTCACCCTACAATTTGTGGTATTTACAGATAAGCCCCTGAATTGTCAAGATTTGTACAGGAACCCTTCCATCTTGTATTTTCATATAATAATATAAATTTTATAGTTTTAACAAATAGAATCACAATTTTAATTTGAAAAAATTATTGAAATTTTTGAAATTTTTAATCAGTCCATTATATTTCCAAAAATTTTTATTATTAAAAATTTTTGAAATTTAAAATTAATTTTTTAAGTAGTTCAATTTCTAAATAAAGATATAAACTTATCACTATTTACAAATATTTTATTTTATCTAATATATAAATATTTTGTCTCATATATAAATATTTTATAATATATATAAATATTTATATATGAAGTTAAGTATTTATATGTAAAACATAATATTTATAAACAATAATAAATTCACACATTTATTTATAAAATTAACTGTTTTAGTACTAATTTTAAATTTTTAAATTTCAAAAATTGATTAAAAAAATTTTGAAAAATATTAAAGACTAATTAAAAAATTGTTAAACATTTTTTAAAAATTTATAGTAATTTTTCCTAAATGTTTTGATTATATTAAGCCAATATCGTAAACAAGTGGAAATTATTGTAATAAGTACATAATAAGGAAAATTGTCAGGGGACTAATTGTAAATATCCCAAACAATGATATCCCGGCGCAGACGCATCATCCACTCCCACATCCCCGAGCTCGCGAGAGAGACGACGTCGATGATGGCGCTAGGGCTGTCCTCCTCCTTCGCTCCTCCTCGCCGGAGCCCACCGGCTCTTTCACCTCTGAGCTCCTCCTTCTCCGGGATCCGGCTCCTGAACGTCGTCACCATTCCGGCGCCTTCGCGGCCGTTGCGCGCCGTCGGGATGGCGGTGAGGATGGCGAAGAGGGAGGAGATGAACGATATCAGGACGAAGACTACGGAGGAGATCAACGAGGAGGTCGTCGACCTCAAGGGCGAGCTCCTCATGCTCCGCCTTCAGAGGTCCGCCCGCAACGAGTTCAAGTCCAGCGAGTTCCGCCGCATGAGGAAGCGGGTAGGTTCCCAAATCCTTAATTTTTGCAGAAAATTTTCATGCTTTGTGATATGCCCAAAGTTGGGATTTCCTTGTGTTAAGCACGTACCAATTTTGCAATTCCAGCAGAAATTGGGAAAGGAGTAGGTTTCATTTTTTGATTTCTTAGATTCCTGACCTTTGCAGTGGGTTTTTCCAGCATAATCTCTGCATTAATTTGCATTAATGTCTGTATTTTATTTATCGTATTATATTGCACTTACCTAATGCAAGTTGCAGTTGCCGGTTACTCAATACTGTTTGCTGATCAATTTATGGAGTTCTGAAGGGCATTAGTTTTCAATTAGTTTTCATAGATGTGAAGTTATTATTAATATGCGTTAAAATCCTATCTGTTTTCCTTGTTAGTTGTACAGAACTTGGTGTTTCTTTGCAAATTGTTTGCTTATGTAGATTGTTACGCCAGATCAAGGATGTTAAAATATACACTTAGTAAATGCATTTGAACACCATGATTTGCAAAATTGATTTATTTTTCCCTTTTCTTATGTGGAGTGGTGTGATGTTCAGATCTGTATATTTTTTATGAACATTTGTTATCACAGATGAAGAACTCATTGCCTTTTGTTGTTATCATCATTATAATCAGGACTAGGTATATGTTGCCTCCTTTTGCATATTCTAGGGCACAAACACATAATCTAAAGCAGTTTCTAGTTTCTTATTCTTATTTTGTTCTTTTATCTTCACAAACTCATACTGCCATGAATCGAACATTTTTTATTTATGAGGCCAGCGTGTACTTTTTTTTTCTCTATATGTAGATTGCTCGAATGCTAACAGTAAAAAGAGAGAGGGAGATTGAGGAAGGAATCAACAAGAGGCTCTCAAGAAAGCTAGACAGAAAATGGAAGAAAAGCATTGTGGTGAGGCCGCCACCATCTTTGAGAAAGAAGCTAGAGGAAGACAAGGCAGTGGAAGCAGAGAAGTCTTGAGCTCAAAATCTTACAGAATTCCAATTATTTTGTTTCTCCCTTGTAGCTGCGGTTGTTTCTTCAAAAAATTTTCTATTGTGTTGGCTAAAGAAATGCCTAATATCTTAATTAGTGTATTTGCTGAAATTGGACCATTTATGTAAAATACCATCTTTTGTATCTGCCATTCAGTATGCTTTAAGCTTCTGCTTGGAAAATTTCATGGCAAACAACAGCTTATACATTAGAGAAAAGGAGGCTCTAAACACTATAACAATAATTAACTGTGTTAATTAACAGGCATTAATTATGCACTTGTATTACGGATCTATTAGCAGCGCTAAGTGGCGCGCTAATAATAACTCACTAGTACTATATGAGTATCACTACTAATAATAGTCCATTAGCGGTGCTATATCATTAGCGGCGCTAATGAGCATATCTGTCCTATTTCTCATCTTTCTCCTCCCCTCGCCCTCTTTGCCCTCCTCTCCTGCTCCTCCTTCTTCCTCCTTTACAAGTCCCGTCGCCTACACTGCCAGCGCCACTCCGCTCCGACTCCAAACTTTGATCCTAATCCTAATACTAAGGTCTTCTTTGCCTCCCAGACCGCCACCTCAGAGGGGCTCTCCTGTCACCTTGCTGCTTTTTTTGGATTCATCAATTTAGGGTTTTTGATGAGCTGATTCGGTTGTGGTTGATGTCTGGCGTGCTCAATTCAATTCGAAACTATGTCTTGCATTTTTGTGCTTCACTTTTCGCTTGGTTCCATGAGAAATTGCATAGATCTCATTCAAAGATTCTATTTCTGAACGTTCTCATTTATTTCAGCTGTTTTTTGGTGCATTTGGCGAGGCATTTTTGTGTTACGCAGCTAATTTTATTTCTTGATGGTCGTAGTTAGAATTTTTCTTGATGAGGTGAGGTGATGAGGTAGGTATTTTGTTCATTTGATTTCTTGGTTCTTTGGATTCTTTTATCTATATTTTTGGGTAAGGTTTGAAGAAAATCGATATTTTGAGAGTTTGTTCTCCGTCCAGATTGTTCAAGAATGTTTGATTTGTTTCGATGCGTTTAGACCAGTCCTTAGCTTTGCTTTGCTACAACATAAGAAGAGCATATTTTTGGTTTTAAAATTTGCGTGGAGGATATTTCTTTGTGAATACTTGGTATTCTTTTGGCTTTTAATCTTAAAAATTGGTTCCTTAATCTTTTTGGCATGTTTAATGCAGTGAATCCATGATTTTTTGGCTGTTTTTTGCTTTTGGGATTTATAACTGTTGATCTCCCCTATCGCGGGATCATGTTCTTATGGAGCTTTGTCTGAAGTTGGACTAATGGTATGTATCATGAATGCTTATTGCCATGTTATGTGGCTTATACTCATCCTTATCTAGTTGCATTAATAATGTTGTCTGCAGAGACTTGATAACCCATATTCATGTATAAGAAAACTTAGTGATTTCTCTTTGTCCTTTCTTCTTGTCTTATCTTCTTACTTGCATTGTAGGTTTATTTTTACTCATAAGTTATCTAAAATTACTTGGTCCTTTAGGTTATCTTTATCTATTTTTATTTAATGATGCAAGCTTTTCAATTTCATTATATAATGGAAAAAAATAGTGACTTTGGTTTCTGCCTATTTAGAATAGTAAGATACTAGGATTTTGTTGGATGGCTTACTATGAGTTTTATCTGTTTGACTTGGACTCAGCTTGCATTCACTGCATGATTGGTGGAAAATATAATTCCCTATTGCGCAGAACTTAATAGATTTTTCTCTATAAAGTGTGCAGTGTTAAAAATGCCTCGTTATGATGGTAGCACTCGGTTGTATGTTGGTCACTTGTCATCACACACCCAGTCACAGGACCTTGAGCACCTCTTCAGCAGATATGGAAGGTAGAATAGCCCTGTATTTGTTCTATGCAGTTTTACTAATATAGTTTTTATTTACTCTGCAGTATTTCAAATTTGGGAGGCTAGTTAAAACTAAAATCTCCATTAATTATGTTTCAATAGTGTGTGAGTGGGCCTCCGTGGGTGTGAGTAGTGGGATGACTTGCTTAATGCATCAAATGGGCCTCTGACAGTCAAGCAGTTTGTGCTTGGATTAATTATTTTTTTACATATGTTATCTTATGAGACTCTGGTGTTGTGCGTTTTAACTCGAATGATCTTGTTGAAAGTTGTTGGGTATTTTACCCAACTCGGAGGTCTATATGGTGAGAGGGTGACCTTGATGCAATTGGTGGCTATTCTTGCAATGTATATACTTTGGGCAATCTTTCTGTAACCTTATTGCATGTTTTTATTGGATGTGGCATCTATGACAAAGTAGTGTTTAATTCGTCCGAAGGATGATATGAGATTTAGGAAGTAGACTGTGTGGTTCCTTGGAAGAATTGAGCTCAAGGTTGTCAGCTTGATTTTTGTTTTTGTTCTTTTTCCTCTCTCTCTCTTCTTTTAATCAAAAGATTTTTTTTGGTTATGAATCTTTAAAAAAGTGAATGATTGCTTGTGCTGGGTTTTGACGTGGAAAAAGATGGACATGAGCTTTAGAAATATGCTTGTGCTTCTTTTGAACTAATGCTTTATGTCTTCATTGTCTTCATGTGAGGTCCTCTTTTGCTTTGGCATAATAATAATCAAAATAATAGCATCTAAATGCTTAATTTTTGTTTTTCTTTTTATTTTCATTTAATCATAATGCTTCTCTTTGAAGCAAAGGGTGTTTGCCAATTGGTTTTTTGTGATTTAGCAATTACTTTGCATCAAGTTTGCAGTCTTTTCCTTGCTAGTTTAGAGATATACCCTTACTAGTTTTCATAAATGTTTTGTTTTTTGCATATCTTTCATCAAGGCCATGGAGAATTAGTGATGGCATAGTATCAATTTCACTTAGTTACTATGTGGTTATGCCGGCAATTCTTATGATTGGTTCACTTCCCCTTTTTTTCTTCAGCTTCAGAAATATGAAGAGGTATATCTTCTTCTTTATTCCTGCAATTCAATAGATAACTCATAGTGTATTTCTTAATATGAATTTGCTTAATTTCTTCAAATTTTAATCAGCAATGCGAGGTGATCAAAATTCACATGGATCTCAAGGTTTCGATTTACTACATTGCCAAAAAGGTGAATCAGTGGACCGTAGGATGCCAGGAGAAGAAAATTTCTTCATATCAAGTAAAAAGGAAGAACACGAGTTTTTTTTAAAAGAATTTTTTAGCTTAATTTGTTGATAGCAATGTGGTGTATTTGTTGATGTGAGGGACTTCAAATGTTATTTTATTATATTATGTGTCCTAAATTAAAGGATAAAGAGCTTAATAATAATAGTTTTACAATTTTTTTTATTAATTTCTATAAGTTTGTTTGGTGGTCAAATTTTTTAATTATTACTTACTGTAGCATACTAAATAATGTCAATGTCATTAGCTGCATTAATACTTGATGCACTTAAATTTGTGCTGCTATTGATTATTGGAGGTGATATTTTAATGTTACGAATATTTAATGCGACGCTAATAATTTTTTGTCAAGTCATCAAAATAATAGTACCTCACGTCCTAAAAATCATTATGTGATAGATAATGTCGTTGACATACATTATATATGTGTATATATGATAGATATACAAGACTTATCCTCTATAATTATAAAAACCTGTGGTAATAATTTTATCAAGTATAATCAATAATTTTCATTTATCAAATCTCTAATAGCTTATGATAATATAATAAAATCATTAAGGATCACACCTAAATCAATAATAATGAATCCATAAATTAAGAATGTTCACTAAGAATATATATCACTGCTAAAGTCAAAAACTTAAATAATCGGTAAATCAAATTTCAAACAATCACTTCCAATTTTTATTTAAAATAATCTCTAAAAATTATCTCATAGAGTGCCACAAATCCCTTTCCCTCAAGTTAATCTTAATATCAGACCCTATAAAAAAGTAAGCAACTTTATATATATGTAATTTCAAGGTTTAGCTCAAAATAGCATTCAACCATTTTACAGTTTTAAACAAATAACATAAATATAATTATGCCAAAATTTAGGAATAATAAAATTGCTAAAACTTATTGATAAAAACTCATTTAAAAAACCATTAATCGAATCAAAATATTATGATTGGTGTCTCCAATATAAAATAGTGAATTCACACATAATTATTGATCCAAATTAAATATAAATTGATAAAGAAATTACCGATAAAATAGACTCTATTAATTGATGCCAAATTAGAACGATGGAAAGAAAAAAAAAAAAAGTAAAGTTTGGATGCTCACAGGGAATGACAAGGGACATGAGGAGGCACAAAGAGGACTACACAGTCTGGTGCGTCCATCTCGTCGGATTTCATCCATTTCAACGAGTAGTCGTAGGCGTTCACTGAGGAATTCTTTTTAGATGGAGAAGAAATTATGAATTAAATAGTTGAGTTTTTAAGCTTGAAACCAATTGTCATAACATAAATTTACGAAAATCACCTTATTTTATTAATATTAAAAATTATCTATAATATTTTAATCTCATCTTATTTAGAATTGAACTTTAGTTATTTTTTTTTTATGATTGGCTGTAAATGAGTCGAGCTTGACTCAAAATTAATTTTTTTAAAATATTATATATATATATATATTAAAATAAATAAAATAAATATGATAATATTTAAATATAAGAAATTATATCAAACTATAATATAACAATTAAATAACTAAATATATAGTTTATATTATAAATTATAAATTTGATATTTAAAATTATATTTTTTTATATATTAAACAAAAAGAACTTTTCAAGTTTGAATCAAGAGAGCAGGGTTTAACTCAATGAGCTCATTGGGCAAACAAGTTAAGATTTTGAGCTCAAGCTCGACTCAGTAGGAAATGAACCAAATCAAACTCGAGTTGGTCACAAATTATGATTTACGAAGCATAAAACAATTTACATACAATGGTAAGTCAAAATCAATATAACTTGACTCTATAATTTCTCCATGTTTATAATATTTTTTATATATACAACCTGTTTGATAATGGTCAAGTTCAAGATCAAGATCAACATTAGTAATTACTTTTATAAATTAATATTTTTAAATTAAAAGTGACTTTATAATAATTTAAAAAGTTTAAAAATAATTAATTTTTAAATAATTTAATTTGATATCAGTATAAAATAAATAATATTAATTTTTTTAAAAAATTAAAAATTAAACTAATCTTAACCTTGACCTATTACCAAAGAGGTCTATATTTTTTAAAAATTAGAACATTATATTTTTTTACAAAAAATTATAGCGTACACATACAGTTGAAAAGTATTATGTTTAACACTTGAAAAAGATACACATGTAATTTTACTAGATTTTTTTTCCGGTATACATCGAAATTAATTACATAGGTATATACATACAATTCCTAAAGTTGAAATACTATAATTTCAAGGGCTAAAATGTAAAAGAACAATAACGTTTGCAAGGACCAAAATGTTAATTTCTCCTCGTTTTTAGTGGTGTCTGCCCTCCGTTTTGATGTGTCGCATCCGAAGCGGGGGGAGTGCCAAATATTTCAAGCAAGCACCGTCGCCGCAGATTCCCCGGAGAAAACTACGTTTTCACTCCAATATCGTCTCTCTCCTTGCTGCTCGAATTTCTTTCGATCCGGACATACTGGACTCCATTGGAGGCGAGGCGATCACCGAGATCCTGTAGAGCTGGGCCGGCTTCTGTGCCTGCACCGACTCCCTCCTTAAGACCACGGCGACCTCGCCGTCAGATCCGAGCTCGTGCCTCTCGTCGGCTTGCTCTGCCGACATGGTCTCCGCTCCCTCGTCGAGGACCACTTCCTTCAAGCCCTAGAGGTTCGGTTCTCCATTCACATTGTTTCTGAACTAGAACCCCCTTCAAATCGCACCGGATTTTGTTCATTTGGGTCAAACATGA
The DNA here is from genome assembly GCA_005019695.1 of Trichopus zeylanicus subsp. travancoricus. Lineage (NCBI taxonomy): Eukaryota > Viridiplantae > Streptophyta > Magnoliopsida > Dioscoreales > Dioscoreaceae > Trichopus > Trichopus zeylanicus. Next base: position 1,291,317 of record RXID01022466.1, read on the forward strand.
GAAGAATTTGGTATTATCTTTCAGTTTGCATGAAGGTTATGTTCATGTTTAACCGATTGAAAACAAATATGCTATGTTGAATATAAATATGGTTTTTAGTACGGCTGTTTAGATTGATTGTCGATTTAATGTCAATGGTGAAATAATTGGAATTTTGCGGTTTATCTTTTGATATTTGGCCTTACATGCCAATATTATGTTGCAGGAAACATTCAAGATGAAAGCCGTCATGAAGTTTTGGCAGCATTTTTGGGCTTACTTAGATGCTCCAACCGCAGAGATGTGTAATGTTCATGTATGAGACCAAACTATTAGCACTTCACTATTTTGACATTTTGTAGAATAGGTACTTGATGCGTATGTCATATGGATGCCATCAAACTCGAGAGTTATCCTTTGAGGAGGCTTGACTTGCTCTGTGTGCAATCCTCCTTTTGATTTATTCAGATGGAAGTCAATACCCTAATCATAATATGCCCTCACTTGTTCACTCAAGCTCCCAGCATTTATAGATTTTTTATTCCAATTGTGTTGCAGGCTACTGAAGATTTGCCTTATGGAGTTTTGAGTAAAGCATTGGAAGAGATATGCTCAGAAAAATGTTATCAGGAGAAGTGTCTTTTGATCCTAGTTCATGCCTTCCAATCATATGAGGAAAATATGTCAGTAGGCAGAGGATGATTGGAGGATGAAGCCAGTCTTATGTGTATGTACCGATTATTGCTTTCTGCTCTTCTTTTGACGTTGCTTTCTTTGCATTTTCCTGGTATATATTTCTCACTTTGCTGCTTTCTGTTTTCTGGGCATGCCTTAATATTAGAGATACACAGACCCTAGTTCACAGATGTGTGATGTACGTGCAGAATGTTCGCTTATCAAAATTCTTTAGAGGTTGTTTGGTTAGTAAGAAGTGAATGGAAGTGTGGAGAAGTCACTTCTCTTTACTTCCAATCACTTTTATTTCTACTATTTAGTTGGACAAAAGTATATTTCGGAAGTATAATTATTTACATAAAATATTATTTTTTATGTAAAATATTATTTATTTATTTATCTAATAAAATGTTATTTATTTAACTATTTTTATAAATATATTTTTATGTAATATATTATTTATTTATTTTTTTTAAATAAAAATTTTATGTAATTATTTATGTAAAAATATTATTTATTTATTATTTCTACAAATAAAATTTTTTAGTAATTTATATTATTATTGTATGTGATATTACTAATATTATTTTAATTTAAAATACCATTAGATTCACTTATAGACGTCACTTCGGATCAAAAAATACAGAAGTGAAATTTAATTTATTTTTTATTTCTGGGTTAGAAGTGCCCAGAAGTGGAGTGACTTCCGATAAGTTACTTCTAAACAACCAAAAATAAAAGTGGATTCACCTTCAACCACTTCTTTCCACTTCTTGCCAACCAAACAATCTAACTAAAGTAATTTACAGTTAGATATATAATAGCCTTGCATAAAAAATACCAATTATTTGTAACTGGATCAATTCTTAATTCATATTACTGGACACTCTGAGTTGTATTATCTGATTTATATTTATGATTATGTACGTATTTGGTGTGTGAGATCTCATGCCCTATTTTACTTGGTGAGACTTGGCTCTAACTATAGAGCCACCTTTTGCTTGATGAGCAGAAAAAGCTATACAGCTAGATTTGCTGCTGGATCACTTACTAGAGTGCTTTTTTTCTAATTTCTTTGTTCAGTTGCTCAATCTGCTAGTACATGATCTGTCTCGAATATCCTGTTTGTGGAATGCAAGCAAAACCAATCATGCTGCTGTGTTTCTTGAATGTGGATGCAGTTTTTTGTATATCTTTGGTTTCTTATCATATGGAAGATGTTTTTGGTCGGTTATAAACGCCACACAAGAAATACAGGCTGTTAAATTTTCATGCACAATCAGTATAATGTTTTCAATTCACCTGAAACCTTTCTTCTGTTCCTTATTCTTACATATTTACCTAGAGATACTTTGCTTTTATTTTGAGAAAATGTCAGAAGCACTTAGTACTGTGATAGCTGGAGCTAGCGAAGATGGATGCTAGCATAGCAGGAGTTCATCTGGAATTAACGAAATGGAAATCGACGATAATTATTTTGAGAAAAACATATCAACAGAAAATAATTTGGTTAGAGATGTTAGCAAAGTTGTTTGTGATCTTAGAAGCCTCAGGTTTGTGCCCATGGGTGAAGATACTTGTGCCTTTGCAATCTTTGTTCTCTTGAAGGTCAGTGTACTCATGGAATATAGATTAGGGATCCTATTTATGCCATTTTGCTTTTGAGAGGTTCCTTCTATCTCTCCTACAACAAACTTCACTTAGATTTGGCACTTTATCAAAGTCTAACAACACAACTAACTTTATCAGGTTATTTTAGATTGATCCCTAGCTTATGATAGCTCTATAAAAACACGGTTTTGTTTATCCAATTTCATACACTGGCCATTATGAACCTTAGTAGGTTAGATCATAACCATAGGGTTAGCTAAACTAACTAATGTATCGAATCTACCCCTTAGGAAATCAATTCATTATCATCAAATATAAAACTTCATTACCTCCTTCCCTTTTATGGTGTTTTCTCTATCTAGCTCATTCATGACGATAATCTACTACATTAGCAACTCCATTCTTTTTCCTTGCAAGTATCACTACCTAGATCAACCACATAAGATTCACCATATGTAATCCGTGCTCTTTTTTCTATATCCTGCAATGTTTAAACGCTACAAAAAGTTCACTAGCTTTTAATTTTTTAGTTGGAGATCCTTAGATTGGTGCAGATGGAAATCTATTTCTCCAAAATGAATTTTAACGGGTTGAGGAGAAATAACAATATTGATTAGATTTTTTGGTGTGAAATGAAGAGTGTAGAAAGACAAAATTTAAAAAGGATAATGGGCATTTAGGGGCTTGATTTTTTTTTTTTTATTAGATGGTGCAAGATGGAAATTAGCATAATATTCCTTGAAAATAGATATGAAGTTAATTGAAAGATACTTTTGTAGTGAATATAGATATTGTGGGTTGTTTTTATACAATCACGAAAAGTTAAGTCTCTATCAGCAATAGACCGATTATGCAAAGTGTTGGATGCCACACTTAACTTCTTATTTTCACAATAGAGTAGAGTCAATGATTTGGCTGGCAATGATTACAGGAGCCCTATTTTCGGATCTATTAAGGAATAGATACAAGTAATTTTTTGCTTTGATCTCTAAACACATTACAATTGGGTTGTACACAGTCTGACCAACATGTTGACATCACGTCACTCTTTGCTATTCTTGTTAGCCAATTTGTTTTTGCATGTGCCTTGAATACTTATCCACAATCAATGGGAAGTTTTTTTTTTTTTTTTTTGAGTTTTTTACCTACAACCCTGCAGGAATTTATCAAAATCTCTCTATGATTTTAATATTTATATACATCCTTTCTTTTCGAAATTAATTACATATAACTTACTGATTGTTATTTAATTTAAATTTTAATTAAAAATTTCTCTTATATTATTTGTAATTTTGTAATTTAACCCCTCAAAAATTTATTATTTATTTTTTATGTTAATTTTTTATATTTTTTTTAATCCTCTTTCCTTCTCCCCAGGATTGGAGGTGGCGCAGGCATTGGCCAGCATAGCGCGGGGTGGCACGGCTGGCCGGGGAGTGGGTGCGGGCAGCAAGGGTGTTGGCGTGAGGTGGGCGTGGGAGTGGGTGAGGGCGTGGGCAAGGGGCCGCACGACCGGCGGGGGAGCGGGCGAGGGGACAGGTGCGGGCAACAAGGGGGCCGACGAGAGGGTGGTGCGGGCGTGGGTGGTGAGGGTGTTGGCGCAAGGGCGACACGGGTGTGGATAGCGAGAACGTAGGTGTAGGTGTGGGTGTGAGTGCGAGGTTGACGCGTATGCGGACGCATCGCCTCCACTTCTGGAGAAAAAGAAAGAGGAAAAAAAAATAATATAAAAAATAAAAAGTAAAATTTTGAGGTATTAAATTGCAAAATTATAAAGGGTATAAGAGAAATTTTTGATCAAAATTTTGATTAAATAACAATGAGGGGGTTGTAGGTAATTAATTTAGAAAAGAGTGGGGTGTAGATAAATATTGAAATTAAGGAGGATTTTGGTAAATTCAGTATATTTTGGGGGATAGTAGATAAAAAGTTGTTTTTTTTTTTTTTTAGAAATATCAATGGAAAGATATTGAGCTTTTCTGTTGTATTTATTTGGTTGTGGATTCTGCCACTAATAGTTTTTTTCATTTATATATTTAAAGAAAGCATGTCTCATTGCATTAATCTAATAACAAAATCTTCCACTGTTAGAGTTAACAAGCTTAATTGATGATCCAAAGTTCTTTAAAAAATGTGTATGCTGAGTATTGACTTAAATTTCTCATTAATTGTGATATACATCCTAAAATTTTTGGTTTCTAACTTTACTTGTTTAACATGCAATTAGCTACTTATATGTAACTTTTTAAAAAAATAAAATGCTGCTTTTATGTATTAACATGTTGATCCCTTGCTTCTTGGAGTTATACTTGTGTCCTAAGATTCTTATGACTGTTATAAAGCACCCTGTTACTTATGAAGAATGTGTGCTTTCTGCTGTGGATTTTTATTCAAGTGCTTTTAGATTTTGAAAACTTTCAAGGGGATTTACCTTGAGATTTAAATGAGGGATATTCTGTTTGACTTGTTCCCAGGCTTTGCCTCTCCAATTTTTATATGATCTTCAAGATTATCTGGGTGATTTGATGGACTATGATTACACTATGTCTGGTCTTAAATCTCCTTTGGCCTCAGTGCCTTCTTGTTTCCCTGAGATTGACAAACCTTCTGGGTTGCTTGTCATATGGCAGTTGGGTCTTGATTATTTTGCTTATAAGACATTGCAAGATTTGAGGATAGGGAAACTTTTTGAAATAATTGTGGACTATCTGGACAGGTCACCTCTCTCTCTCTCCTTTGAGAAGATTGATTTCTTTTTTTCTTCACTGCAATTTTTTGGGCTACCTTACATATAGTGCTCCAGCTTTTATGTGCCATTGACCTTAGTATGGATTATCTATTGCATTTGGATGCTATCATATATATTCGGACTTGCTTATGTTTATATTCATGTTATGAAGTTTTAAGCCCTCGTTTGCTTTCTTCGAATAGTCACAGGACTGCAGTTCATTCCATGAGCTTGTCTGCATGCTCCTCCCCTTCAAATTTTTGAATTGTCATTTTCCCAATGTGTAATTTTGCTTGCATCCAATTTTGTTGCTAGCAATTCTTATATTATTACGTAGTGCTTGTTGTTCTGTATGGTTATATGCTGCATGTTTATGGCATCTTATAAAATGGTCATCTTGGTGCAAAGTTTATTTCGAATTTCTTGAAAGTTGATGCAGTTCTCTGGCAATTGAGGACTTAAGGCAATGCCTAGAGTACACTGGCCAACATTCAAAGCCAACATTCAAAGCTTGTTGATTCTTTTGTTTCTTTTCTGCATTATTGGTTGCTTACTGTTGGGGCCTCAAGCAATGACATATTGCATGCACCAATACATATCCACTATTAAGGCTCTCAGGACTATAGATCCAATTGGTGTATCTCTCGAAGCATGAGTGAACCAATATGGGATTATCTGAAAGGAAGGAGGGACACTATAAAGTGCATTGTAACGATGCTGATTGATTGGAATCCCAGTGGAACAGGAAATTCTGGTGATAGTCTTCTTGAAGAGTTGAATAGAGATGCAGAAAGCCAAGAGGGTGATGATAATGATGAAAATTCTGATGACAAACAAGCATGGATCAATGCTGAGCGGTGTGTTTATTGATGTAAAGGAATTTATGTGGGGCTTAATAATTTATAGAGCTGGGCCTTGTTGTTTCTTGGCATATTAGCAGCAACCTTTTTCACCCATCATTTTTTGTACTGCTTTTCAGTTGGGAGCCTGATCCAGCAGGGGCAGACCCAACAAAGGGTAGCAGGAGCAGAAGATAGGCATACTTGCAATGATGGTCAACTTAATTGGTTCAAAAGAGAAACTGGTGAATGAATACTGTGTCATGCTGGCAGAAAAAGCTCCTGAACAAAGTAGATTATGATATGGACATGGAGATCCATACCTTAGATCTCTTAAAGGTTGGTATCAGATGTCTCTGATTAATGGGCTATCAGAACTTTTTCTGTTCATTAGTTGCAGAAATAAACATGGTTTGCTACCATTTGGTTTAAGATCTCATTGCATTGAAGTTTTACTTCCAGATCAGTATTACAGTGAACTCTAAGATCTTGTATCACAGATACATTTTGGAGAGAGCAGCATGCAGAAATTCGAGATCATGCTCAATGACCTGATTGATTTCAAGAGGACAAATGGCAATATTAAAGCATCCCTACCTCAAACATCTCAAAGTGGTATTTCTGATCAAGCATTTTTTTTTGCAGTATATGAAATTTCAATTAGCAATGTGAAAACTAAGGAAGTTGTTCTTTGTTTGTGAATCATAGATGCTGGGCAAGGAGAAAACAATGTGCCTCTGAACCTTCTTAATGCTACCATAATATCCTATTTGTTCTCCTATCCAGGTCCATCATCTCATTTATTTGTTTGGCTATATTTTGTTTGGCATATGATCCTTGGGCTGAGCTATATTTTGTTTGGCATATGATTTTTTTTCTATATTCCATATCTATCACTGTCTCCTCTTCTACACACTATAGTCACTGTCCTATTTGTATTTCCAACCATGCCTTCTGGAAAATAGAAAACCTCACCTAGTCCTTTTTGTCCATTAGACCTTAATGACCTTCTTCCTTCATACTGCAAGACTAGGTCCTCGTGGTGCATTGGAAAGTCAGTCTTAGAAACCTCTTTCATGCAGTAGTGAATTTGTTGTTACTTCTCTGCAATTTTATTGGACTGCTCGAGAACTGATCTTCATGCTTGAATCCGTCTTGCTTTAAAGTGTTCAGTCATGGACTAATGCTGTTTTTTAGAGGGTTGCAATCAGGCTGTTATCCAGTGATATGCAAATGTGCTTACCTTCTTCACAAACCTTCTTGGTTTATGTTTTTATTCCGTAACTGGCTTGCCATTATTTGCTTTTGATAGTGATTTACTGAGGTTGAGCTTTGGGAAAATGCAGGCTGAGTCTCTTGATGTCCCTGCTTCTATCGACCAACTGCTTTTTGATTACGCAAAGAGGTTTTTATGAGATCAAAACCCCTCATAAGCTACTGTAGAAGAAAAATCTTGGAGCTGTAATGGTTAGAATGCTGAAAACTCTAAAGTTAGCAATTTATTTTCAAGAGAAAGATTTCTGTAAAGTTTCATTGTTTAAGTTTCATGATGATTCTTGATTTCAGCTAGAACTCCAGTTTGAAGAAAGAAATAATGCAGTTTACTGTGTCTCCGGTTCATGCAGCAATTATCATGCAATTTCAAGAGCAAACAAGGTTTAACATTTTATTACCTTCATAGATTTGTTGTAAGTTTGATTTATTTTCCTTCATGGATATCCAGCTTTTTGGTTTGATCTGTATGTTGTGGTTTTTCTTCTTTGAATAGGGATGTCATTCTTTCATGCATGCAATTGTAGTTCTCTATATTTTTTTTGTCATATCTCATATTATTTGCTTAATTCAGTTTGGTTTTTCATAGTTTAGTAGTGCAAATGATAAGAGACATGCTGCTGGTTGCATCTCCATATTCAGGAGCTTTATTTATGTCTTTTGAAGGTCTCCATATCTTTTCAAGGTGACTCCAACAACTTTTAAGTGGTCCCTTGTAATATCTTAGAGCATGTCTTCTTGTTATGTTTTATAACTTATATTTTATACCATTCTATGCAATTCTAGGTGTTGAAGTCAGAATTTTTCTTTTTCTCTTCCATTATAAATTGTGATACTGAAGGTGATGCTTCAATTGGGGAATCAAATGCCACCCACAATGCATTGTAATTTGTTGCACCTGGAGAAGTGACTTTGTATTGTTTTCATGGTACAATGGTGAAACCTAATTATCAGGAAGGTATTTATTCTCTAACAATTGGAATGTGACATGTTATGCATCATATACACTGGTGTAGAGTTCTGTTCAATGCAAAACTCATGATTCCTTCACTGCTCTTACCATTTATAAACGTGTACTTTTTCTTATGCATAGGCCTCCCCTGGTCCCTTCATTAGGCATTGACATTGCAGATGCTTCATGCAGCTTAAAGCCAGTTCATTATAGGAGCCCTCTTTTTCAAATCTCATATTTCTCTGCAATGTGGCCCATTAGTCTTTTGAATTGCTTTTGCCTGCACCATTGGAATCTAAAAATCAAGATAAGCAACTTTTCCAGAGAAAAAAACACAGCCCATAACATGACACTCAAAAGAATAACAAGATTCAGAAAGTTAGGTGCTTTGTTACTACTGTTCCTACTCACAATGCTCATCAGTTTTTTTCCTAGGGTTTATTGCATATTCCTCCTTGTCCTTTTGTTATTTAATTTCACTACCATAGTTGATGTTGATTAGTCATATTTAACTATTTTTCTTTTTACGATACCTGAGGTTTTCAAAAGGCATCTTTGTTATTTCAGGAACAAGGCAGGGAGGTATACGCAAATTAAGTAAATCTCAGGAAGGTATATGTGATATTTTTTTTTTTAATAATTTCTTAAAGTAGCTTAGTAATTCATTAGTAGACAGGCCATTTTCCATTTAAAGATCAATAGAAATGGACATTTAGGCAGCACAAAATGTTCTACAAAGAATGGCAAAAAATTGATAGGTACGTGCAAATATTTCAAACAAAGACTTGCCCAACATATCGGCATAATATTTCTTGTCATTGTGACTTGTGATCATTACTCTTATGACTACCATTGAGATATACTAGAACTGGCATAAAGTAGATAGTGGGTTGGGTTTTAGATTGTTAGGTCCCGTTTGATTTGAAATGATTTAAGATAGTCAAACTAAATTTTAGTTCGATTAGTGAAAAAATGGTCAAATTATTTTTTTGCATTTATTTGTTAGTCTGATTATTAAAAGATTTGTATTTTTTTTTTCAAGATTAGCATAAATTATTTCAAAATAAAAAGAAAAAAGAAATAAGTTACAGATGAAATAGTAAATTTTTTTTAATAAAAAAAAGTCAATTTCTTAGTCTGGTTAAAGTTTATATATTTAGTTGTTAGTCGGAATAGAAATTGGAGCATCTCATTTTCTAGTATGAAAATTGCCCCTCATTCTAAAAACAGCCACAGCAAAAGCAGGAGATGGTACTTATATATGGGGGTGGGTCATCCCTGTCAGTCTCTTTCCATGCAGGATGTGTAGGGGACATGCAAGGAACTCGACAGCAACCTTTCTCTGCCCCTTTCCAGATTTGGATTCACATTTTAACATATATGCCCCTATGAAACCAGAATTTGCACATATATTCTCATAGAAACTCTGTTTGCATACTACGTTTGCATGTTTATCAATGCTTAGACATTTTTCTTTTGTATTGACCAATGTAAAATTTGATGGTGCGAACATGCCCATGGGATGTGTATGTTTCAATGGTCTATATGGTAGCTATTCGCAATGAAAAAAATAGCTATAGGGAATTTTATGTAAGAATTAAGGCTCCGTCTGGTTTGAGATGGGATCAGTCCATTTCAGAATTATTTATTTTTATAAAATTAATATTATTTATTTTATGCTATTATTAAATTAAATTATTATAAAAAACTTAAATAATTTTTCAAAATTTAAATTATTGAAATATTAATTTTGATAAAAAAATTATTAATTTATAAAGTTGATTTATTAATTTTGATCCTGATCTTGAATCAAATGATGTTTAAGGGAGTTGCAGATGTGTAAATATGAATTTTTGGGCTGTGTATATGCAACTTCGTGTTTTTATTAAGGGTTATTTGTGCAAAAAGTAATCTGCAGAAAAACTTTGGAATTTGGAAGAAAATCAATTTGGCCCGTTCAAAATCCATTTTTCTGCCGTGATAGCGTTGAAGCCAACCTCATCCAACTGAATTTTTTTTTAAAAAAAAGAAAGAATAAAAAGCACTCTCCTTGGGGTCTTTTCATTGTGAAACATAGAAGAAGCTCGCAGATCACGTCGCTGATTTGCTTGAAAGCTACATGGACCAGAAAAACGACCCGGAAATCGACCCTTTTCTCGGCAGACGTGATTCTGTCTCCTTGCTTGTTTTTGTGTATACGGGGGGGTTTGCATAATAAAATAAGTTGACCTGTTCCATTTTGAGTTATATTCAATTTCAGTTATTACGATTCTCCCTTTTCTGGAAATAACTTCCATATTTTATTTTTGCCAAATTTGATTTTATTGGAGACTTTTATGAATTTGTGATTTATTCTCTTTTTTTTATTTTATTGAAAAAATTTCTAAATCTGTTTTTTAAATTTCTATTTAGCTTTTCAAACTCTTAGTTTTGTACATATCATTCGTTTTCCAAAGTCCGAAATTTTTTTGTGAATAAAAAAAATAATAACTCTTTTTTTTTGAATTTAGATAAATCAATACTCAAATTTTGCATGCTTTAGTTAAAACAACCGTTAATTTTAAGGTCATAAATTATATGATTATCACCTTCGTCCATTAATCAACAGCTTAGACTTGCCAAAATTGACCGGATTGCATTATTTATAATTTTAATGGAATCCAATAATTGACTGCCACGTCAGATTACATCAAGTAGTTCTTTTACAGGGTCACTTTGGCTGGTGTGCGACGCAGACATTCATTTTTCCCAAAAAACAAAATAAAGAAAAAACAAGACTTAGGAAGAAGAGAGAGCGTGCAAACGACGAGCTCTCACTCTTTCCGCTCGCTGTCGCGTCAGCGCCCGCCGGCTCATCGGAGAACTTGCTGGTGAGCTCTACCCAGAATCCGGCGCCGGCAAACGCTCGGGGTCCTCCTCATCCTTTCCCCTCGACCCACCTCCTCGACTTTTCGCCTTCTCCTCTCGATTCGGATTCCCTGCGGTGAGTTTTCCGGAATGCGATGCAATTTTCGCCGAATTTCGTCTCCATTGTGGCGCTTTGGGTTGTGGATTTCTGGGAGATTTGATGCCGTAGTCTTTTTGTGCTTTGTTCTTGTGACTCTCACTGTTTCTGATTCTGTTCTAGGCGTGGAATTTGTGGGTTTTCTGCTTTTTTGGCTAGATCTAGTGAAGTGCTTGTCGAATTTAGGGCGTATTTTGTGAAAAGGGACAGGATCCGGTGTTCTCCTGCGCTGGTTTTGTGTTAATTTTGATGTGGTTTTTTGGATTCAGCGTTGCGGTTGTTGGTTGATAATAGGATCTGATTGGATTCAGCCAACTTGCACTGGAGGTAAGAATTAGAGTTTTTATTTGGCTTTTGCTTGGTGGAATTGTGATTTTTTCTGTGTTTCTTTGAGGTCAGAAAGTTAGATCTGTGGCATTTTATTTCTATTTTTGATGGGTGGGATGGTAACAAGTTCTAGCAGGTCGTTGGTGCACATGCCGAAATCTCCCTCTCCTGGTCCATGTCCTGGACGTTCCGGCTCTTGGTCGCCTTCTGTTGCTTCTTCGTGCTCTCGGTACTCATTGAATAATCTCTAAAATCTCTGACATTAGTGAATTCATGCTTAAGAAATTATTGCGATGCTAAAAAACTCCATCTTGCTGCATTGCTTGCTATTCTTACTGTGAAAATAGTGGAAATTCAATATATTTTGAGTGCATCAATTCTGTTTAATGTGATTACGATAGGGATTCCAATGGAGCATTGGCGCTGGATGACCCAGAGGGCATCATGGCGACCGTGGCCCAATTTGTGGAGTCTCTTCATGCAAATGTGTCCTCGTCATCGGAAAGGGAGTTGATAACTGCACGGTTGCTTTCTATTATAAGAGCAAGGAAGGATGTGAGGGCTCTGATTGGGTCCCATTCTCAGGCCATGCCACTGTTTATATCTATTCTCAGGACTGGTACTGCAACAGCAAAAGTTAATATTGCTTTGACTCTTAGTGTCCTCTGCAAGGAAGATGACTTGCGTGTGAAGGTGCTTCTTGGTGGTTGTGTGCCTCCGTTGCTCTCTCTGCTCAAGTCTGACTCTTTTGAGGCGAGGAAGGCTGCAGCTGAGGCCATTTTTGAAGTTTCTACTGATGGCCTTTCGGATGAACATATAGGCATGAAAATTTTCATCACTGAGGGTGTTGTGCCAACCCTTTGGGAACAACTGAACCCAAAGATTAAGCAGGACAAGGTGGTTGAAGGCTTTGTGACGGGAGCATTGCGAAATCTTTGTGGTGACAAGGATGGGTACTGGAGGGCCACTCTTGAGGCTGGAGGGGTGGAGATCATCACTGGCCTTCTCTCTTCAGCCAATACTTTGGCTCAATCAAATGCTGCCTCCCTCTTGGCTCGTCTTATCTTGGCATTTGGGGATAGCATCCCAAAAGTCATCGATGCTGGAGTGGTCAGTGCTCTCCTTCATCTACTTGGTTCTGATAATGACATCTCAGTTCGTGCTAGTGCCGCTGATGCCTTGGAAGCCCTTTCATCAAAGTCAATTGTAGCTAAGAAAGCTGTGGTAGATGCGGGTGGCATACCAGTCCTAATTGGGGCTGTGGTTGCTCCTGCCAAGGAATGTATGCAAGGAGAATCTGGCCATGAACTACAGGAACATGCTGTTCATGCTTTAGCAAATATTTGTGATGGTCTGTCCTCTTTAATCTGTTTCCTTGGAGAACTCTCCCAGTCTGCTCGATTGGCTTCTCCTATTGTTGATATTATTGGAGCACTTGCATATGCGCTGATGGTTTTCGACGGCAATGAAAAAGAGTTCAACCCAACTAAGATTGAAGATATTTTGATTAGTTTGCTAAAACTACATGATAAGAAATTGGTTCAGGATCGTCTTCTGGAGGCTTTGGCTAGCCTTTATGGGAATGCTTGGCTTTCCAATAAGCTTGATTGTGCAGATGCAAAGAAGGTATTTATTGGGCTTATAACCATGGGATCAGCTGATGTACGGGAGCAACTTATCCTCTCCTTAAAGAGCTTATGCTGTGATGATGTTGGGATATGGGAAGCACTTGGGAAGAGAGAAGGCATCCAGTTGTTGATATCACTGCTTGGACTCTCTGGCGAGCAGCATCAGGAATATGTAGTTGCTTTGCTGGCAATCCTTACTGATCAGGTAGAAGATAGTAAGTGGGCCATTACAGCTGCTGGTGGTATCCCTCCATTGGTTCAACTCTTAGAAACAGGTTCTCAGAAAGCTAAGGAAGATGGTGCTTATGTTTTGTGGAATTTGTGCTGTCACAGTGATGACATCCGTGCATGCGTTGAGAGTGCTGGAGCTGTCCCAGCATTCTTATGGCTTCTCAGGAATGGTGGACCAAAAGGGAAAGAAGCTTCATCTAAGGCTCTCAGGAAGCTAATACACTATCCTGACTCTGCCACAATCAACCAGCTTTTAGCATTGCTCCTCAATGATTCTGTTGGTTCGAAAACCCATGCTATCAGGGTGTTGGGTCATGTGCTAACCATGGCTTCTCATGAAGACTTGGTGCAGAAGGCAGCCCCTGCTAATAAAGGTCTTAGTGCCCTTGCTGAAGTTCTTAATTCATCAAATGAAGAAACTCAAGGGTGTGCTGCTTCTGTTCTCGCTGATCTGTTTACTAGTCGACAAGATATCTGTGACAGTCTTGCAACTGATGAGATTGTTCATCCATGCATGAAACTTTTAACAAGCAAAACTCAAGCAGTTGCAACCCAGTCTGCACGGGCATTGGGTGCATTGTCACGCCCAACTAAAGCTAAAGCTATGAATAAGATGTCCTACATTGCAAAAGGTGATGTCAAGCCCCTAATTATGATGGCAAAAACAACCTCTATTGATGCTGCTGAAACTGCAGTTGCTGCTTTAGCAAATCTTCTCTCAGATGCACAAATTGCTGTGGAGGCTCTTGAAGAAGATATTGTCTCAGCTTTGATGATAGTGCTTGGAGAAGGAACTGTGGAAGGCAAGATGAATGCTTCACGTGCACTTCATCAGTTACTAAACCACTTTGCCATTGGTGATGTTTTTACCGATAATTCGCAGTGTCATTTTGTGGTTCTTTCACTTTTAGATACCTTAGCTTCCATAGATCTGGAAGGAGTTAGTTCATCAGATTCTCTGGATGTTCTTTCTTTGCTGGTCAAGACAAAACAATGCATGGATTTCAATTACCTGCCTTCGAAAACTTTTGCTGAAGTTCCTGAAAGTTTGGAGCCTTTGATTAAATGCCTGGTTGTTGGTCTGCCTCCACTGCAAGATAAAGCAATTGAAATCCTGTCCAGGCTGTGTAGAGATCAGCCTGTTGGACTTGGTGATCGGTTCATAGGAAGGCCTGCCTATATCATATCTCTTGCTGACAGAATTATGATGACACCCACTTTAGAAGTAAGAATTGGTGGGGTGGCAATTCTTATTTGTGTCATGAAGGAACATAGGCAGCAGTCAATTGATATTCTGGATGCATCAGGACTCTTAAATAGGCTTATTTGTGCACTGGTTGAGATGCTGAAACATCTGTCCAGGTCCAGCTCTTTAGAGATTGTAATTCGGACCTCCAAAACTTATCTGGATAAAAATGCTTTTCATCCAGAAGGTGATGATTTTGAGGTTCCAGATGCAGCGACTCGTTTGGGAGGAACAATTGCTTTATGGCTGCTGTCGTTGATATCCTCTTCTCACACAAAGGGTAAAGTGATGGTCATGGAAGCCGGGGCTGTTGATGTACTATCACGGAAACTTGCAGGTTACTCTGCTGATCCTCAGGTATGCAATCAATAAACCTTCCATAATAAACACTCATTTTCTTGTGTTTTGTTCAGAGGTTTTGCCCTTTAAAGTGCTTTTTCTGTCAATTTTTCATTATGTTCATTTTGAAGGCAAGCAACATTAATTGTATTTGAAGAATAATAAAACTCCATAGGAATTCTGCTGGAAATCCTTTCTTGCAGTTTGGATCAGACCTTTACTTCTTTTGTTTTTTACTTAATCCAATCAAAGGACCTCCATATGCTTAGCTATTCTTAAGTAAACATTGTTGTAACTTATCCACTTATATTCAACTCCACTTCTTCTAGTGCCCTGAACACTGAACAGGCAATCGTTCTTCTAAAACTCTGTATTTTTTGTCCACCTCAATGTTGTAATTGTTTTCATGATTCTCTTCATTGCTTTTATTCTGGGGGTTTATAGTGTGCACACAGTATTCTTAATGATTGTAGTCTTTTTATTTGCTATTCATTTTTACTGTGTAGCATGTACTTAGCATGGGCATGGGTATGACATGTAGGATTTGTGAACTAGCAACCTATCCATTTAAAGAGAGGTCTCTATCACTAAACATCGATCCTCCGGTGAATCATTGACCCATGCTATGGTCACCAGATGCCTGTTCAAGCTTTATACTGGTCTGCAAATAATATTTTTGTTGATTAACCCAAAGCTAAATATTTATCTTTCAGTTGTTCTATTTAAATATTCTATTTCCCTAATTATTTTTGCTAATTTCTGAACTGGAAACACCCTTCCATTTATAGGCAGAACTTGAGGATATGGATAGCATCTGGATCAGTGCCCTTCTTTTAGCTATTCTCTTCCAAGATGCAACAGTGGCCCTATCTCCTGCTACAATGAAGATAATACCGTCACTTGCAGTTTTGCTGAAATCTGATGAAATTATTGACAGATACTTTGCTGCTCAAGCACTGGCTTCACTTGTTTGTTCTGGGGATAAGGGACTACATCTTGCTATTGTGAATTCAGGTGCTGTTGGAGGGTTAATTACTCTAGTTGGTCATGTAGAACACAATATGCCAGACCTTATTGTGTTGTCTGAAAAATTTAATTTGTCTTCAAACCCTGATCAAGTTGTTCTTGAGCATCTGTTTGACATTGAAGATGTAAGATGTGGTGGAACTGCTCGCAGGTCTATCCCCTTGTTGGTAGACTTGCTCAAGCCAATGCCAGATAGACCCGGTGCGCCTCCTATTGCTGTTCAACTTTTGATGAGTTTAGCACATGGGAATGAAGCAAACAAATTGGCCATTGCAGAAGCAGGGGCTCTGGATGCTTTAACCAAGTACCTTTCTTTGAGTCCTCAAGACCAAACAGAGATCACTATTACTGATCTTTTGGGAATCTTGTACAGTAACTCTGAGCTCCTTTACCATGAAGCTTCCCTAAGCTCTTTAAGTCAGCTTATAGCGGTTTTACGTCTAGGTTCTAGAAATGCTAGACTTAGTGCTGCAAGGACTCTACAAGAGCTTTTTGATGCAGAGAACATCAGAGACACTGAGATGGCTAGGCAGGCTATTCAGCCATTAATTGACATGCTTGATGCAGGATCTGAGAGGGAGCAACATGCTGCTCTTGTTGCATTGATCAAATTGACTTCAGGAAGTGTTTCAAAGGCATTGTCTATGATTGACAAAGAGGGCAATCCACTTGAGACTCTTTACAAAATTCTGTCGTCAAATTCATCA
The DNA here is from genome assembly GCA_005019695.1 of Trichopus zeylanicus subsp. travancoricus. Classification (NCBI taxonomy): domain Eukaryota; kingdom Viridiplantae; phylum Streptophyta; class Magnoliopsida; order Dioscoreales; family Dioscoreaceae; genus Trichopus; species Trichopus zeylanicus. Next base: position 1,307,881 of record RXID01022466.1, read on the forward strand.
GTGGAACTCAAGAAAAATGCTGCTCAACTCTGTTATATTCTGTTTGGGAACTCAAATGTGCGGGCTATGTCAACGGCCGCAGATTGTCTACAGCCTTTAATATCATTGATGCATTCAGACTCAATTGTTGCAATAGAATCTGCTTTGCGTGCTTTTGACAGGTTGGTGGATGATGAACACCATGCAGACAATGCAGCCATATTTGGAGTTGTGGATCTTCTTGTTGGATTTATTTCTGTCTCAACCTCACAGCTTTCTGAGCTGAGTATTAGTGCTCTTATAAAGTTGGGGAAAGATCGACCTGACTGTAAGCTTGATATGGTTAAGGCTGGGATTATTGATAAGCTACTTGAAATGCTTCCTGTTGCCTCTGGTTCTGTTTGTTCTTCAATTGCAGAGTTGTTTCGCATATTGACAAACAATACTGGTATTGCTAAAAGTGCAGCTGCTGCAAGAATGGTGGAACCTTTGTTTTTGCTTTTACAACATCCAGATTTTGCCATGTGGGGACAGCACAGTGCATTGCAAGCCCTTCTAAATATTTTGGAGAAGCCACAAAGCCTGACAACCTTGAAACTGACACCCAGCCAAGTAATCAAACCACTGATATCATTTCTTGAGTCTCCATCCCAAGAGATCCAGCAGCTTGGCACCGAACTATTGTCACATCTTCTTGAACAGGAGCATTTCCAGCAGGATATCACAACAAAGAATGCAGTGGTGCCTCTCGTACAGCTTGCTGGGATTGGAATTCTGAGTTTGCAGCAAACAGCCATAAAAGCACTTGAGAGTATTTCTATGAGCTGGCCCAAGGCTGTTGCTGACGCAGGGGGCATTTATGAGCTTTCTAAAGTTATTACTCAAGATGATCCCCAGCCAAGTCTTGCATTATGGGAGTCAGCTGCTCTGGTTTTATCGAATGTTTTACAAGCTAATGCTGAGTACAATCTCAAAGTCTCAATTATTGTACTTGTAAGATTGCTGCACTCCCAATCAGAGAGCACAATAACTGTAGCTCTCAATGCTCTCCTTGTTCGAGAGAAGAGTGAAGCTTCAAGTGCTGTGCTGATGGCGGAGGCTGGTGCAGTAGATGCACTACTAGAGCTGTTAAGATCTCATCAGTGTGAAGAAGCTTCTGGAAGATTGCTTGAAGCTTTATTTAACAATGTGAGAGTGCGGGAAATGAAAGTTGCCAAGTATGCTATAGGTCCCCTGTCTCAATACCTATTAGATCCACAAACCAGGTCTCCATCTGCAAGGTTTCTTGCAACTCTGGCTCTTGGTGATCTTTTCCAACATGATGGTCTTGCTAGGGCCAGTGATGCAGTGTCTGCTTGTCGTGCTTTAGTAAGTCTGCTTGAGGATCAGTCAACAGAAGAGATGAAAATGGTTGCTGTTTGTGCATTGCAAAGCTTGGTTATGCATAGCAGGACAAATAGGCGTGCAGTTGCAGAGGCAGGAGGAATATTGGTTGTACAAGAACTACTACTATCTCCAAATGCTGAAGTTGCTGGACAGTCTGCATTGCTGATCAAGTATCTCTTTTCAAATCACACCCTCCAAGAGTATGTGTCAACTGAGCTTATCAGATCACTGACTGGTAAGATAGTGTTTATAACTCTTGGTAGACCCAATATCTACATTTTTGTCATAGTCTGCAAGTGTTTGTCAGTTTGTTTGCCACATCTTAGTCTCCAAAGCCTGATCACAGGTTTGGTGTTTGTAGGATGAACAAGTATATGAATGTGTGAATTCTCAAGTTTTAACTGCAGAATTGGAGTCTACACCTTATGAAGGCTAGTTTAGTTTTAGTGTGCATGGCTGTATAATTTAAATAGTTACTTCATCACTTCATCATCATCTGGTGTTAGTATTCACATATTCCATTAGGAAATTGCTGTGTTGTCCAATTAACATAAATGATAACAGTAGTTTTTAAGACCGTGTTTCGCATCACCATTCTTATGCAGATCTCATTCAATTAATATTCTGAATTATAAGTACAGATAATCTATTTTAACTTTTTTTTTTTATTATTCTCAACCAACGCATTTGTAACTCCCGCAATTTGCAAAAGCTTTTGAATTCATCCAATGCTAAAATCCTAGATAAAAAAGATATGTACAAAATTCGAATTAAAACATCTATAATATTTTTAGATACTATCTTTACAGAATAGCTATAATTTTCTATTTTCTTATTTCTTGGACTTGTTCTACAGCTGCATTGGAAAAAGAGCTGTGGTCTGCTGCAACCATCAATGAAGAAGTTTTGAGAACTATATATGTCATATTTAACAACTTCAAGAAGCTGCGAACATCTGAAGCTGCGACACTGTGCATCCCACATTTGGTGAGTGCACTGAAGGCTGGAAGTGAGTCTGCTCAAGACTCTGTGCTGGACATTCTTTGTTTGCTTAAAGAATCATGGTCAGAGATGAATGAAGACATTGCCAAAGCTCAAGCCCTAATTGCCTCTGAAGCCATCCCAGTATTACAACTGCTAATGAAAACATGTCCTCCCAGTTTTCATGAAAGAGCAGACAGCTTATTACACTGCTTACCAGGATGCTTGACAGTGACTATTAAGCGGGCAAATAACTTGAAGCAAACTATGGGGAGCACAAATGCGTTCTGTCAGTTAAAAATAGGAAATGGTCCACCGAGGCAGACCAAGGTAGGATAGAAGAGCAGCCTAAGTCTGGAGGGTTCAATTCGTGGTTAGTTCTGGTTTTGCCAATCTAAGCCAAACATGGATTGACCTGGCTCACTATACCCAAGTGAGGGAACACCTTGTTTGGCTTAGCCTGGATAAGCTAGTCTTTACACAAAATGTCAACTAACAGTTTAATTATTCACAAGCATTTCCATTGTTTCCTTTTTTTGATGACTTAACTTATTTGTTAGGTGGTGAGCCATAATACATGTCCAGAATGGAAAGAGGGTTTTACCTGGGCATTTGATGTCCCTCCAAAAGGGCAGAAGCTCTATATTCTCTGCAAAAGCAAGAATACTTTTGGAAAGGTTTGCAACACTCCCATTATGTTTCAAAATTTGTTGAAAATTTTTGTATTTTGTGCTGAAGTATCTTTTTTATTCTTCTGCAAAGTTTATACTCTATTTTGATGCTTGTGTCCAAAGCAATGATCATTTATCCTCTACATAGTTTTTTTCTTAAATTTTTTGCAGACAACGCTTGGGAGAGTGACCATTCAAATTGACAAGGTCTTGACAGAAGGAGTGTACAGTGGATTTTTTAGTCTGAGTCATGATTCAAACAGGGATGGGTCATCAAGAATGCTCGAAATCGAAATTGTTTGGTCAAATAGAATGTCTAGTGATGGAATTTAAATACAATGAGCATCAGAATCAGTATATACATGTTCCATGAGCTCCAGTTTTTGTACTCAGTGAAGTTGTGTTTGAAGTTGTACAAGAGCGAAAACCTTAAATTATAAACTCAGGGTCAGGTTGTAGAGTGTTGTACCCGATTTTGGGATTGTATAGGTGAGAGTTTGTTATGTAATTATCATTGTTTGTGATCTAGAGGAGTTTAAGAGACTTTGTAGGTGGTGCTGCCCTTTTGTTTAGCAAGTGAGCGGGAAGCACCACCAACATTGTTAATTTATTATATTTGATTAATTAGATAGAACAGATTATTATTATCATTGTTTTACATCGCAAACGTATTGATAAAGTATTGATGGAATCTTCATAATTGCGTAACACAAAACTTGGGTATCTTGAGAAAGTATATGTTTTAAGAACTTACATGTAATCAATGGTAAGTATTTTGTAAAAATTGTAATTTTATTTATGTTTCTAAAAATTATTGTTTCTTTCTCAGATGTTCATTTGAAAACAGAACACCTTTTAGGGATGTATGGAAAATTTAAGTGTCCATCAATTTCAGGGGATTTCAAAAATTTAAATTTTCAATTTTGAGAATTATAAAATTTCAATAACTATAGTTAAATTTTAAAATTTAGCATATGAGGGGACATGTTAAATTTTGTAATTGAATAAAATACAAATTTTATAATTTTAAAATTGACAATTTATATGTTTTACAAAACAAATATATTATCAAAACTTCCAAATCCAAGATTTTGAACTTTCAAAATATTAAAATTCTTAAAATTTTTAAATTCTACAAAACAAACATACCCTAAAGGCCCATATAAAAAACAAATATTACTTTTAAAAAATATAAAAAAATTATAATTTTTACAAGAATATGAAGAAATTATCATGGTTCCGCATGGCGCTCTCAGAGGGCATTTGACGTTGTGCTTTCCACCAATCTTTCCAGTAATAATTATATGTTATATAAACATATGCGATATAACATATAAGCATATACAGTATGGTATACAAGGGTTGCTAAAAAAGAGATCATAAACTATAAAAAAAAAAGACAGAAATTGAAATTTTTTTTTTATATATATATCTTGTTATTCATCCTCAATATTACTATGATTCAAAATTCTCTCTTTGATTCCTTCAAAAAAAAAAATTGTTTCTCCTTGATAATGTTGTTCTATGTGCTCAGTTGTTGATTAGTGATTGATCAAAAGCATCATGTCACTTGTGTCTCAGGAGCACCAAATAATTTCTCATAAGAATTTAGGTTTCTGATTATGATAACAAGAACTCATCAAATCTAGTTGTCACATCTACAACCAGTTGAAACAAAATTCTGCGAACCAATCAATCCTTAACGTTCACTTTTTCCACAAGAATGGAATTCAAAAAGGTTGTGTCTGATCTATTTTTTGTGTTTTCCATTTTCTTTTTGTTTAAAATCTATTTATTTCTTGTTTTGTGAATTTATTTAGAGTTTTTAACAAACAACTATTTGTCTTATTATAAATTTATGAAAAATCATCTACTTTATCACTATTAATAAAAAAATCACTTATATTATACTATAAATTTTAAAAAATAACCTCAATTAAAATATTAAAAGCTATTTTATTTTAATTTAATTTTATCAATTAAATTAATATAAAATGTCAAACTATTTTTATTTAGTTTTATTCTGGACAATCAGCTTTTAATTATTAGTCAACTAGTTTGACACAATTAGATTTTAAATTTTCAATTTCATAAAAGCGAACAACCAATCTTTAACAAAAAACTAAACTAGGATAACTTATTTTTATATTAATTTAATAGTTATTTATATAAAAATTAAATGAGAATAATTTAGACATTTTATATTAATTTTAATTAATAAAATAGAATTAAAATAGAATATTTTTTGAATATTTTAATTGAGATAATTTTTTGTAAAGTTATAATATAAAACGAGTGATTTTTTATACTAGTGATAAGATAAGTAGTTTTTTATAAATTTTAAAAATAATAAAATAGATGGTTAGTTGTTAAAAACTCATCTATTTAAAATTTATCAATTCAGAAAATGAAATAATAAGTCCTATCAATTATCCACCGAAGGCTTGCCTCGGGATGTGAACACACCGATCTCCGGACAAACGTTATTTTCTCTTTTTTTCCGGGTCAATTGTCTCCTCTTAGGACACAGTTCCACTTCCCCTCAAGATCAGCAAAATTTACCCTATCCCACCATTCTAATGCAGCCACGTCATCCTTAGTACGATCTTCCCCCACAATCAAACGGTTCCGGCGGACCTCCATATTCGAAAGCCCAGTAAATTCGGGGCTCTTGTGGCCAGCCCGGTTCTTCACCATTTCTTTCTCCGGATTTCAGTTATAAATAGAGACAAATTCATTGCTCTCTCGATTTCCTGTTTCTCTTGGTTTTTCTCTGTTTTTACTCATTGGAGCGCTTTTTTAAGGGGAAATCGGTAGGACTTGAATCCCTTGCGTTTGATGCTATTCTTCTCGTAGATGATTCTGTTTCATGAATTTTTTTATTTATTTTTTTTGCCTTTTATTTGAAACATTTGTCTGTAGAAGAACTTGTTTTGATTATTTTGTGTGCCGGGAATTCAAAGTTTTGATTTTTATGTCATTTGTATTATCGTGCAATTTTTACCACGAAAGATGTCTTTCTTTAAACGCAGTTTTGCTGGTTCTCCTTGTTTGCATGAGGAGTTAGGGTTGATGGAAGATTAAACAGATAAATTCTTGTTTGTTTCTGCCCTTGTTTCTTTGCACAGTTTGCATGAATCCCTGTGTTTGATTACATGTGTCATTTGCCATCTTTTATGTTAGGTATTTGCTTTTGCGGATTAATGTTGTAGAAGAAAAAAAAATGTCTAGAAAACTGTTCTTGGTTTGGTTATGCTAGATGTTGTTTTTGTTGATTACGCAGATATATGGTTTGAATATTGTTTATATATGAAAATATGTCTTTTGGAAGAGCTGCAAGGATGGATGGTAGGAGGTCGTCCTATTCCACGGCGACCATTGGTGTGTTTGTTGCTCTTTGCTTGGTGGGAGTTTGGATGATGACGTCGTCTACTATAGCTCCCGGAGACTTGTCTTCTTTGGAGGCGAACAAGGAGATCAAGCAACAACTTCCAGAGACTAACTCTGAGCAGTTTGAGGATAACCAGGGTGATTTACCGGAAGATGCAGTGCAAGAGGGTACTAATCCCAACGTAAATAATATAACTGAGGAGTCCAATCCAGATAAAGTTCGTGAAAACCTAGTGGACACATCCAAAGAAGTGAGTGGTGATAAGGTGGACAAAGAGGTGAAGTATACGTGGGATGATACATCCAAAGGTAGCACTTATGGTGATGTGAATGGGGATGCAGAAGACGGAGATGCAAACAAGGAAAGCAAGAATTCTGGTCCTGATGATGGTCAGAGTCAGGCAGGTGGTGGAGATGGCCAGAACATGAGCACAAAACAGGATTCACCTGAAACGGCGAACAATATGGAGAAGAATGGGGAACAAAACTCAGATGACAATTCGAATAATGTGCAGGGGCAGGACATGGAACAAAATTCTGGTGATGCTGTAAACTCGGATGAGAATGGTGTAACTGCAAACGATCAGATGCAGCAGGCTGAAAAAGATGGTAGCACAGGGCAAGATGGCAAGGGCAAAGATCCGATAAATGATCAGGTAGACACAAACACAGACACGAATGCTGTACAAAGTTCTGGAGGGAGTAATGCTGGCAGCCAGAAGAAGGACCTGCCTCAGAATGAGGTTTTTCTTGATGAATCTCAGCTAGATCTTCTAAATGAAACCAATTCTCAGAATGGGGCATGGTCTACACAAGCAGCTGAATCAAGGAATGAGAAGGAAGTTCAATCATCTTCTTCTTCTTCGAAGGAACATATCTTTAACTTGACCTGGAAACTTTGTAATAACACTGCAGGAGCAGATTATATACCTTGTCTTGACAATAAGGCAGCTATCAAGAAGCTTCGGTCCACCAAGCACTATGAACATCGAGAGAGACACTGCCCTGATGAGGCTCTAACGTGTCTTGTTACTGCCCCAAAACGATATAGACGACCAATAGAGTGGCCAATAAGCAGGGAGAAGGTACAGAATAACTATTTTGGGAATTGATTGCTTATGCTATAGATAGCCATCTCTTTTACAGCAAGCTATGGATTTATTTGCTATTCTGATGGCGCATGTGTTTCAGATATGGTATTACAATGTCCCTCATACCCAGCTTGCAGTTTTCAAAGGGCACCAAAATTGGGTAAAAGTTTCTGGAGAAAATCTCATTTTTCCAGGTGGTGGGACTCAGTTCAAGAATGGTGCTCTCCACTATATTGACCAAATACAGGAGGTCCATTTACACTTTTCATGCCATTGCTTCCTCCGTAATTTTTCCAATGAAAATATGTCATTCTTACAATCAAAATTGATTGTCTAGTGCTTGCTTCAACAATCTCTGCAAATGATAACTTTTATATATGTGCAAATCTTATACTTCAGGATGAGACAATTCTTTTCTTGATTATTCCGCTTTGTTTAGTTTTTTCTTGTTAACAGCTATAATGCATGTGCTATGTCAATACGGATCAATGAATTCATTCAGTATTCATGACCACTGGTTTGATTCTCATGATAATATCTGCAGGCATTGCCCGATATAGCTTGGGGTAAAAGAAGTCGTGTCATACTGGATGTTGGGTGCGGAGTGGCTAGCTTTGGAGGCTATCTCTTTGATAGAGATGCACTCACCTTGTCGTTTGCTCCCAAAGATGAGCATGAAGCTCAAATACAATTTGCCCTTGAAAGAGGAATTCCGGCAATATCAGCTGTCATGGGCACCAAGAGGCTCCCCTTCCCAGGAAGGGTATTTGATGTTGTTCACTGCGCTCGTTGTCGGGTACCATGGCACACTGAAGGTAGTTTCCTCTGGAAACCACTTTTTTTTCCTTTTGCGTTATTTGTTTGTATTCCTCTCGGATAACTGGTACACTTGTATGCAGGTGGCAAGCTTTTGTTGGAGCTAAATCGGTCGTTGAGGCCTGGTGGCTACTTTGTATGGTCTGCGACGCCAGTTTACCAAAGTCTTCCTGAAGATGTTGAGATCTGGAAAGGTACGAATGTTGTCTGCAAGGAACCGTGTAGAATTTTGATGACTGGAAGGCAAAATATTGACCCTAAATTTTCTCAAGATAAAAAATTTGAATTAACGTAAAGGATTTATCCATTTGATTGTCTTATCCCTAACAACTGATTATGCTTAGTGTTGGTAGTGTCCTTAGTATGTCTTCGGGGTTGCCTTGTTGGTGAATATGTTCAGATAGAACAGTGACTTTTTATTCTGACATTTAATTACTCAACGAAAATATTTTTAGTAGCTTTGGGCCCTTGTATGGCTTTGGGCCCTTGTATGGAAGGTTAAGTAATCTGAAAATAAGCTCCGAGCCTTTGGAGCTAAGTATCCCAATTCCAGAAATAGTATGGATCTAAAGGGAAAAATAATCATGGGAATAAGCTTTTTTCTGAGAAAAAAAAAGGCAAAAATTTTTAAACAGTTCTGACTTGTTTTTGTGAAAATTGATTCAAGCCATGTCTGCATTGACAAAATCCATGTGTTGGGAGATGGTCGTGAAAACAAAGGATGTTCTAAACATGGTGGGCATAGCTATATATAGAAAGCCTTTCACAAACACTTGTTATGATCAAAGAAAGGAAAGCAGCCCTCCACTTTGCCAAGAATCTGATGATCCAAATGCAGCCTGGTAAAATTTGTTGACCATTTACATTTTAACTATTCTGCTTTTCTGAAATCATTATGGTACACAAGTTCATCAAATGAGGAATTTATGTTTTCTATGAAGGAATGTCCCTTTGCAACCATGTATGCATAGGTTGCCTACAGATGCTACAGAACGTGGGTCACAATGGCCAGAACAATGGCCATTGCGATTGGTGAAAGCTCCTTATTGGTTGAACAGTTCTCAGATTGGGGTTTATGGCAAAACTGCTCCTGAAGATTTCAAAGCAGATTATCTGCACTGGAAACATGTCGTAAACAAGTCATATTTGAATGGACTGGGGATCAACTGGGCCACAGTGAGGAATGTCATGGACATGAGATCTGTATATGGGGGGTAAGCCGACTATTTCTTCTAAGGAAAAGGCAATCATTTTACTCTTCTTCTATTAAGTTTTCTAGAGCAACTAGCAGTTTTATTTTCATATAAGTAAATTTGTCTGCGGGTTTTTTGTGTATTTTTTCCCAAATAAAGGAATATCTACTTTATAATACATTTGTTCTGAAGAAAGCCAAAGCAGTGCCTTATTGCTGATTATATAATGTAGCAAATTTGCTTCAATTGGTCTAGAATTTTGTAAACATCTCTTAGCTCTGGGAGCTGAAAAGAAAAATCCAAATTTCACATTTTTTTTTTTGCTATTGTCAATGAATTTGATTAGATATCTTTGCAACATTTTGGTTGTGTAATGTTGAATATTTGCTGCTAATTCCAAGAAGTATATGCATCTTATATACAGTCTTCCATCGTTATGAATGATTGTCTCGCCAGGATGAATTGCTTAGAAAAGTAACCAAGAAGGATGTTCATAACTCTTGTATTAGTATGATTTGATTTCATTGCTGCATTAAACTGGCACTTGGTTTCTCTTATGAAATCTCTGTCTACGGACCATCAGTTAGAACATTCACTTTAGATTTGTCACTGTTAGCATGTAACTTAAATAAAAAAATGAAAACTTTTTGGGGGAATTCTGACATATATAAGATGATCTGATTGTATTTCTTGTTCATAGTTGTATGAAGAATTATTATGAATTTACTACACCATTTCTCCTTTTTGGCTGTAGTCTTGCTTTTGAGCTCTAACCATGCCAATGAAGTGTTAGATCCCTGAAATTCCTACATTTTTTTCTTCTGTAATGTTTTCTGATTACTTGTTTTCACAGTTTTGCTGCTGCTATGCGAGATATGAAAGTGTGGGTCATGAACATCATCTCTGTTGATTCACCTGACACCCTTCCTATAATTTTTGAACGTGGACTGTTCGGGATGTATCATGATTGGTGTGAATCCTTCAGTACCTACCCTAGATCATATGATCTCCTTCATGCGGACCATCTATTTTCCACAATCAAGAAAAGGTCAGCAGCTGCACTGAATTAAAATTTTCTGTAACCTGGATAGAATGTTAATCATATCCCATCACCAGTCCTTGTAGAGAGCCTTTTACAATTAGCAAGCAGTAGTTCTTAGACTTATTATCAAATACAATCTATTAAAGGTCCATTTTGGTGCCTGCGTATAATGTCCATTGACGAGGCATGCAAAAGGAGGGTTTTTCAAATTTTAGTAAATGATTTTAAGTAAGCAATATATGCCATCTTTTACCTTTATGAATAATTAAACATGTCTGAAATGAATATGATATCCTAAGTTTTAAGGATTATATGTGCCTACATTCAAAACCCTAATATAGTAAGTAATCTAGCTCTTCCAAATCTCAAACTCGTTGAAAACCTCAGGTGAATATGTACAAGCATCAAAATGCCCCCCAAAAGATTATCATAGAGATGTATTATGGAAAGGCTCCATATATGATGTGTACTTAGCGCCTGGCAAATTTAGTAGTAAGAATATAAGTTGGATACACATTGAGCATTGAATCTTTGTCAAGAATTTTAACTACTTCTTGACTATTTAGACTTGTGCATAGCAAAATGATGGCTGTACAAAAGCAAAAAAGGTGTTTTCAGTTATCCCAAAACAAAATTAGTGACCAAAAAGTTCGATCTTTTGCGAAAGGTTTAACATTAACAGATCATAAACTCAAGTAATCTCTAGTCTACACTTCCAATATTTATCCTTAGAAGTGCTTTCTTGCAGGTGCAGAATATTGCAAGTGATGGCGGAGGTGGACCGAGTACTAAGACCAGAAGGGAAGCTGATTGTAAGGGACAACTCACAGACCATCAGAGAAATTGAGAACATAGCAAAATCTCTGCATTGGGTAGTCCGGTTCTCCTTTTTAAAGGAAAGGGAAGGTATACTGTGTGTTCAGAAGATGATGTGGCGGCCCAAAGAGGTAGAAACAAGCATCCAAACATAGAAACATTCTGAATTTTTTCCCCAGGGAATCACATTTTTGTCAGTCGCCTAATGTGATTAGGCTGCAAGCATCATTAGCTCTCCATGTTAAGTTTTCAAGGAAGAGTTGGTAGAAAAAGCACAGTTTTGAATTGTAGAAAAAGCATCTATTCTTGAAATCTTTTGAAGGAGTTCAATTGTTAAGCTCTTAAGTTGGTAAATCTGCGGCTTGATCTTATTTGTAAACTTCAGTTTGGAGCAGGTTTTTCCATTAGGCCTGCTTGCTGTCTGGTAATTATTTGTTGTTAGATGCTTTCGCATTTATCAGGAAAAATATGCATAAATCCAGCAAACAGAAATTTTTTTTTTTTATAAATGACATATGTTTCTGTTGATAGAGTCCACTTTGCTATCGGTTTTTAGACCATCTGTTCGTCGATTTACAGAGAAAAGACATTGTGAAGATGACCGTCAAGAGTTTTTTTATAACGATCCCTCCGATGCCTAAATTAGTAATGATCTCTCAAAATATAGTGAATAAGCGAAAATGATATTAGTTCTTACCTACTCAAAGAGTTGGCTATTTATAAAGCTAGAGACGACACCGAATATCAGAATCCCGTGATTCTCGACATCACAATTTTTACCGGATTTCTTATAACGGATGACCTTGAATTTTAGATCTTTCGGGATTTACTTCTAAGGATAAGTGTAGGAAAAATCTCAAGAGTTATATGATCCTTATCTTAAACTCTCTGAGGTACCCGGACTTAAAATCTTAGTGTAATCCCCACATAGGTCCCCTGAGCCTTAGAAGGGATTCTTAGCCAACCGATATTCTCACATCTCAGTGTTGAAGCCAACCAGGTTTTCTGAACCTTGGTATGGAGAGTTTTTCATAACTCAGTGTCAAGGAGAGTTTTATCTTGGATGCATTCACTTATAGCTCGGTCTTGAATTTTGCTCTTCATTGAGTCTTCGGCTTGGAGGCTTTAACTTAGTGTATCATCAGTGCCCCCAAGTCTGAGTACCAAAATGCTAAAGTCTCAGGTTTGGGGTTACTCCTAAAGAACAACCCATGAGCTCAGAAAATCCTTAAAAATGATTGGTTATTCCCTTTCAAGATAATGGACTACTTCTTGATCACATGGTTGTGGATTCCCAAAGCACTGCCCTCATTCATCATGCCATCGGTTGGCAACTCGGTGGTTTGGACGATAATCATTTACTCATGGGTTTCCAAAGTTCCATCTTTGTTTATCATGCTAGCGGTTGACAACTCGACCATTCAGTCAAATTATCGACACGTGCCATCGAGATACATAAACTTGATTTGAAATGACATATGAGACTAGAGGGTGTAGATCTTGCCACGTGTTGGCGATTGAACGATCTTTTGAAGACTATAAAATAGGGTTCAAAGATGACAATTCCATTTTTCACTCTCTTATTTTTCACATTTGAAGCCTAATCTTTTTTTTTTCCCTTTTACTCTTACGGCTCTCATGGCAAACGATAAAGAAATATCCACCGACAACACTGTTTCCTCATCAGAGATCACACCGCTAGCCCCTAGGATCATTATTGTGGTGATCCTGGCTGCAAATGCCATTGTCGTGACCACTCATGGCATGCCCATCCAAGCAGGCATTTCTCCTTCTTCTCCAGCCAGTATTGCACCAACACGTAGCTTAGGTATGTGACGTAGCAACAAGCGTGATAGACGAGGAAAACACCGTTACCTCTGTTAAGAACTCCTTGAATCCACAAAGAAGAGAGAAAATTCACTAAAGTAGAACTTTATTGAGAATAAAAATTGTCTCCCGTCCATAGGACTGAAGGCCTATTTATACAAATACCAGAAATCCAATTTGAGTAAGTTTCTGACTTCCCAAGTCCTAAACTGAATATAACTCAGTTTAAACCCATTAATTGGGTTGGTAGAAGTTTTAAATAAGTTAACCTACGAAAATAGAATCCTAAATAAAGATTCATCCTTCTCAAGTCCTAAACTGAATAGGATTCAGTCCAAAATTGGTCTTGGATTGGTGGAACTTGAGAATAAGACCTAAGACATCATAATGGAGAGAATTTTAAACATAGAAAGGTACTAAGTAAGGTAAATCTTAATTTTAAATAGAAGAGTGAATCAAATCATTTGTCATGGCCCCTTGACTTCTGGATTAGCTTCTTTTGATATTCTTGAACTTCCTTTGAGTGTCCTACATCAGTGTCCCCTTTTTGTAAAGAACTCGTCCTCGAGTTACTTTATCGTAATGTGCAGTCCTCAGGTGCATAGTAGTCAAACAAATCTTGAATATTAAAAGTGTTTGAGATCCCCAAATCTTTCGGGAGGTCGATGACATAGGCATTGTTGTTTATCTTTCTTAGTATCTTCAGTGGCCCAATTTTCTTCTGTTTCAGTTTGTTGTAAGTTCCAGCTGGAAACCGTTCCTTCCTCAAGTGCACCATCACCAGATCTCCTTCTTGAAACTCTTTTGAACGCTTATGAATGTCCGCTTTAATTTTGTATTTGGCATTGGATTCTTCTAATTTCTTCTTTACCTCAGTATGCACTTCAATAATTCTCTCCGCCATATTGTCTGCAGCTATGCTTGTTCCTGGTAATTTGGGCAACACCACCAAATCCAGCGGGTGTTTTGGTGTTCTTCCATTGACAATTTCAAATGGCGATTTTTCCGTGGACCTGTTCTTCATGTTATTGAAAGCAAATTCAGCTTGTGCGAGTGCATAGTCCCACTGCTTTGGTTTGTCTCTTGCAAGACACCGAATGATGTTTACAAGTGTTCGATTCACCACTTCAGTTTGTCTATCTGTTTGTGGATGATAAGCACTACTAAATTGTAGAGACGTATCAAATCGCTTCCACAATGTCTTCCAAAAGTGACTTAGAAATTTTGTGTCACGATCAGAAGTGATAGTTTTTGGCACTCCATGTAGCCTTACAATCTCTTGAAAGAATAGATTAGCCACCCTTGTTGCATCTGCTGTTTTCTTACATGGAATGAAGTGTGCCATCTTGAAAAATCTGTCGACAACAACAAATACTGAATCTAAGCCTCGTTGAGTCCTGGGGAGGCCCAAAACAAAATCCATCGATAGATCCTCCCATGGGGCATTTGGCACAAGCAATGGGGTATAAAGGCCAGTGTTTTGAGAGGTTCCTTTGGCTGTTTGGCATCTATAGCATCTTTGTACAAAGCGATCAACATCCCTTTTAAGTTGTGGCCAGTAGTAGCGTTCTTCAACTAGTGCAATGCTCTTGTCACGCCCAAGATGTCCTGCTAAGCCACTGCTATGCAACTCTTTCACCACCTTTTCTCTCAAGGAGCATCTTGGAATGCAAAGACGAGAACCCTTAAAGAGAAAGCGTTCATGGAGATATAAATCACTTCTTTGTCCTACTTGACACTTTCTATACCCCTCTTTAAAATCTTCATCTTCAGCAAACAATTCCTTCAAATAATCAAACCCTTCAACTTCGTTACTTATAGTTATCATCAAGGCTGCCCTACGGCTCAAAGCATCTGCCACCTTATTTTTTTGTCTAGATTTGTGTTTCAAAACATAGGTGTATTGCTGTAAGAATGACGACCATCGACCATGCATGCGATTCAAGTCTTTCTGGCTATCAATGAATTTCAAAGCTTGGTGGTCAGTATATAGAATGAACTCTCATTGAATTAGATAGTGCTTCCAATGACGAACTGCTTGTACAACAGCATAAAATTCTAGCTCATATGTTGACCACTTCTTTCGAGCTTCACTCAACTTTTCACTATAGAAAGCTACTGGTCTTCCTTCCTGGGATAGAACGGCTCCAATGCCTATGTACGAAGCATCACAATCTACCTCAAATAACTTCTCGAAGCTAGGCAATGCCAAAATAGGTGGAGTAGATAACTTCTCCTTAATCAACTCGAAGCATCTATTAGCTTCTTGAGTCCAGGAGAACTTGAGTTTCTTCAAACATTCAATTATTGGTGCCATAATGGAACTAAAGTTTTTGACAAACCTCCGATAGAATGTCGCCAGACCATGGAAGCTTCTAACTTCTGATACACTTCTGGGTATAGGCCATTCCTTAATAGCTTTTACCTTTTCTTCATCAACATGAATGTCTTTCGCACTTACAATAAAACCCAAGAACACCAAGTGGTCAGTCATAAAATGACATTTCTTTGAGTTGATGTACAACTTCTCCTTCTTCAGCACAGTAAGTACTTCTGTTAGATGCCTTTTATGTTCTTCTTCATTATGACTGTACACCAGGATATCATTAAAGTAAACAACAATAAAATGACCAATGAAAGGTTTGAGTACCTGATTCATCAATCGCATGAAGGTACGTGGTGCATTTGAGAGTCCAAAAGGCATAACAAGCCACTCATAAAGTCCTTTTGTTTTGAAAGCAGTTTTCCATTCATCACCGAGTCTAATTTTGATTTGATGGTATCCACTCCTCAAATCTATCTTGGAGAAAACCTTTGACCCTTCCAACATGTCCAACATGTCCTCTAAGCGAGGAATTGGGAATCTATACTTTACCGTGATTCGGTTGATAGCTCGACTATCTATACACATCCGCCAACTTCCATCTTTCTTAGGTGTCAATAAGGCTGGAACTACACATGGGCTCATGCTGACTCTGACGATTCCTTTTCTGATCAACTCCTCAATCTTGTCTTGTAAAATTTGTGACTCTTTTGGACTCATTCTATAGTGGGGCAGATTTGGTAAACTCGCTCCAGGAACAAGGTCAATGTGGTGCTGAATATCTCTCATTGGGGGTAGTTCATCAGGAAGATCATCGGGCATGATTTCCTTGAATTCATCTAGGAAGGGTTGCAAGCCGTTTGGAGCTTCAGTGGGCATTGTCTCCATTCCTTTCTCAATCACAACAAATATTTGGGATGTCTCTTTAGCCTCGTTTATAAAATTTTGCACAATCAGGAAGGAGTGACCCTCCTCTTGTAAACTTTTAGGTCGACGCTCTTCGCCAATGGGGGTAAGGATAATTTTCTTTCCATCTTTGAAGAAGATGTAGCGATTGTCTCGCCTACGATGTGTAGAATCTCTATCAAATTGCCAAGGTCTGCCAAGAAGAATATGGCATGCATTCATCTCCACAACATCACAGGTTACCTCATTCTTGTAGAATTTTCCAATGGAAAAACAAATTTGACACCGTTCAGTTACCTTGGTTTCACCAACCTTTTTAATCCAGCCGATCTTGTAGGGAGAAGGATGTGATTCCGTCTTCAATTGAAGCTTGTCAACCATAGTCTTGGAGATGATGTTTTCACTGCTTCCCCCATCAATAATCATGCCACAGATCTTGCCATTTACTGTGCATCGAGTGCGAAAGATATTGTGACGTTGTAGGTTTTCCTCTTGCTTTGGGATGTACATCAGATTTCGAACTACTAAAGATGACCGTTCACCATCAGGCTCCTCGAATATTCCATCTTCATAGTTTTCTTGATCACAAGCTAGGTCATCATCTTTTGAGTCATGGAAATTGTCAGCAACAAAATTATTTTCAATAGCCAAGTTCACAGGTTGTCGTGTTGGACAAACATTAGAACGATGTCCAAATTTTCCACAACGATAGCACTTTAGATCAGGATTTGAACTTGGGTTCTTTGCTGATGTGGCATTTCCTAATGGCCTTGTAGGTCTAGCTTCAAGACTCACTTGTGTGGGAGGTCGAGAAGGTTGTGTAGCTGCACCTCTATTAGGAATAGATTGTGCTCCTTTTGAATTCTCACCAATGATTTTTCCCACCTGATTTCTAATGACAAGTCGCTCCAATTGGGACTCCACACGAGTTGCACTCCTCACAGCCTCATTAACTGTCCAAATAGGTTGTAAAAAAATCCTATCTTGAATGGTTGTGCGTAGCCCACCGATGAATCTTGCCACTTGATGAGATTCAGTCTCTATTAGATTATTAAGTGCTGATAGGCAATAGAACTCCTCAGCATATGCTTTCACACTGCGATTACCTTATCGACAATTTTGATATTGCTGAAATAGTACCTGGTCATAATCTATGTGAAAGAATTGCTTTTCGAGAAGAGCCTTCATCCGTGGCCATGCTCGAATTGAAGCTTTATTTTGGCGTGTCCTTTCCAACTGGATGTGTTCCCACCATGCTGATGCACCCCCCTTGAGTCGGTAAGCAACAAGCTTCACTTTTTTCGAATATGGAATCTCCATGTAGTCGAAGAACCGTTCAACTTCAGCAAGCCAATCGAGAAAATCTTCGATCTAAAGTTGGCCATTGAAAGATGGGAGATTAATCTTCAAGCGAAAATCATGATATCTATCATGCTCAGAAACTGGTCGATGAAGGATGTCTTCAACTTCTTCGTCGCTGGAATTTTCAAGGATTTATAAACCCTTTGGATTCACTTGCGGAGCCTTTCCTCGACCAATTGGATCGCGAGTCACTTCATCGATCCATCGACGTGGTTGATTTAGGCCTTCAAGTTGATTCATCCTCAGCATCAACCTTGCAAGTGAGTTTTGAATTGCCTCCATGATCGAATCAAAATACTCACAGTTGATGTGATTACCCACAGGAGCACCGTCCCTAGGGTTGCTGCTGGTTGCGTCGTCGTTAGATATTAAGCAAGGAGAGCCTCGCTCTGATACCACTTGACGTAGCAACAAGCGTGGTAGACGAGGAAAATACCGTTGCCTCTGTTAAGAACTCTTTGAATCCACAAGGAAGAGAGAAAATTCACTAAAGTAGAACTTTATTGAGAATAAAAGTTGTCTCCCGTCCATAGGATTGAAGGCCTATTTATACAAATACCAGAAATCCAATTTGAGTAAGTTTCTGGCTTTCCAAGTCCTATACTGAATATAACCCTGTTTAAACCCATTAATTGGGTTGGTAGAAGTTCTAAATAAGTTAACCTACGAAAATAAAATCTTAAATAAAGATTCATCCTTCCCAAGTCCTAAATTGAATAGGATTTAGTCCAAAATTGGTCTTGGGTTGGTGGAATCCGAGAATAAGACCTAAGACATCATAATGAAGAGAATTTTAAACATAGAAAGTACTAAGTAAGGTAAATCCTAAGTTTAAATAGAAGAGTGAATCAAATCATTTGTCATGGCCCCTTGACTTCTGAATTAGCTTCTTTTGATATTCTTGAATTTCCTTTGAGTGTCCTACATCAGTATGACTTTCTCCCATCCATTTTTAGCATTCCACTTAGGTTTTTGCTTGTAAGAGAGACTAAAACTTAAGCTCGGCTAAAACATTTTAGAATAGCATGCTCGCTTAGCTCAGATAGACATATGTAGATATGTATTTTGAATTGTCATGGGTTATAGATCATCGCCCTATTAGGTCTTAAATGTTTCTTGGGGGTTCGGTACATCAACAAACTTCTTTCCCTATAGGAAACGGTTCGACCTTGTCATAATTTGGTTCTTCTCCAATTTTGATAGGTAGCTTGAGTCCTCCTTCAGTTTGAATTTGGTTGATCAAGCAGACCCTTCGAGAGAAAAAGGTTGAATATTTTGTTCAAATTTTTGGTTTTCAGGACGGAGTTGAGGTTGACTCATGGGATTCAGAGCAAGATAGTTCCATCCCCAAGGGCCAATTTGGAATGCCTTCACAACTTATTGGGAGATGTTTGAAGGGGGACTCAAGTATCTTGTGGATGGGTTCATCTCGAGAGTGTTAGCTAACCTTGTCCTAGCCCCGAATCAACTTGTCTTGAACGTGATGAGATTCATCATCACATTTCGAGCTTTAGCCATTGCGAAGGGATTCAAACCTACCATCGAGATGTTTTGTGATGCTTTAAGGGGTGGCCAAAGTTTGGGTTCTACCAAAAAGTCGTACATCACACTAAGGTAAGGACATTAGTTGTTTTGGGCGAACCCTACCTCGATCCACTTTTAGAATGATCACTTAGTGTAAGTCTTTTCATGGGAGAGCAATAGGCTTTGGAACAGCTAGAGGAAACCATCCAAGTGTAGCAAGCTACCCAAGGTATCACCTGAAGCTCACTAGCTCTTGGTTTTTTGGGCTACCAAGAGACGGAAGGCTAGGTCTGCCTCAAGGTGATCTAGTGAGGAAAAACTTGTTTCCCTTGGGGTTTTTCATAGCTAAAGACTTGGGTATGCTCTAGGCACTCAATTCCAATGGTCACCAAGTTTTTTTAGAATAATTAACAAGAGCCCTAACCAAGTGTTACCTCAATTTTTCTTGCAAATCTTAGCATTCATTTATGAACCAAGATCTCCAACAATGGGCCAGCGTCTCGAGCTGCCCAACCTTAGCCACCTCAGAAGCCCAAGAAAATTGAAGAGGATGTTGGAGGCCCTCCCGAACCACCAGCTATACTGAGAAAGGAGAAGAAAAAAAGGTCCCAAACCTTTTGTTTGGTGTGTGTGTGTGGGTGGGGGGGGGGGGGGGGGGGGGTTGCGTGAGAGTAGTAGCTCCTCCATGTCAGGAAGTGAGAAAGAAGCAAGAGAGAAATCCAAGCCCTTTTCTTGCAGCTGTGACAAACCCCTTGAGGAACCCACCGATCCAACTCCTGCAGATGAGACACCACGCGATGTGGTAGATATTCCTTCTTCGCCGTATTTGCATCTGAGATCGCGAGATGTGACTTTGAGCCCCCAAAAGATGGAGCATCATGAAAAGGGGCTGTTGGAGAATGTGACAACTCAGAAGAGGCATTCAATCTAAATTCACAGATAGCTTTGATGTCATACAAGGAACTATTTCTTAATGGGGACAATGATTCGTGCAATGTAAGTATCATATTTTACTTGTTGTCACTAGATTTTAATTGTTTAACTTTTGATTTGGCTCATATATGGCATAGTATTTTATCATGCTGAGAGGTACTTTCTCAAAGCAAAAGAGGAAGCTACTTCATACCAGAAGAAACTTGCTACTGCTGAGGCCAATGCCTAGGCTCTGTAGCTCGAGTTGGATCTACTTCAACTTGAGCTTGCTTCTGAACGTGAGGCCAAGCTGAAGGAGGAGAAAAATCTGGCCAAAACTAAGCTAAAGGAGGCTGCAAAGGAGAAGAATGAAGCTACGGAGAAGTAGGTGAAGGCTTAGGAGAAACGGGACTTAGCTCACCAAGAGAACAAGAGACTTTTGAAATCTCAAGCTACTACATTCTCTAGGCACAAGAGGATGCCCTCGCAGCTTTCTGAGGTAGTTAAGAATATGAACTTCTTCTTCAAGATATTTAGGTCCTCGCGATTTGAGACTACAAAGAGTCCAAGGAGTACTTTGATGAAGAACAGCCGCCTTAATGAGGAGTCCTAGGAGGATGGATATTCAACTTGCCATGATACGATGATTTGTATCTCAACAAGGGTAGATTTTGATCCTCGGGGACTACGAATAGAACTTTATAACCTAGTTTGAGTAGAATGGCTTTGGCTGGAGTATGGGGAGGTGGTCAACCGACCTCATGGTGAGGATCTCGAAGCTTCGACCAAAGCTCCGGCAAGTTCCAACTCGAATTACTCTGTCAAGTCCTCCAAGGATGAGGGTGGTTTGGTGAAAACCCTTGGCCTACCAAAGAAAAATGAGTAATGTTTGAGGTTATCTTGTAACCCAATTTAAGACTTTTTGATGTAGTCGAACTTTGATTTTCAATGTAATCATCTTTGGTTTTTAGTATTAATGAAAAACTCTTCTTTCCAAGTATCAATTTGATGGAATGCTTTTTTGAAGCAATGATAACTTAATTGCCTTGGCCCTTATGAGTCAAATAATTTGGCCATTCTCCTCATTTATGTTAGAGTGACTTTTTGGATTTAATCCATGTCTTCGCTTGGCAAGTCTCCAAGGGCGAAGGCTTATCTTGGTGTTGTATTCCTTTCGAGGATAACTGATAGGTTCAACTTCTGAGTTGCCAACTTCAGTTTTCGCTCGTGTTGTATATCCATTTATAGAAGTGCGAAAAATGCCAAAGGTTTGATTCGTTGCACCCATGAGGCTTAGGCTTCTATCTTCAATGGTTGATTCACAAAGGCTATATAGCTTGGGCTGTAAGACGAAGCTAGTCCAATCTTTTAGTTAGAGGCAAATCCCTATGGTTTGGATAGCCTTGGAGTTTGGGAGTGAACACCCATTCTTGATAAAGAATCATAGTTTGGCATATGGGTCCATGTCTTATGTAAGATTGAGGTCTTATGCTTGGTATGAAATAGGTCCTCATACTCCACATGACTCGAACTTTATGCCTCATGTGATCAAGATCTTAGTTATTTGTATATATGGAGGGCTTTTATCTGGCCTTAGTGCCGAGATCCTTTGCCTTAAATTGAGTTGAGATCTTATTACCTCATTTGGACCGAGGTATTTGTGTCTAGCATTGGGTTGAGGTCTTATATCTCATTTAATTCTAGGTCTTTGTATCTAGCACTCGACTGAGGTTTTATACCTCCTCTGATACAGGCCTTTGTATCTAACATTTGACTGAGGTTTTATGTCTCATATGATTTGAGGTCATATGCCTCATCTGATTTGAGGTCTTTATATATGGCATTAGATCGAGGTTTTATGTCTCATCTGATTCGAGATCTTATACCTCATTTAATTCGAGGTCTTATGTCTCATCTGATTTGAGGTCTTTGAGCCTAGTATTGGACCAAGATCTTATATTTTATTTGATCTGAGGTCTTTGTGTATGACATTAGGCTAAGGTCTTATGCTCATCTAATCTGAGGTCTTTATACTTGGCATTGGACCGATGTCTTATGCCTCATCTGGTTCAAAGTCTTTGTGTTTAACATTGGTTGAGATCTTATGCCTCGTCTAATATGAAGTTGTTTGACATTGGGCTGAGGTTTTATGCCTTATATGATTTGAGGTCTTTATACCTGACATTAGGCTGAGGTTTTATGCCTCATCTGACTCGAGGTCTTTGTACTTGACATTAAGCTGAGATCTTATGCCTCGTCTGATCCAAGGTCTTTGTGACACCTTTTGAGCTAACAAATGAAACTATTTTGTCAAGTATAGACTTTATTAGAGAATAAATAGAATATAGTTCATCTTAGAGATAGAACCTTCTAAGGTTGTTGATGTACCATGTCCTTAAGAGTACTTGATCATTTGGGTGCTCAATCTTGAAGGTTATTGGTCCTATAGCTTGAGAGATTTTGAATAGGCTAATCTAGTTCAAAGAGAGCTTCCTGGAAGTTTGATCGATAAGCTCTACTTGGCGAAGTGCCCAATCACCTGGCCATAATTCTCAATTAAGAACTCGAACATTGTAGTAATGTGTCATTCGTCATTGATACTTGGCGATCCTAGTACGAGCCTTCTCTCAGACCTCCAAAACTGGGTCCTTCTTAACTATGGTATTCACCTTATTTACCACAGGATCATAACTTTGAACTCATAGAAAAGTGAGCCCAATTTTCATAGGGATGACTATCTCAATCTCATAAGCAAGTATACGGGGTGACTCCTCAATTATAGTCTAAGGAATGGTTCAATAAGACCATAAAATATATGGTAGCTTTTTGACCCAAGCACCTTTTGCTCTCTTGAGATGTTTCTTTATTTTTGTAAGTAAGATTCAATTTGTTATCTCGATCAGACTATTAGATTGGGGATGTACTATCGAAATGAATCTTTGCCCAATACTTAGGTTAGCACAATAGTCCTTAAATCTTGAGCTATCAAATTATTTCCCATTATTAGTGACCAGCATGTGAGGGAGATTGAACTTGCAAATGACATTCTGTCAGAGGAACTCTTAGATTTTCTTCTCAGTGATCGTAGCCAAAGGCTCGGCTTCCACCTACTTGATAGAATAGTCAATAGTAACTACCAAAAACATTGTTTGTTCTAAGGCTATTGGGAAAGGACTTAAGATATCCATTTTTCATTGGTTAAAGGATCACATTGCTTGAGGCTGTTGGAGCTGAACTATAGCAACTATGATAAACCGAGACATACCTCTAGCATTGTTCACACTTGGATATAAATTCAGATGCCTCAGTGATCATATTGGTCCAATAATATCCTTATCCGAAAAGCTTATGTGAGAGGGGTATAATCGACTTCCTCAACTTTTGGGCAGTGGAGTAGTGATCATGTAGGCAACCTCTTGTACAAGACTCCATTTACCGAGGTGAAGTTTGGAGCTAATCTTGTAATCCTCTAAGCTTTTATTAGTTTTTCAAGAAGCTGTCTTTTTTCTGCATAAGTAATGATAGGATCCATCAATCTTGATTCTAAGTCAATCACATTCATCTTGATGTTTTTAAATAACTTGCCCATCAGAGATTTTCCAAAAATGTATGCCTCAATTTTGAATTTGAAGAGGCCAAGGCCAGTTATGCGAGAGTACCTACCTCGGTATTACTATTCTGAGGTACGTGGTATATTTCAATTTGGTCCATCCTTGCTATGAGCTTCTGTGCTTTGGCTAAATATTACACCGTAGTTGTTTCTTTTGCCTCATACTCCTCATTAACCTATAGATACACGAGTTGAGAGTCGCTGAATACCTTGAGTTTTTTAGCTCCTGTTGCCAATGTTATGTGCAATTTGAGGAGAAAAGCTTTATACTTCGTTGTGTTATTCAAAGCCTCAAATTCTAGGTGAGCTGAGTACTTGCTTACTCTTCTATCCAGACTTTGGAAGATAGCTCCAACACTATAACCTGACACACAAGATGAGTCATTAGCCCGAACCTCTTATGGTTTGAATTTTAATCTAGTGGGTATGATGTAGTTTTTACCATGAAATTTGCTAGGGCCTGCGCTTTGATGGTCTTCCATCTCAAAAGTCACCTCGAATTGGCTTAGTTTGATTGACTATTTGAAAAATATCCCTAAATTTTTTATAATATTTGCTGAAGCGAAAGATTGGTGAGCATCATGACTGGATGCACCTAGAAGTATGGACAAAGCTATTGAGTTGCTAACACTAGGGGTATGCAAGCTTCTTTAGAGGAGGATACAGAGCCTCCACTCCTATAAGTACATGACTCACATAGTAGATGGGATGTTGTTCTCCACCTCGGTCACTTATTGAGCTCATTGCTTGGTTTGAAGCTACGATGTAGAGAAAAAAAAAACCTTGTTGGGCTTGGATTTTACTAGTAGAGGAGGCTCGACCAAGTATTTTTTTAAGTCTTTGAAGGCTCGGTTGCACTCCTCGATCTATTCGAATCCCGAGCCTTACTTGAGAGCTTTGAAAAAGGGGGGGACATTTTTCTCCTAACCTTGATAAGAAGCAGTTGAGTGCCACCAAATGACTCGTGAGTCTCTGTATCTCTTTAATAGAATTCGAAGGCTTCATTTTCCTTATTGTCTCAATCTTCTTAAGGTTAGCCTCAATCCCCTACTCTGAGATAAGATAACCGAGAAATTTTCTCGAACCTACTTCGAATGCACACCTTTCGGGATTCAGCTTCATCCTGAACTTTTACATTATATCAGAACTTTCACATTCCTCTCGAGCTGAGTCTCAAAGACCTTATTCACCATTCTTTGGTATGTCGCCTCTGTGTTCTTCAAGCCAAAAAATATGGTGATGTAGCAAAACATACTTTGGTCCATGGTGAATGTTGTTTTCTCCTCATTCTTGGGGTGCATCTGAATTTGGTGGTAACTTGAGAACGTATCCAAGAAGCTTAGGAGTTGATGGCCCTAGGTATAATTCACAAGTTATCTTAGGCAAAAGATAACTATCCTTCGTGTAAGCTTTGTTCAAATCGATGAAGTCAATGCACATTATTCACTTGTCATTGGCCTTTTTTACCACCATCATATTTACCAACCACTCAAGGTAATGGACTTCTTTGATGAATCATGTATTAAGAAGTTTGTTTATCTTCTCAGCAATGACTTTTTGATACTCAGGAGCGAAGTACCTCTTATTTTGTTTAATTGGTTTGTGATTTTTTGCCACTGTAAACTCATGTTGTGTGATCAAGGGGTCTATACCAAGTAGATCTTCTAGAGACCATGCGAAGACATGCTAACTCTTTCGTAAAAACTCTTTCAGTTTGGTTTGAAGAGGCTTTGTGAGATTCACACTGAACTTCAATATTTTTCTCGAGTCTTCATTGATGATAAGGTTAATGAGCTACTCCATAGGTTCGGCGTACACCTTCTTTGGTTTAGAAGGAGACTCCTTGACCTCGGCCACTACCAAATGTTTACCTTTTTGGTTATTATTATTTTACTAATAGGAGGCCTCACGCTTTTTAACGAGGCCCTAGTTGCCCTAAGTTTCACCTGTGCTACATTTAGTTAAAAATCTTATAATTAGGTAAAAGATTGAGAGTACTGTTTGGAGTTGGTTAAACGTTAAATAACCCAGTATCATGTTCTATGCTCAGCGTGTCTAAAGCACGACAAACTTTAATTTGATGGTAGTGAGGAGTAGATCGATTATGCCAAATTGAGTAATCGAGTTTCCAGTGAATCCAATGAGCGTTCTAATGTATGATTCTAACTTCTGCTCGATTTTTATTTGATCATGGGTCCTAATGAATAGAATATTACGCGAGCTTTTTATATCACCATGATACATTTTATAGTGTAGCCGTCCAAAACTGCTAAGATCACCAGTGCATTATTGTGGGGTACCAAAATTTCCTCCAAATTCTTTATGGAGAAGACTATATCTTGATGCTTAGACTCAAAATCTTGCCTCTTTGTTAACTCATCCGACTCCTCTTGCCCTCTAGTGATGTTCATCATTTGTAGTTTGATGTCGCGATTTCACTTTGAATTGGTAGGTTTACCAAGATCATATTGAGATTTTCTTTTATTGGGGAGTTGTACAATTCTAGAGTCGAATTTCTTTGTGGAGAGATTCGAGGACAAGGCTCCCCTATGCATGAATTTCTTCAGCTCGCTCTTCTCGATGAACAAATTATCCGATGTGTTTGTCTCTTATGAACCTTTTGATTTTATCTTTGAAGTATCTACATTTTTCAATATCATAGCCATACTCTAGATAAAAATGATAATACCTAGACTTATCAAGGTGTTAGCAAGTTGTGTGGATCAATAGAGGCCTACATAGAAGATCTTGGTATTCAATTTGAACAAGAACCTTAGACCTCAAATTATTCAGTGGGGTATAAACTTGAAACTCGAGCCTCCATTCTTCATGCCTATGCTCCCTTGTCTCAGTTCTCAATTTCTTTGACTTGGGGAGTTTTCACTTCCCGAGTTCTTTCTTCAATTTGCTAGAACCTTTGAACTCCCTTTTGGCCATAATTACTTCTTCAATATCAATATATTTTCAAACTAACTCGATAAACTTTGCGAGGCTTCTAGGAGGTTGACGAGCCATTTTATACACAATCCAAGCCTGTCGGATCTCATTGATTATAGCAGCTAAGATAATTGAACTATCCAATTTGGTGACCTTAAGTCAAGCCTTGTTGAATCGATCCAAGTATTCTCTTACATTTTTGCCTTCTTGCTTTAACGTTAACAATGTAGACAGATCCTTTCATCGAGGTACCAACGAGACGAACTGCTACACTAACCTATCTGTCAGATCGTCAAAGCATGTAATAGTGTACCTCAAAAGTCTGGAGCAGTATATTTGGGTCAAACCTTACAAAGTCATAGGAAACACTTTATATATGGTTGAATCTCATGCTCCTTATAGAATCATGACATTCCTAAAAATGTTAACGTGATCCATCAGGTCCTTCGTGCCATCATATACCTCATAGGAAGACTGTCAAAACTTTAGTTGCATTAGAGAGTATGTCACCTCTGGTATTAAGAAAGTGTCATATCTCATCTAAGTTGAATGAGTAGGTGTCCCAAATAATTCTCGATTGGAATGTGAGATAACCTCTCTTTGAGTGCCTTAGATAGTTCTAACTGAGGCTTGGCTAACATATGTGCGGTATGTGGCCTCATCAATTAGATCATGTATAAAGTCGCATCCATCATAGTCCCTCGAGGCTTGATATCGAAGAGGAGGAGCCACAACTAAGGGATTATACTATCCTTAGTGAAGATGCCCATTGAGGTATGTAGGACATGGTGTGGGATAATACGATGACTCGCCTTATTGGTTTAGCGTGACATCTTAGTTTGGAGTTGGAGCATAACCCTGAGGTTGTTGCTGAGCATTATGAGGTGGGAAGCTCGACATTTCTTGAGCTTGATTTTGTAGCTGCTAAGCTTGAAGGTTTTGCATAGTTTGTGCTTAAACGTCGAGGAGTTCCACCATATGTTGACTGCAGCCAAAATTTGAAACTCTTAATGACTCATCAAGTTAGATGGTCCAGGAGGCACCTCGGGTATTATTTACAGAGGGGAGATTTGAGGCTGTTGCAACAGCTGAATCACTGAGTTGGCCTATTGTGTTAGTCAACTCAGCCTATTAGATGAATTATATAATTCTGTCAATGTCAGAATCGTCTGTCCTTTGGATTGGTTCTTTGACAATGATGGTCATGCTGCTCAAAGAGGCATCATCAGAGAACTATCAAAGACATCTTGGATTAGTGAGGGAGAGAGACGAGGCAAATCTTAATGAAAATACCACTGTTAATGGAGCCCAATTTGGTATCAACTTTGATTTGAGAGGCTCATTGAGATTGCAATCCACTAGACCACCACCTTTCTGATCTGCAAGAAAAAGACACTATGAAGATAACTGTCGAGAGCTCTCCAGTAACGACCCCTCCGATGTCTAAGTCAGTAATGATCTTTCAAAATATAGTGGATAAAAGAAAATAATGTTAGTCCTTACTTCTTCGAAGAGTCGACTGTTTATAAAGCTAGAGGCGTTATCGCATATCAAAATCTTGTGATTCTCAATATCACAATTTTGCCGGACTTTTTGTAATGGATGATCTTGAATTCCAGATTTTTTAGAATTTACTTCTAAAGATAAGTGTAGGCAAGATCTTAGAGTTATATGATTCTTATCCTGATCTCTCTGAGATACTCAGGCTTAAAACCATAGTGTAATCTCTACATAGGTCCACCGAGTCTTAGAAGGAATTCTTAGTCAACCAATATTCTCACATCTCAGCATTGAAGCTAACCAAATTTTCCGAATCTTGGTGCGGAGTACTTTTCACAACTCAATGTCAAGGAGAGTTTCATCTTGAATGCATTCGCTTACAGTTCGGTCTTGAATTCAGTTCTTCATAGAGTCTTTGGCTTGGAGACTTTAACTTGGTGCATCATCAATTTCAGTTCGAATTCCTATCGTAAAGAATTCCATGACTGAATTTGAAGAAGGTTTATGCTTCATGTTCGGTTCGGCTTCGGTCAGGCCCTTAGTTTATGTTCGGGTTCTGGTTCTTGGTTCATTCGGTTCAGATCTGGTTATGGCTTTTTCCAAACTATGCGCAGCCCTGCATTCTTGCGCAGTCTTCTCTCAAGTCAAGCAATAGAATTTTTTTTTTTGGTAATCTTATCAATCAAGAATGGAGCAAAAAAAAAAAAAAAAAAAAAGCTCAAATGCGCACGCTTCTCCTTCTCTTCTGCTTTTGTGCGGAATAATCCATCCGGTAAAGATTCAGCTCCTCCACTGAGTACACAGTCCGGCCTACACGGTCAGTTTCCTGATTCCTTTGCGTTCGTTTATTTTCAATTTGATGTTACTTTCTGAAAATTTTTGTTATCGTAGTGAAATTGGGGGATTTCGCGGGATGTTGACTCAGTGGTTTCTCAAATTTTGTGGATTTGAGTTGCTTGTGTTGGTGCTTGTTTATGTTGCACAGGAATTTCTACGAAATTTTTTTTGCCGGATTTTCGTGAAATTTGTCTTAGTTGGATGCAACGGAGGATTATTACGGGTTTGAGTCACGAAAAATGCGATTTTTTCTACTTTGGATTTGAGTTGCTGTGTTTTATCTTTTGTTTGTGTGTGTGTCTGTGTGTTGCCTGCCTTTGAAATGTTCCGTCTGCTAAAAACATTTGTCATTTTTCGTGGCCTACTGAGGCCTATTGGTTCGTCTGAGTTAGGCTGATTGACTTGGTTGCAGTGGAGGATTTGCTATGTGATTGATTAGACCGATTGTACATTTTGTTTTATGAAGGCCTTGTTCACTAGTAAGATTGTTCCTGATTGTTGTAGAGGTAAGGTTGCATCTGGCCTCTTGGTTCTCTGTCTGGCCTTTGTTAATCTTTTGCTTTAAATTTGATGTTTGGTATTTTATTTTCCTTCTCTATATCTCTCGGCTCATGTCAAAACGTTTTTTGAGAGCATTGGGTAATTCTTATCCCATGTATTTATCATCTTTCTGTATTATTTTTTGTGTATTACTTCTACCTAGATTGCTCCTGTCAGAATAGCAGGTGAACATTGATTCTTGTTTTTAGAAAATGAAGCATGATTTGATGGTTTCTCATCAAATCCTTTTGTAACTTTTCATTTCTGGGGTTTAGTGTCTGGAGTTGCATTCATTCCAGAATCACCTTGGGTTCAAGTAATTGTGGTTAGCAGATGGACCATATTTGTTGGGGTATTTGCTAACTTAATTATTTGATGTTGGAAAGGTATGGTTAAACTGTTAGTATGGCGTGATATCTTTTATTTATTTCCATAATTTGTAACAACTATGATTTTATATTTCCTGTTCCAATTTTCATATTGCATTTTGAGGTTCAATTTGCCTCGAGTAATACTATTTTCTTTATGCAGCATAGTTTACTTGCTTATATCAATTATTCTTGCTACTGCAGATAAAAGGCCTCTGTTCTGACTTACATGGCTAACAGAAATCAAAGTCAACAGCGGTCAACTTTTATAGCTGATAATTTCAACTCAATTGATCAGGCATGCATAATATGTTGCATATTAGCTTCTCATTCTTTGGATCTAGAATGGTGCATTACTTATGATCTTTAGTTAATGAAGGATGGCATACCGAATGAAGCACATTATTTGCATCTTTGGACAAGTGTGTGAAGCCATATTTCCATGGCTTAGATATATGGTTGCATGTCAGACTCGCACCCATGGTAGTTTTTTTTTCCATTCTTTCTGAAAATTTCTGATGATCAGAATCTTTGGACAAGAATGAGACTCAGGATAGGAAGAGCCTGGGGAGTTGGTCCACAAAATTTTCTGAATGCTAATGTGGGCTCCAATTCAGGAGCAGAAAATGAAGTAAGGGAGGTGGCATGGATGTAGAGATTTTTAACCTTAGGGCTTTAGGGTTTCAAAACATAAAACATGAATTTTGTAAGTATTTCCCCCTCTTTTTTCTTTTGTGTGTGTGATTGATGGTGGGGTGAGGTGGGGTGTGTAAGAGCATTGAGAGCTGCAAATGAAATGCCATATGTCCGAAAATGGTAATGGTAGGTGAGGGCTGCAAAGAAAACTCTCAATAGAACCAAAGAAAACCCTCAAAGGAAATTCACCTCAGCTACTTTCTGGCAGAAAGAAAGAAACGAGAGCCAACATTCTTGTGTCAGGGATAGAGTTGTGACTTGTGATTGTGCAAAATGGTGGATCTATATTGAATGCCTTAGGGCAAAGCTCAATCCAAATCATGTGTTGCATACATCAGAAAAAGTTTACTATCTCATCCGATAAACTAAAATGGAAAAGCCTAGGAAGTGCCTTAGACCTGTTGTTGATTTTTTGTCCTTATATAGCATATTAGCTGATGGTTTTCAAGAAGTTTTAACATCATGGTAATACATCAAGATGGTCACCCAAGATGATTCAGATTCACACTACATGCATGTATTGCAGTTATAAAATAACAAATATTTTTTAGAAAACGGTTGATGGCCATTGCTTTATCTAATCATATCCATGGTGCATTATTTCTAAATTGAAGTAAGATTATTTCCTTATTTCATCTTTTTTTTTACTACTATATCAGCCTAGTGTAGCCTCTCTACCTTTTTCATCTATCTTTGGACCAAGATTTAAGAAAGGATGTAATTTGTTTTTCCATCTTAGGTGATTTCTGCATTAAGAGAATATGGCCTTGAGTCATCAAATCTTCTTCTTGGTATTGACTTCACAAAAAGCAATGAATGGACAGGTTAGCATGATTCTGAACAAGTAAAGACGGCATTCTTTTTTGCAAGTCTATAGGAGTCAATTGTTGTGGTGGAAGTTGACATTTTTCTAAAATATGCAGGCAGATATTCATTTAGAAGAAAATCTCTTCACGCTATTGGTAAAACACCTAACCCCTATGAGCAAGCTATTTCGATAATTGGGCGTACATTGTCTCCTTTTGATGAGGACAATTTGATACCTTGTTTTGGATTTGGTGATGGTTAGTTTTGCTCCCGTATTTCCTAATTACAAAGTTAATGTTACTTTTTTTGGCTACTTACCTTGAGACCTTTTCTGGATAGCGTCAACGTATGATAAATATGTGTTCAGCTTTTTTGCTGATCAACGCCCTTGCCATGGTTTTGAAGAGGTTCTTGCACGATATAGAGTGGTGGTGCCACATCTGAAGCTGTCAGGTCTCTACTTTGACTCTTCAGTATTGTTCTTAGGACTGCTTGTCTCTTTCTTTAAGTGGTAGGAATGTTTACTATTTCCTATTATACTGATGTAAAATGTACACAATTGACATGTGCCAGACTGTTAACTAAATTATATTTAATCATATCCATGGTGAAGGTGCTTTAGGTGATGTTGTAAGTAGAGTATTTCTGATGTTTACTGGGTATATTGTGGCTTGATTAAGTTTTTAAGTGAAATTAATTTATATGCATCATCCAATGCTTAATGAGATAATGAAGGTTCAGGTGTCTTTTGCACCCATTCCCTGTAAGGAAACGGATTGACACCTTTGCTTTTAGAGATCTCCAGCTCACAAATGCTTTAGACATCAGTTAGGCTAAGATTACTATCCTATAAGCGAGGATGTGTTCATCTCAGTAGCAAATATTCGATTAGTTTTATGCAATATAGGGTTGTGCTGGAACTAACTCATTTGATTGTCTGTTCTGAACATTTTTTTGCTTGAATTCCAATTTATCAATAAAACATGATGAAGTTTGGCTCATATATTGTAATCTTCATGTGTTAGGTCCAACGTCATTTGCTCCACTAATTCATGCATCCGTTGGTATTGTTGAAAGGAGCAATTGGCAATACCATGTCCTTGTCATTATTGCTGATGGACAGGTTAATATTAATGATTACTTAACATTTTCAACCTTTTTTGCAATTTGTTCTTATTTTGATTCATGTCTGCTTTAGGTTACCAGGAATCCAGATATGCCACTGGGAGCATTAAGTCCTCAGGAACGTGCAACGATAGATGCTATTGTTTATGCTAGGTATAATGGTTAAGTTGATCTATCTTCTCTATTTTGAATTTTCTTCCTTGACTATGAAGTGTATTCTGATTTCACTTTTCAGTCATTATCCTCTATCAATCATAATGGTTGGTGTTGGTGATGGACCATGGGAAGCAATGCAACAGTTTGATGATTGCATTCCAGAACGGATATTTGATAACTTTCAGGTATTTGAATTCCTAGTATTCCACATGTAATTTTCTAAGAAACTCAGTTTTTATATTTTGTATTGTTGCCATCACTTGTAAGAAAAATGGCTGCACTAGCTGTTTGATAGGACTTAACAAGGGTCTCTTTTGGTAAAAGGCTTAAAAGTGTCTCATGTTGCACCTCTATTATTGGCAAATTTATAGTACAATATATATATATATATATACACACACACACACAATGATTATGGTGGTGGCTATCTATATTAGGTTTTGGGTTTTTATTGTATTCAGGGCCTTTGAATCTAATATAGATAGATTTGACTAGAATACTAATACAAGTTAGTGTTTGTCTTCCCTCACTGGTATTGCATTAATGTTTATCTTTGTAGAGTCACTGTTCTTATTCTTATTTTCCTTGATGAATAAAGAGTTCTATTGTATCCTTTTCCTAATCAAATCTTTCTGCTTTTACAGTTTGTGAACTTCACAAATATTATGAAAGCAGACATCGCAATGGCAAAAAAGGAGGCAGCTTTTGCACTTGCTGCACTTATGGAAGTGCCACTTCAATATAGAGCCACACAAGGCCTTAGACCTGTGCAGTATGCTTTTGCCCCACTATTCTTTAATGTGACTAACTGTATTTTAGTTTATCATCATTTTGAAGATAAATTCTGTTATTATGCAGGAAACAATTGGGAAGAGTTGGTGAATACAAGATCCTTCCTCCTCCACGAGAAGTAATTCAATATGATAATGCAGCTGCCTTGGTTTCTCAGGCAGGTGCACAGTCAACGAGTTATAATGCTCCAACTGAGAACGTGAGTCCCTTTCATGTTTGCCTGTGCCAAACAGCATCCTATGTTATCAAATGGTATGTTGTCTTGATGGAATCTCTTTTTTCCCCTTAGGCATGCCCAATATGTCTGACGAATCCAAAGGATATGGCATTTGGCTGTGGTCATTTGGTAAGTTCTGCTGGACCAATTTGCTTTTTCGATGAGCAATCAATTTTGTCTAATTAGAAAAGATCTAAGCGAACAATCCCAAAATATGCGAACAATTACCTTGATCTAATAAGTTCATCGTTCTATCCTGTCATTGATAAAAGAACTGGTGATAATTCACATATAGCATCATCAATCATTCTAAAGAACCTGTAATTAATTATTTCTTCAATTTAAACAGTGAGAGGTACTATTTTTTTTGCACAGTACCAGATATGGATCTAATGAACTGTTCAGGAAATGTTCGGCTTATTCTTTCTTGGACTGGAAAAAAGAAAAAACAACGAAAGTTGAGTTTCACTTAGTTATAACTTCTTGATAAGATAGAATTTGACAGTCAAGCATGATGAGCAATCACAATGGATACTAGGATTATCTCCTTGCCAAAAATCTTGGACTTAAGATCTAGAATTTTTCCCTTTCACATGATGAGTTTCACAGATACTAAGGCAATTTGGCAGATCTAGAAGCACGATTATGTGCCAACTTTTCTACATGTATCATCATTAATTTGGCTTGCTAGTCTATTATTTTTGCAATAAGAGCAGCATATATAGCCCATTTAGAAGTGAAATGACTAAACAGGATCTGTCTCTATCTTCCTCTCAATAATTGTTCATCCTTATTGTTGATTTTGCATTCAGCAAAAATTAAATCAAATCATGCTTGATTGAGTGTTGCTTGCACTGACATTTGTGTTTTCATGTGAAGACTTGCAAGGAATGTGGTCCGACATTATCCTCATGCCCCTTTTGCCGTGCACCCATCACCACACGTGTGAGGCTTTATTCCTGAAGCTATCTTCTTCAGCATTGATAGGAAACCCAGAGCAGTGATTTCATCCTAGCTAAACATGGTGAAAGGTCAAGTTTGTCATTTAGGTGACAAGGAAAACCATGTAGATTTGCCATCAAGCATGGCTTTAGCACAAGATCCAGACAATAACTCTGGTTTTCTTTCCTTTGGCCACTGAAATGCATGTATTTACCGTCTATGGATTCAACTCTCCGCAGTGTGCAAATTGTGTATTTGTCAATTGCATATAAACCTAGCACTTTTGGTACTGTCGTGTAAAAGCCCCATGTTCTCATCTGTATTTTCCTTGAAAGCCTGCAAAATGCAATCAAATCTCATCCTCCGGGCAAATTCTCTACCGTTTTTCTTGCTCTTTGCTGCATTGCAGGGAAAAAAGTAGTCATTGCGCATGCAGCAAACAAAAGAGAAGCACAAGAGTGAAGAAAATGACAAGTGTGCCCGATTCCTATGCAACTGTTGTGCACAACACATGATAAGAGTGAACAAAATTGTTAGTGTACCCGATTCCTATGCAACTGTTGTGCACAACGGTTCATATTCTGGAGCCCTCCTGCCAACGTAAAGACACAAAAACGAAAGGCAAAGTCTATCATTTTTCCTATTTTATTCACAAAACTACCATTTTCTGTTGCTTTACTATATTATATTTCCCCTCTGAATTCTATGCCTAACATTGCAGTCATGGGCAACTGCATCAGCAATTGCTGCAGAACAAGCTCATCATCGCCTGTTGAAGTGGATCTTCCTCAAGGATAAGTCTGTCTCTCAATCACCCACTACTCCTACAAAAGTTATTGTTAGTGAGTCTTCATCATCATCGTCTTCGTTGTCATATACTTCTTCAATATCTTGTTCTTAACCATTGTTTACCACATTCAGCTCCTACTGTTCTCTTTCTTCAGATCTTCACAAAAGAGAACCTCTTGCTCAAGACAAATCCGTCATCTCCCGATCCCCCCCTTCTCCTGAAAAAGCTATTGTCAGCGAATCCTCATTGTTGTCATCATCAACATGTTCTTCCTTTTTATATGGCATTTCATCACTATTACCTTCGTTGTATAGTTCTTTGAGATCCTGTTCGGCATCATCTTCTTCCAAGTGCAGCTCTTCCTATTATTCTGCTTCCTCAGACCCTCTTAAAGGACATCATCCTGGCTCGTCTCTTTCATCACTATCATCATCATCATCATTATCTTTTTCTTCAAGATCATATTAACATCTACCAAATGTAGCTTCTGCAATAGGGATATGATCATTTTAAACTGCACCCAAAGGATATGTTTCCAGTGTTTTGACACCGATAAAGAGAAGCTTATGGTGTGAGTTTCAAATCTATCCTTTGATAAAAACCCACGAATAAAAACGTTATAAAATTAAATTAAATAAATTTATATATTTCAAAACTTATAACTCGATTGATGAAATTCTGAAATTTTTTTCTACCAATTTCAACTGATCTACCTTAAATTCATGTCATTCTTAGATAAAGAAAAATTAAAAAGAAGGAAAATTTTCAAAATTGAAATCCACGGGCTGAAAAATAGAGTGAGAGATAGTATCACAAGAACCAAAAGCGAATTAATTCGTTCTGTTCTCTCATCAACCCAAGTAGCAAAATTTTAGTCATTCCGCAAAAAACCCCTCAAAAATTATTGAAATTATAAATAAGGACGAAAAAATTTACAAAAAGTACAATTGATAATTAACTTTTATAAATAAATTCAAATCTAATTTTTCAATTAGATTCAAGCTCATAAAATTATCTTCTTTTTACTAGACAATCTTAAGATAAGGCCAGATGCTGGATATGCAATAAAACATTTCGATCGATTACGAAACACCTAATTAAGTACGCAAATAAAAATTTAATTTCATATATGTTGTCATCTAAATGTTAGTTAGATAGTTAAACTTGAGTCATTCACTATATTTTCAAATTGTCTAATTTGAATTACACAATCAAATTCATTTAAAACAAAATCAATAAATAGTATATAAGATCACAGGATTAACAATCCCCCACTTGGACTATAGATCTATTTATTTATACATATATAGATAGATGTATCCTGAAAATAATTTTTATAAAATCAATTTCACATATGATCCCAACTGTGTAATTAAGAAATAACGAAACATACCATTTTTCCTCAGCAGTCCCCATATATGTCCAATCATAAATGAATGCATATTAATAATATACTAACCAATTTTATTTTAAAGTAAGCAGAATACTACATCAGTTGAGTTGAATAATACCAAAGTATTGGTATAAACAATGTGTTTGTGGAATAAGGCATACAATACAGCATAATAGTAGTGAAAATTTCAATGGCTTTTCTACTAATGGTCTATTTGCTTCGTACTTCTTTTAAAAATATGTCACTTAGATGCACAAATTTCATCGAGAACATCTGACAAGTGCTATGGATATCATCTAAGTGAGAGGTATAAAATAGATATAATGTTTAGTCGTATTTTCACCTCAAATATTTCAAAAATCACTTACACATGATCATTAGATTCTCATATAGGTAGTCATCACCAACCTGCGTAGTAATCCATGGCATTATCAAAAACTCTATCTTCCAAATTAAAAGTCTGAAAGTAAAGTATATCAATGAAATCACTTCAAATGGAGAACCTTGTATTTTACTGATAAACATAATATAAACACATACATTATGTAATAATCAAACTATCCCTATAGATTGACATGTTTTTCAAATATTTTTGTGCAAGACTTTTAGTTATTAGATCAGCTAAATTATTTGCAGAGGAGATCTATGAAATAATAATATCCTTTTTATGATTTTTTCACGGACATAATAAAATTGCAGCTCAATATGTTTTGCTTTGAAATAATATCTAGTATCTTTAGTGAGAGATAACTACATTATTATTATAAATTATCTACATTAGCATGTTAATATAATTAACTACCTTAAGATCAGAAATAAAATATTTTAACTATATAGTATGTTTATTGGTCTCACAACAAGCTATATATTTTGCCTTCATATTTGATAAAATAAT
Organism: Trichopus zeylanicus subsp. travancoricus; assembly: GCA_005019695.1. Lineage (NCBI taxonomy): Eukaryota > Viridiplantae > Streptophyta > Magnoliopsida > Dioscoreales > Dioscoreaceae > Trichopus > Trichopus zeylanicus. Next base: position 1,345,705 of record RXID01022466.1, read on the forward strand.
GGCAGTTTGCTTTATACTGCATCATGAAATAACCCATTTTGTCAAAGTAAATACATAATCAGATATTGACTTCGAATTGTTCTAACATTCTTTTCAATCAATCTATGTATCCAAGAATATTCAATGGTTTGCAGCCATAAAAAAAGACACATAATTTTGAGACTTCTTAAAAAGCGAAAAACCTTTTTAGCTGCTCTCTAATGAGGCATTCCTAGATAACTCTGATATTTGCCAAGAAGTCCCACAACAAAAGTAATATTTAGATAAGTACAAATCATCAAGTATATAAAATTACCAACAGCTAATGTATAAAGAATTTGCTACATCTTTTATTTTTCAAACTCATTTTAAGAACATTGCTCAAGATTGAACTTATAACCTTTGATTATAGGAGATTTTCCATGCTTGTAATTATTCATATTATATTTCTGAAGAATTTTAGCAATATATGTCTCTTGAGAAAGCCCAAATAATTAACGCTTTCTGACTTTATATATTTTAATACCCAAGATATATGAAGCATTGTCAAAATTTTTCATTTCAAAAATTGTAGATAATATTTTTTTAGTCTCTTTAAGAAAATTTAGTTTATTACCAATTGATAAGATATCATCAACATAAGTGTCAATATTTGAACTTTATCCATACTGACTTTCAGGTATACACAGTTATCAACTACATTCTCCCGAAAGCCAAGCTTTATAATTGCCTTGTGAAATTTGAAATACCATTGTTGAAACACTTATTTCAGATCATAAATAGATTTATACAATCAACAGACTTTTGCTTTGTCACCTTTTATGTTGAACCATTTTTACTGAATCATATAAACTTCTTTTTCAAGAATTTCATTCAGAAATATTTTTTTAACATACATTTGAATAAATTCATAATCATAATGCGCAACTAATGTCATAAAAATTCTAAACGAATCTTTCACTTAGACTACAGAAAAAGTCTCATCATAGTTAATCTCTTCTCTTTGAGTATAACATTTAGCAACTAAAGACGTTTTGTACTTGTCAATGTCACCATTGACTTTTAGTTTTGTCTTATAAATCTATTTACAACCAATTGGTTTATACTTTTTAGGAGTTTACACAAGAGACCAAACATCATTTATCTACATTAAGTCAATTTCATCAATCATTATATTTATCTAGAATCTTGCATTTTACTACTCATAGCCTCTGAAAAATTTAGGGGGTCATCATTCTCTGTAATTGATGACACAGGTACCTCTTCTATGTCATCTGAGAACTCTAAGTATACAAATCTCTAGTTTTCTCTAAATATGTAACGTAGTCATTTGATATAATTGATTAAACTCTTTTGGATCTTTCATTCAACTAAGTTGGCGCAGCCATTGGTGTTTCCTTTTGTTCAACCCTATCTGACTTATTCTCAACTCTTTTCCTCTTACTTCTTGTAATAAATATTTTCTATTCAGTGAAACTGATATCTCTGTTTTTAAATATAAAATCATGAACTAGATTATATAATATATAAGCTTTAACCTTTCAAGAAAGCCAATAAATTTATAACTTAAACTGCGAGCTACGGTTTTTGTTATATTAGCTTCAACAATTCTAACTTTTATATCACAACGCTAGATTCTAAGATAATTTAGACTGAATTTTTTGCCAAGCTACAATTCAAATGGAGTTTTAGAAACAACTTTGGATGGTACTCTACTTAAAATATATATAGTTATTTTCAATGTTTTACCCTATAAGAAATCTGATAATTCGACAACATACTATATTCATCAAAATTATGTTTCTCTTTTCTACCACTCCATTGTACTATGCATTTATTGGAATAAATGTATTTGTAATAATCTTATGTTTTTACAAGAAATTTCGAAAAGCATTTGAAATGTACTCACCTCCTCTATCTGACCTGGTGACTTTGATCTTTCTAGCCAATTGATTTTTAATTTCGGCCTTATATATTTTAAATATTTCAAACACATCTGATTTTCTAAGTAGTAGATACACATATCCAACGTGAAAAATCATCAATAAATATCATAAAATACCTTTGGCCATTTAAGTAGCAACTTCATTTAAATCATAAATATTTGTATGTATTAAATCCAGTAAATTATTAGGCCTTGATACTTTTGAAAATGATGTTCTTATCATCTTACCCTTAATGCAATTGACGCAAACACTAAAATCATCAAAATTTATATTTTACAAGATATCATTATAGTAGAGTCTCTTCAATTTATCTTTACCAATGTGATCTAAACGATAGTACAACAAACGCAAAGAACTTTTATCCAACCATATATTCAGATCACAAGAAGACAATATGCTTGGAATTAACATTATAACATTAAACTACAGAGTCAAGTTTTAATTTTACATACAATTTGTATAGACCATCAGATGTAATACCAATAGTAACAATATTGTTATACATCAAAAATGCACAATCTCTGCCAAAAATAAAAGAGTAATCAGCTTTTATAAGTTTGAAAACTGACAATAGATTGCATCTAATAACTAGTGTAAAAATTGTATTTGACGATAAAACAGTATGACCACCATGGAAAATTAGAAAATACATCTCAACACCAATGACTTTGGCTCCCTCATTGTTTCCCATGAAGATATACATCTCATGATCATTTGGTTTACTTAGATTTAGAAATCCCTATATGATAGTTGATATATAGATCAATGATCTCGAGTCCATAATTCATATATCAGGAGAAATATCAATATAATTTAATTCAAAACAAACCAAATGTTTCAACTCATGTACTTTGGAGGACCCAATAAACCTATCATAAATACTCTAAAGCAACTTTTTGGTAGAATAAATATCTCACAGACTGGTATAAATAACTTCAAAAATTATTCTTTTGATTATTAATTTTTTAAATTTATCTGCTCTGTGTCATATTTCAAATTGAGACCTCTCAAATTGGTTAAACTCAATCGGCGATTCAAGAGTATTACGAGCAATGTCAAAATTTTAAAATACTAAATGAGTTTCTAATTCACTTCTCAATATCAAGTAATTTGATTAATTCAAGATCTCGATATTAAAGAGCTGACTACTAGATTTCATATTGTAATTTTGATAATGGACAATTCAAATATACAATAAATATATTTCAATAACAAATAATCCATCATTTTATTGAATCAAATAGGAATTACATTGTGATATTGTATTAGTTCTTTTGGGAGACTAATACAAATTACAACATCTCGTAATTAACTATTAAAATCAAAATTGGGATTATATTATAATTTTATATAGCCTCCTTTGGGAGAGTAATACAAATTAAGCCATTCCACCAATAAAATCCACAATAATCATAACAAATAATAAAAGTCCACTTTAATTTTTTTATTATTAAAAATAAATTTTCACAACATTCTATATTTATTTTTTTCTTCACCAACTCAACTTTTGAATTAAATTAACTAAAATAAAAATAAATATGGAATAATAATATTTATAAATTGAAATAATATCAAAACTCTTTAAAAAATATTCAACCATTTTAATTCCTAAATATACAAGGTTATTTAGCATAATTAATCAAAACTAGCATAATGCTCAGGGAACATAAATTGCAATTAGAACTAGCAACTGCAATTGTAATTCAAATGAATTTCAATTTTGCATCAAAGCCCTAGCAAAAATTTATTTATCAAAAATTTTCAAAAATCAACCAATTCAAAAAAATCCATCATAAATTAAAATTTTAGAATTTAATCTCAAATTTTTCATCACCAATAGCATCATCAATACCAATAGAGTATTCAAAATAATTTTGAACTAAAACTTGAGACAAAAATTTGATTTGCCCAAATTGGAATTACAAAAATTCAACTGGAATCAACTTATATCTCAATTTCTCGTAAACAAGACATCAAAGATAGACTCTGATACCAATTGTGAATTTTAATTTTATCTTTTGATGTATAACTCACAAGTAAAAATGATATAAAATTAAATTACATGAAATTACATACTTGCCCAAAAACAGAATTGATGAAAATTTAAAATTATTTCCTATGAATCCCAACTAATCTACATTTAGTTCATGTCATTCTTTAATGGAGAAAAAATTAAAGAAAAAATTTTTGAAATTAAAATCAATGGGTTGAAGAATAGAATAAGAGATGGTATCAGAAGTGAGAAAAACAAATTCGAATTTGTTTTGTTGTGTCACTGATTTAGAGAGCAAAATTTTAATCATTTTGCAAAATATTATAAAAATTACAAGCAGAAATAAAAGCTTTACAAAAAAAATTCAATTAACAATTAATCTTTATAAATCCATTCAAATCTAATTTTCTTAATTGGATTCAAGCCCATAAAATTATTCTCTTTTAACTAAATCTTAAGGTGAGATCAGATAATAAATAAACAATAAAATATTTTAATTTATCATGAAACACCCAATTATCCAATGTACGACTAATACATCATACCTAACACTATAGCAGTATTTTTCACCTATTTTTTCTTCTTCTTTGAGCTTCGACGACGGTGGAGTCTCTGCATCTACTACCTCAGTGGCAACAGTGGAGTCTGCACCCAACTCTAGAAACCACTCCAAGTCCTCAAGATGATCATTTGGAGCATGCACTGAATCCAGTGATGACATCCACATTCGGGATGTCATCTAGTTCAAATATTGATGCGTCAACATAGTTTTTTCTTCTAACTTTTTGGATACGGAAGAATTCTAAATGGTGTAGACTTCCACAGGTTTCCATTGAGTTGTATTTGGTTAAATGAAGGTAATATGTTTCATTTGTTATTAAAATTTGTATGTGAATTTGCTGATTGGATTCTTATCGTTTTTTAAATATTTTGTAACTATGTGAGGCCTCATTTAGCAATGGGCTAACAAAAAATTAGCCCGATTAAATTTTTTACTAAAAAGTTAATATTAATTATTTTACGTTATTATTAAATTAAATTATTATAAACAATTAATTACTTTTTTAAATTTCGAATTACTATAAGGCTAATTTTGATAAAAAAAATTATTAATCTACAAAAATGACTTATTAGTCTAAGCCTTACCTTAAATTTTAATTTTAATTCATTACCATATGTACACTAAAATATTTTATGTTTTGGGTTTGATCTTCTACACTGATGGGGTTAAAAAGAGATTTTCAATGGCTAAATTTTAAATTTTTGAGCAAATTATTGTAATCAAATTTATCTAGGGCATGGTTTAGTTTTAGGGATAACAATTTATCTACTCTAAATTCAAACAAATAAAAATTCTATATTAGTTATGTAAATGTGAAAAGCTTATTTAAAGAGAAATTATTTAATTACAAGGTATTTCTATCCATCAGCAATCACAATATGTCATGTGAGCATATATATACTTTTGGATAATCATAATTTACTCTATATATATATATATATATATATATATATGCACTACTGTCTAATCACAACATATTATATAAACATAATATGATCCTATTTCAAGCATATTTAAGAAAATTTTAAGGTGGTACTCTTGTCCAATTACGATCTGTCCATTTACTCCTAATAAACTTCCGACCAATTACAATATATCATGCAAATATACATGACATGATGCTACTTCAAACTAAGGTTTTACGTTTCGGCCGAAATCATAATTTGGGTTTCGATTAGAATTCACTGTTCATCTTCCGTGCAGATGGGAGTGGGAGTGGGAGTGGGCGGGAGCGGGCACGGGCGGGCGTGGATGGCGAGCGCATGGGTGGGAGAGGGCGTGGGAGCGTGAGCTCGCCGGGCTTGAACGCGTGGGAGCGGGAGCTTGAACGCGAGTGCGCGCGGGGGCGGGAGCTCGCCGGGCGAGTGCGCGCGGGGGCGGGAGCTCGCCGGGCTCCCGTGCGCGAGGGGAGCTCGCGTCGGCTTTGTGTCCGAGCCCAAGGGCCCCACACGCTCGCCAGTTTGCCGCCACTCCCTCGCTTATCTCACGTGCTCACCGACCGGCCAATACTCCCGCAAGCTGAGATCGGCCTTACACCGGGGTCAGTGCTATCGCCAATTTGGTTCCAACGCTTTCACGTAATTGTTCATTATTTTTAAAAATTTGTAAACATATTATAATTTTTTTAATTTGAAGTTAAAAAATAATTGAAATAAAGTTAAATTTTAGTCAAAATATAATTAATAAAAAAAATATTTTGGTTGAAACTGAAATGAAAATGATTTTAATTGAAACACGTTGATGTTTTTGTTCACGTACATGCGTGTATAATCGTTCCATCGAAAGTAAAGCCAAAAAAAATTTGTGTCCGTTTTACCCTCATGTGAATCAATATCACGAAATTGTGCAAAGCTAATTATTCTCATATGTTTATAAATGTTCATTTGGATCATTCAAGTACTGAATTCATAATTTCACATTCAGATGTTTTAAATTCAACTGATGATGATGATGATTAGTTATATTACATTATAATTAATAAATTATGTATATGTCAATTATATTTTAATAATAAGTTAAATTTGCTTATGTTAATTTTTAATTTTTTAATCATATTCATATTATTTCTCATATATTTTTTATATAATAATATATAATAACAGTGGTTAACTATCACAATTATTTTTTAATAATTAGAATAATATTTAATATTGTGGTAAAATTAATTATAAATTCTTTCATAATTTTTAAATTTTTATAAAAAATTTTCAAAATTTTATCCCATTTTTAATTTAAAGTCAAAATACAGTTAAAATATAGTCAAACTATGGTTAACATATAATTAATAACTAAAAAAAATCTTTCGGCTAAAACCGAAACTACCAAAACTGAAACCGAAACGACTGAAATGGCCGAAACGTATCGGTTTCGCTGGGTGGCAAAACCGAAACTGCAACCAAAAACCTTGCTTCAAACACATTTAATAAGAAATTATTTGATAATATAATGCTTTTTTAATCACAATTTGCTACACAAATCTACATATAATTTTGACTAATCACAACTTACCATGAAAATACATATATATACTACCTAATCACAACTTATCATATAAGTACATGTGATGTGATGTGATGTAATTTGGTATTTATCATCATATTTTAATTTGAATAAACCCTCTTAGAAGCTGTTTATTTTGTTAGACTTTAAAATTATTGAAGTTTTAAAAAATTAGGATGTCAAAATTCATCAATTGGAAAATTCAAATAATATATTTGTTTTGAAAATTTTAAATTTTCGAATTTTACAATTTGATGTTTGTTTGGTTAAACTGAGACAAAATAAAATTCGACAATTTTTTGTAATTTGTTAGAAATTTTGGGTTTTTTGTAAATATATAAATTTTAGGGACCTATTTATAATTTAGTAAACAGAATCCATACAAACTAGAATTATAAAGTTTGGTCAGTTTTCACAAATTTATAAATCCCAAATTTGGTAAAATTTAAAATTCTGACATTTTACAATATTGCATTCTAATGTTTTTGAAATTCTAAAATTCTTAAATTTTAAAAATCCAAACTTTCTAAAAGTACATGCGACCAATTTGAAAATTAAAGATATACTCATTATGAGGAAGATTAAGGAACTGACTTAAAAAAAAAAAAACTTCTGATCAAGAAAACTACTGACTACAAGGAACTTTAGGGTGTACTTAGTTTGAAATTATGATTAAGATCATTCTATTCTAACCGGTTTACTATTCGAATATTAAAAAAAATAACCTGACTATCTTTACTTTATTTTAAAAAATTAAATTACCATACTACCATTACCTGTATTCATTTAAACCTCAATAAACAATATACTTAAAAGCATAAAAGTCCAAAAAAATTTAGACTATTCACCAATCAAACTAACATCCAAACACTAAATTTTTGACTAAACTATCTTTTTATACTTTAATTTTGAACTTAATCTTGATTCCGAACCAAACGATGCCTTATTTCTTTAAACCAGAAAATGATTTAGAAAAAAAGACAAAATTTTATAATACATTATAGAACAATTAATTGTTTTTTTCCAATTAACCCTATGAAACATTTGACTAATAATGTGATCAAGGTTCGTTATGACCAAAATAACATTCTTTAACTTCCAAACTAAGATGATCCCTGACCTAAGGTGACGAGTCCATCTGACTTCATGAAAAAACCAAAAGGGCATAACAATAAATGTAATCCAACCACCCATAGAAGACTGATGAAGTCATAATTGCAAAAAAGAACTGTAAACACCTGACCTGAGTGCATCTGCTTATTACAGATTCATTCCTGAAGACAAAAAAATTGGATAGCTCATAAAAAGAAAAAGAAAGAAACTCATTCAATTTTTATCTCGTGTTTGCTGCTGAAAAATTGTGTAGCTAGCAAAATAAATTTCTGCAATTAGCAGACATACTGTTTGTCCATCGCAAGCTGGGAAAAACCCTCAGAGCTTGTCGCAAATTGCTTTCATAAAGTCTGTTGTGGTTGCAGTGCCGCCTAGATCAGCAGTACGGTATTTCCCTTCAGCAATGGTGTTGAGTATAGCATTGTGGATACAGTCAGCTTTATCCGTGAGATTCAAATGCCGCAACATCATGACTGAACTAAGCAGGAGAGCCGTTGGATTGGCGAGATTCTGGGATAAGCAGTGACAATGGGGCAGACCAAATAAACCGAAAGATCAATCACAACAAGTAGAAGATGTACAAGCTGTTAGAATGATAATCATGAACTGGAAGAATAGCATTTAGCAAGGCTGATGTCATAAAAACATTAAAACGATGTTCCAGAAAATAACATTAGAAGACTATGACCTGCAAACCAGAAAGCAAGTTTGTAAACAACAGCACCTCTAGATAGATGCCAAAATGAAAAACACATAAATGATGAGCATTGAATTGTTTCCTGTTTTGATGATAGGTATCCTCTACAATTTTCCATGTGCACCTCTCATTTTAACACATCAAGAAGAGAGTATAATGCAATTTCAATATGTTTGTAGGGGTATAGACAAAAATACACTTCTAGAGGACAGGACTAAATATGCAATTTCAGGGTTTTGTAGGGGTATTCACACAATTAGAGTTTTATACGGTGCATACATGCAATTACGGTCTACATATCACATACCTTGCCAGCAATATCAGGGGCAGAGCCATGCACAGCCTCTGCAAGAGCAACGCCACCTTCACCTATATTGCAGCTGAAGGAAGATAAACAGATGAATTAGAGATAACTATGACAGGTAAGATCGAGAAACAGGAGGTATTGTTTACCTAGGAGTTAGGCCCAAGCCCCCTATCAAACCAGCACAAAGATCACTTATGATGTCTCCATAAAGATTAGGCATCACTAGTACATCGAAAAGTGAGGGATTTTTCACAAGCTGTAACAAACAAAATCACAGGCACCAGAATAAGTAATAATGGCAGCAGATTTCCAATTCTCCAGCACACAATTTGGGCATATCCTGATAATTATACCCAACGTTAAAAGGTTTTAGAACTGTACCATCATGCAGCAGTTGTCAATAATGACTTCCTCATAAGTTATCTCAGGATACTTCTCAGCAACCTCACGGCAACACTGCATGTAAATTTTACTAAGTAATTCTGGCATATTTTTCCCATCTAACAATTGTCTACAATATGAAACCGACCTTGAGAAAGAGTCCATCAGTCTTCCTCATAATGTTGGCCTTGTGTATGGCAGACACCCTTTGCCGGCCATTGGTCTTAGCATAATGGAAAGCATATTCTGCCACCCTCAAACTTGCCTGGCGAGTGATGATCTTGAGACTTTCTACAACACCTCTAACCACCTAATGTTATGGAATAACATGATTAAATAAAAAACCGCCTCGTAGTGAGGCAAAATAATTCAAATTCCTCACAAACTGGCTCACCTGGTGTTCTAAACCACTATATTCCCCTTCTGTGTTCTCACGGATAGTGACAAGATTGACATCATCATACCGTGTTTTGTAGCCAGGAAGGCTATTGCAAGGTCGAACATTAGCATAGAGACCAAGTTCTTTTCTTAGTGTCAGGTTCAAAGACCTATGGCCCTTCCCAATAGGTGTAGCCATAGGGCCTTTCAAACCCACACAGTTCCTCCGTACTGATTCCAAACTTTCCGATGTTAGAAAACTCTGTGTTTCAGGATCAACTTTGTCCCCTACAAAATGCTCTTCCCACTCTATTGGCACTTCAGCTGTATTGAATACCTGCACTGATGAAACTGAATCAAACAGATTGAAGACATGCTTAATGTTGAACCAAAATGTAAGAATAACAGAAAGCACCAAGTCTCCTAAAAAAAAGATTCATTGATTTATGATCTGTCAACCAAAATGCCTTTTTTTGTACAACTTATAAAAAAGGCTTGCCCAGAAAAGGCCCATCACAAATGTTGCAAAGTAAAATTTCATTTGAGTGCACAAGGCGCCTGCCACTGGACTAGTAAAAGCAGATCATTAAATCATATCTGATTGCCTAAATAAATATCTAAATTTTCACTTCTCCCAACTTCTTTCCTTGGAACTTTATAATGCCTAGACATTCAAGACCTCATGCATATTTTCAGGCATGCAGCTCTGCAAACACCAGCCAAACTTCTTCGTTGATCCTAGATTTAGTATTTCTAGCAAAAACCAAGTAGTGACGCCTCCAGTTTCACTATGCATGAGCATACAAATGCCCATGAAAATCACTCAAGTTAGATCCACACAAGAATCCTATCAACATTTGAAATAGTCTTTTTATAGGAAGCTGAAGAGGTATGCACATAACTGAAGTCAGCCATTGCACATTAAAGCATATAAGATGTAGCATAATGGTATTTTGACAAAGACATACTGATAACAACCATGGAACAGAAATTCTAATAAATTGTAATACCAAAAAAAAAGAGAACAGATTAGGTCCAACAGAACTACTATGAAAATGACCTGCTTAACAGATTCTGCAATCTCAGGCCCGATCCCATCGCCGGGAAAAAGTGTGGCACGGATAGGCTGGCTAGGAGAAGCATCTGACGAGAAAGCTCGTCCCACAGAAGGCAAAACTCTAGAAGAAATCTGCCCCACAGAACTCCGAAGCATTCGAACAAGCGCCATTGCTCTCAGCAGAGTGCCAGACCTACGCCCTCCTGCATTATTTCCAACGCAAAAACGCCATGAAATATGAACAATAGCCAACACCAACACTAGTAAATCAAAATCGCATTATAAGATCGCAAGATCCTATCTTTTACGCAAAACAGTTAAAGGATTGCGCAATTCAATCATCACAAGTAATCAAACTAGTCCATTTTTCCTTCAATTCCTTACATCTTACAAATCGATGCAGAGATAAGCCCTAGAACGCAAATTGGAAAATTCCAAGCCCTAGTTCCTGCAGCCACAGAAATCAAACAAACGAAAGCGAAAAAAGAAGGGGATATTCCGAGCATTACCAGAACCTAGGCAGATGGATGGGATGAAGAGCAATCCAGCAAGATCGATTTCCGGCGAGAAAGAGGATGAAGGAGGAGCAGAAGACGGGACTCGCTCGGGAGACGAATGGGCATAAGGGGCTTATAGTGCTCGGTTGAGCCGTTGGATCGAATTTGACTTCCTAGATTTGAAGTCACAGGAGTTCCGGGTTTGGACTTTGGACCCACGGGCCCGAAACTAACTGATGGAGCGCCGAAAATAATGGAAGCGGGTCGGGTTCGGTGCGGGCCATTATCGGATTCGGAGTTCGGAAAGAGCAGATCCACATTTTTGTTCTGTGGCCATTTTGAATTTGGCTTTTTTGAGTTTTTGGATGTTATTTTGTTTATGAGGTAATTTACATGTTAGATAACGATTATATATTTTTTTTTCGGTAAATTTTGATTGTGCATTGAATATAAAGTAATGGTAGAAATTCCCAACAATTTACCAAAAAAGTGGTAGAAATTATTTTTTTAATTTGATTGTTAATAATTCTATTTTCAAAAATTTTATTTTTCTTTGAATTTTTTTTTAATTTGAAAATATAAGGGATGTTATCATCGCAATGACTCAATGTCGATCATGATGATAAATTTTCTAAAAGATAGAATTAAATTGCAGAGAGCTCTGAGTGAATCCAACAATGTATAATGATTTTTTCCAAATATAAATTACATAATCGGTATAAAAATGAAAAAAAGACATTTATAAATGGAAATTAATCGCTCAAATTTCCACTGAAAAATCTAAATTTGGAAGCAATAAAAATAATAAAAATCACTCAAAAATCCTTTCCCCCGTGGAGAACAAGAGGAAAACCAGAGAGCTTAGAAAGCAGAGGTACGCAGGAATGAAGAATACCGGCTTCCAGCTCTCCGCCTCCGCGAGGTCCATCTGCGCCGCCTTAGCCGCCTCCAGGATCCTTCCCGTCAGCCCGACTCCGACAATCCCCGCCAGTGTACCCGCCGTATTCGACACGCCCATCACGATGCCGGCGTACCTCGGCGCCACGTCCATGTGGTTCACGGCGAACCCGGCCCGCCCCAGCGCCAGGAACCCCAGCGAGACTGACGAGCAGAGCACCGTGCTGCCGGGGCTCCGGAACGCCGGCAGCGCCATCAGTGCCATGGCGGCGACGACAAATCCGATGGTGTTGAGGAGCTTACGGGTTCGGGTCACGGAGAGGATTCGCCGGGTGATGAGGTGGTCGGCGACGACGCCGCCGACGTTGGAGAAGAAGAACATGTTGAGGTAGGGGAGCATCTTGGAGGAGCCCATTTCCTGGAGGCTGAGCTTGAGCCCAAGCTCGAAGTAAGTAGGGAGCCAGTTCATCAGCACGTACAGTGCGTAGTGAAAGGTGAAATTGTTGGCGACGATCGCCCAGACTGGAAGGCTAAAGGTGATCTTTTTCCATGGAATTTTGGAGGAAGACGAAGATAGAGAAGATAGAGAAGAAGAGGAAGAAGTAGAAGAGCGTTTGGGAAGCAACAATGGTGGTGGATCGTAGGAGTACCGATACCAGAGGAGCGACCAGGCGAGGCCGAGGACGGACTCGACGAAGAAGACAGCGCTAGGGCCCCGGAGCTTGACGAGGCCGGGGAGGAGGAGCATGCCGCCGGCGGCGCCGAGGTACATGCCGGAGGTCGTGACGGAAACGGAGCGGGAGCGCTCGTGGGGTGGCACCCATTGCGCGAGGACGGTATGGATCGACGGAAAGATGAAGCCTTGGGCGACGCCGACAAGGAGGCGAGCGAGGACGAGGGTGGCGACGCGGGAGGGATCAAGGGGGGAAACGAAGCAGGTGAGGGACCAGAGGAGGAAGGAAAGGAGGAGGACGCGGTGCCCGCCGAAGCGCTGGGCGGCCCAGCCGCCGGGGACCTGGGAGAGAACGTAGCCGTAGTAGAAAGCGGAAAGGATGAGGCCCTTGCGGGACTGGGGAACGGCGGCGGCGTCGGCTGCGGTGGTGTAGGCGATGGAAAAGCCCATGCGCTCGATGTAGCAGACATTGGTGGAGAGGAAGGTGAGAAGGACGATAAGATGGCGCTTGGGCAGCCGCATTCTCGCCATGGATGCGGCGATTTGGAGGCCGAGGTGGGAGATTGGGGACGGAACTGGGGGAAAATGGGGATCTAGGGTTTGGGAGTCAACGGAGGTAGTTGGGGGTTTAATAATGGAGAGAGGGGAGAGAGAGAAACCGATGTGCGGCGGAGCACGCGGCGACGGCGAGGTACGGGGCTGAGTCGGATCTGCGGGAGGAGAGGAGAGAGGTTGACCCGTTTGGGTGGAGATGGTGCTGGAGTTCTGAGAAATCCGTTAACCCGATAACCGGATAAATACTGTGTTTTTCAATGGCAAAAAAAATTAAAGACAATCTTTTTTATCAAACAATAATGCTTAAAATAATAAAAACGATGAGAATTGGGTTAAATTAAATAAAAAAAATTAAAAAAATATAGCTGGATCTGGATCCAGTCAAGAAAGAGCATCTCACTGAAGTCTGGACATGCATTTTTGCCCTTATTTTTAATTATTCTTATCATCATTTTTCTGATGTGCAAGGATACTGAGATATGTATGGTTGACAATTTATTTCTAGAAATGGTTAATGGATTACAGAAGATTTGATTCTTTTTAACCATTAATTACATTTTAAAACTAGAACGAGCACAAAAATTCTTGAGAACCTCAAAAACCTCAAATCAACAAGGAACTTTGTCAATTTCTGGATTCAACAACAGCAAAATACACTATTGAAAAAACCGACAAACCGATCATTTCTAACTACAGGAATGGGGCTGAACATGCTCTTTTCTAACAGTACCGTGCGTTCTTTCTTCTCGAGAAGCATATTCACTTCTATGTTCTGTTCTGGCATTGGATTCAGATTCCTCATTCATCCGTTGTTGCTGGAGACTTGCCCTTGGAATCTCCTGCAGATGCCACTGCAGACTGGCCTCCCATCTGCTGCTGTAGAACTTGCAGTTGAGCTCGAAGAAACTGGCAAACAGATTACAAAGTGATAAGGAAAGTTTCAGCTGTAGAATGCACAGATAGCTTGTACAAAGAACAAGGCATCCAGGAATTCTAGCTCAGAAGGGGAACAAACATCATAATATAGAGAAATCAAACCAAGTAAATGACTGCAAATAGTGTATGCACATCAACTACTTCACCTCAATTTGATGTTGAATAAGACTTTCTTGTGCCTTCAGTAGAGAATTCTGTAGGTCTGAGTTGCTAACAGATGTTTCACTGGTAGTAGCAACATTAGCAACAACAGATTGTCCGGAAGCAGCTTCTCCTGCTGAATCCTTGGAAGTGCTGCTTAATGCTTCACCTGCTGGAGCATTGACCATAGAATGCCCGGGAGACCTGAATTACCAAAAATAACAAATCAGCAGTTGGAAAGGCAATGCAACCAGAAGACTGGAATTTAGCACAATGCCCAGCCATGCACTTGTTTTCCTTATGGATGGGTCCATAAAAGAGACAGACCGATCATGCTAACAATCAAGATTCAGACCAAGACTTGAAACAGTTCCTTGTCAAGATAAAAAGCGTACCAAAGGAATGTGTTTCTTGGTGGATAAACAAATGACTTCTCATACATAGAAGCAGCCAAGGCAGCTGCTTGAAGTCTTGCCTGGTATTGGCTTACATTTCCACCAGCTGCACCACTTCCAGAACCCTGATTAGCTGTGGTAGGTCCAGCTGAACCTGTCAAAAATTTTACATTCATTGGCAAGCTTATTTGCATGATGAAACAATTTGAACAAGTGAAATGGATTCTAAATCTTTAGAAAAGAGGAAGTCACAGTTGCAAAACATCATCAAATTTAATTGAATATATAGGTAGAACTTCCAATACCTATGGATATTTGATGACTTCCATGAAAATTTCCCATGCAAACAATAAAGTCGTAGGCTTAAATCTTTATATAACCATACAACATGCTTCTCACCTGATATAAAAAAGCCAGATGCTCCACAATCTCACTATCAGTTAGTGCCTATCACTCAATTCATTGGTAATGTTGTCGCAAATTCCACTTTTCATTGACCATATACACATACAATTGTAATTTTACACTTGGAAGGAGGATACTGTTGGTTGTATAAGTGATTAGCAGCAGAAACCATCTCAAGCCACTGAAATTTAGTTATCACCGAAGTGTATCATACAAAACTTTACCTTGTTGGTGGGAATCTGATGGAACTCCATGTTGCCGCCTGGATCCAGATGGACCATTTTCAGGAGGAACTACCAACGCTCTGCAAGTTGGGCAAGTATGTTGCCGTTCTAACCATGACCGCAGACAATGAATATGAAACAGATGTCCACAATGCAGTTTTTTGGCACTGACCATCTCCTCACGACAAATAATGCATGTTGCATCACTACTGCACATGCAATAAATGGAAATCATTAGTATCATACTGGTGGAATTGTTTATCCAACGAGCACAACTAGGAAAAAGTGCTTCAAGAAGAGCGTAGTCTAGATTCTGGTAAAAAAGAGAAGAACAGAAACTAATTGGAACTATGAAAGTTGTGTAAAAGGGAGTACTCATTAAGCTCCTCAGGTGTTGCATCTGGGAAACGCTCATTCATATTTGATGTTATTTTCCTATAACGAACATAGTCAGAAACACGGATCTTGAAGTTGCGAAATGTCTCATACAGCTCACGGATCAAATGCAATGGGATGCCATAGTTCCTACAGCCAACAAGCAACAAAACCATTAAATACAATTAGAGAATACATGATAGCCTCTATGATAAATAAACAAGAAAAGCAAATGCTAAAGGCCTTCGAGACAGAAAAAAAAATTGAACCTAAAAATACTTCATTCAAGTCAGCAAATGAAACTTGTAATAATGACAAAAAAAGAGAAATGTCTAGCAAAAACTGAGAACACGGATTTAGAACACATCTGAAAAATCTAAACCAAGAAACGTAGCTATGGAGAGTGAGGACCATATGAGTTAGATCATCTTAAAAATAAGGCATCATTGATCGTGTTCATTGGAACAGAAATAAGCATTTGATATCATACTCCACAATGTGCAATAATGAAGACAAAGACAACCACTGATAACTTGTGAGAGGATAAGTTTCTAGCACAGCCTATATATATCAATGAGAAATAAATTAAGGAAAAGACACTTACACAAATATCACAAAAAAGAAGACAATGTACATAGATAAGTGAAGAAGGTCTCTGATAAGTTCCAAGTAAAACGTATACACAGCTTTCTTTTCCCACTGGCCTTGCATAAGCATGTCGCTGATGTAGAAAACATACTTCACAAATGTGGAGACAGTTGTTGTGGCCAGTATCATATATCTGAAAAAGAATACTTGTCATGGTCACATATGCAGAACCCAGTGAAAAATAATAACAATGTAATAGCCACCCTTCAGCAACAGCATGTAAAATCAGTGCCACTTAACATAGATTCACTTGGAAATTGCCATTATCAATTGCCATTATCATACAAAAAGTTAAATACGGGCATTTTGTTTTGCTAAAAATTGGTGTTTTGGAAAATTAAATTTTCGACAACTTGAGAATCTTGAAATTTTGAAATTTTCCACATGTTTGGTTCGAGGAATTTGAAAATTTTAAATATTCAAATTCTTTAATTGGTTCCAGGTATTTTAATTTTTTGGATTTTGAAATCCTTGAGTGAACCACAGTTAAATCCTAAAAAGGCTTGAAGATTAATGCTAATTTTATACTTTAGAAATATCTTAAATATTTAAAATGCTTTAATTAATTATTAAAAGTTTAAGATTAATTATTAAAAAATATATTGAATATCTAGAATACTTTAATTATTAAAAATTTAAGATTAATTATAAAAAATACCTTCAATATCTAAATTATCTTAATTATAAAATATTTAGAATTTCTAGAATATTTTTAAAATATCTTTAATTATTAAAAGGTTTGAAGATCGTGACTTGAAAAAATTCTCTTGGACTTTGATTTTTGGCCAGTTTGGTCAAAAATCAAAACCCTTGAAATCAAGGATTTCATTTTCCCAGTAACTCAAATCTCCTACAAAACAAACACTAAAATTTCCAATCTTTTAGTATTTCAATTTGCAGAACTTGATTTTTTGTGTAAAACAAACATGCCCTACAATAAAATTTGACATTGCTACACTCGTTCACACAGAAAAATACAGTCTTAAGAAAAGACAACATCATGCACAATACATTCCTACAATAGAAGTTCATTGAAAATATACTGATACTTGATTATAGGCAATCTTCATAATTAAAAAAATAAATCAAATCCATAATATAACAAGCCTATAGTTCTGAACAGTATATGTTTTTGCATAAATGCCACATAATTAAACAATAAATTAGTACAAAAGACTAGTCAAAGCAGCAACCGGAAATACATGCATTTGGTATGTGTAAACTACAAACTGCAGTCCAAAGCCTTACCAAAGAGATTTCAATCATCAACCATTTGAATGGCCATGCAATCTAGATTCTTGATTTGGAAAAGAAAGGCATAAATGTTGCAATTCCCAACACCATAATAGTCAACATCCAGCAATTTTTTACACAAGCAGATTGATATGGTGCTATAAAAGTGAAAAGAAACTTAATCCACTAGAATGTTGTCCTATATGTCAATTTAACAGCATAAAACAGATGATTTTTCCACAGCAAAATTTTTAACAACTCAACAAATTCAGAAGAAGAGGTAGAGGTTACACTAAAAGGGCAAGGTTAGCTTACTCAAATGCAAAGAAAAGTGCAACTGATGCTTGCCACGTCTGTACCAAGGACTTCACATAACTATAGAAGAGTAGGCAGTCCACAGTGAGAAGAAACCCCACAAACGAAACAATGCGGATATGGGACAGCGTGGTAACTGCAGGAGTGGTCTCAATATACTCAACTCTCTTCTGGGCCAACCAATGCAACGTTTTAATCAACAAAAGCGCAGTCACCATGGCAAGGAAGCTAACTGAGAAGTCTTGCCTGAATATGGTAATCGCAAAAAGTATTTCCATGACCTCCCTCCAAGACTGTTCATTAAGCCGCTCGACCTCGGCTTCTCTTAAAGAACCAAGAAAAATGCGCTTCACCAGCTGCCAAAAAATGCACATAATGACCAGCCCCATGTTCAAGAGCAGGACCAAGCATATCTTAGAAGTCGATAGGTACACCATTGCCGGATAAAACTGTCGTCTGCTGTCGAACGCATGATAGATTGCGGTGATCGCCGCCAGGAAACTAAACCCCGCATATGTCTGCAGCTTCATCATTTCCACAAAAGTGCTGCTTTTTCACATTAAGAAAATAATTTCAATCTCCAAAGTAGCTTCGCTTGCATTTCAATCTAAGACTTTCTCTCTTTTGTCAATTCTATGGAGGAATCGCAAATCAAAACATGAATCGTTGAAATTATCGGTTTTTCTTCAAATTATTGGCCAAATATCAGTTTTTTGGCCAAAAAATCGATGGATCAACGAGAAACATCAAAATGAAGATCCAGAACAGGAACAAATCATTCAGTAGTACGAGATCAAGCCGAAACCCATGAAATTTGCAAGCGAGATGCAGAAGAATAGGGATTCATTGAGGATTGGAAAAGATTTAGTACCTGAGTTGGATTTGAGCCTCCGGATTGGGAATCGATTGCGGGCACGAGGATCGAAATGCCTTCGAGGGAGAAAAAGGGAGACAAAAATCACGATAAAGGAAATAACGCTGAAAATAAAAGCCAATGTTGCCGACCCAGAAAACAGACCTCGAACGAAACCTCCAGCTAAATTTTGTCACGTGGCGAAGTATTAATGGCTTGGTGTTTTAAGACTCGGCGAGAAAGTTAAATCTTTGCAATACGCGTGCCAGGACCAATAGAAGTTTGACAAGTATATTTTAAGCCAATTAAACGGAAAATCCTCAGACCCACCTTATAAATTTTCCACTTCACCCATTGCTTTCTTGAATTTTCCAAAACCCCTCCACGTTAGCGACTATCGTTGTAGAAAATTGCAAGAAAAAACCCAAAAACACTATACTAGTACTACGAAAAATTTAAAAATATTATAATAATACCATATAGTAATATAATAATATAATAAAATTTGAATATTATAAAAATATTATAATAGTACTGTAGTAGCATATACTTAAAATTAGTTGTTAGATAAAATTTTTTTTTTTCAGTCATTTATAATTAATTTTGATCATAATAATTATTTTTTAGTTATATTAATTTAATTTAAATTATTTTATCTTATTTTTATTTATATTAATTTAATTTTGATCATAATAAATATAATGAATAATTAACTATAACCCCTTGTAATTAGTTTTAATTACCTACAATCCCCGTAATTTTCGGATTTATCCACACCTCTCCTTTTCTCAAAATATTTACCTACAACCTCTGATTATTATTTAATCAAAATTTTTCCAAAAAATTCCGATTTTACCCTCGGTTATTTTTACAATTAAACCCCTAAAAACTTATTTTTTATTATTTAACACCCCGAAATTCGATTTTTTGCAAATAACACCCCAAAATTATTTTGATTTACAGAAAAGTCCCCGAAATTTAGATTTTTGCAAATAACACCCTAAAATTATTCCGATTTACAGAAAAGTCTCTAAAATTATTGCGACGGTGGTGAGGGTGGTGGCGCGCAGACGAAGACGTCGGAGATCGGCGGCAGGAGAGAAGGCCGAGGCCGGCACGGCGGCACTTGGGTGCAGACGACCCGTCCGCGCTCGTGTGCCAAGGACAGAGGCCTAAGTCGTCCGCCCCCGCATGCTAGGGATGAAGGCCAAGGCCCGCACGCCGGCCTTGACCTCCGCTCCTGCCACCGGCTTCCGGTGTGGCCGCCCGCGCATCGCCACCCTCGCCGTCGTCGCAATAATTTCGAAGTGTTATTTGCAAAAATCCGAATTTTGGGGACTTTTCTGTAAATCGAAATAATTTCGGGGTGTTATTTGCAAAAAATTAAATTTTGGAGTATTAAATAATAAAAAAAATAAGTTTTTAGGGGTTTAATTGTAAAAATAACTGAGGTAAAATCAGAATTTTTGAGAAAATTTTAATTAAATAATAATTAAAAAGTGTGTGTAAATATTTTGAGAAAAAGAGGGTGTGGGTAATTCCAAAAATTAGGAGGGTTGTAGGTAATTAAGACTAATTACCGGGAGTTATAAGTAATTATTTTTAAATATAATATTATTAAAATATTTAAAATATTGTTATAATATCTGTTGTAATATGTTATAATATCATTAGCAACAGCAAATATTAAAATAAAATGTTTGAGTTTTTAAAAATTTTAAAAATTAAATGGGATAGTTGGTGAAGCAAAAAGATTTGGAGGGTGCATTGAGAATTCTTCCATTAAAAGATCAGAGAATTTTGCAGATAACCAAATAATTTTCTCTCTTGCATTATCAATATTTTCTGCAACCCCCTCCAGTTTGTGTTTATATTGCAAAATCCCATTCAATGTCTTGTTGAATACATTGCCCAAAATAGCCAAAAGTACAGGAGTAAAATGCAAAATTCCAAACGATAACAAGTTCGAACGGCAAAACATTAGCCAGACTCATGGCCCTTCTCTGCTGCCGGAGCTACTTCCCACTACCCTCCTCCCCTCTCCCCCCTCGACGCCACCGCCCAGATCTGCCGCTCGCCGGCGTCAATCTGGCCCGAAGAGCCCTATTCCTTCCCCTCTTTTCCCTCCCGGTCTATCTTCTCCCATTGCCTCCCGCGCGATCGGAATCCGACGGCCTAGAGTGGTTCGCCGACCGCGCCGAGGGGTTCCGGCTACTGGTTCCCGCGGCGTGGGCGAAGGTGGAGAAGGCGGGAGCCACCGTGCTGTTCGAGGAGGAAGGGAAAGGGGGGAACAATATCGGAGTGGTGGTGAATCCCGTCCGGCTTTCTTCGCTGCGGGACTTCGGCTCGCCGGAGTTCGTCGCCGACAAGCTCATCCAGGCCGAGCGCCGCAAGGTACTTCCTTTTGTGATTTTCGCAAGCGGTTCGCTGAATTTTGCCCTGCCATTTGCTTTGTGCTTTCATTGCGAAAACCCCAATCTATCAGCATCATTTGTCATGGAAACTTGCTAGAAATTTGCTGAATGTTTGTGAAATGCTTATATAGCAAGTACCACAAAATCACTAAAAGTTTTTGGGTTTCAAATCAAATGTAGAGTTCTTCGGAGTGCGACGAGTGTTACTATATTAAGTAGAATTAGGGTTTAATAACTTAATCTGAATCTTCTAATAAATGGTTTGATCTAACAATAATATTTTAATTTCTAGTGCTAATTTGAATTCATGAACTTCAGTAGAATTGTAGCCATCTAAAATTAAGTTTTTGATTAGCTTAATTAATGACAATCGGATCGTATAAGACCTGCTTGGTAGCAATTATCTGTACCATATGTCCAAATTATGTAAGTGGGGATATCATGTATTCAATTCTGCATGATTGGCAGACAGATGTGTAAGTTGATTGTATCTAATATCCCAACTACAACATTTTTCGCATTTGGAACCACAAGTTTGAATCTTGAATGAAGTATTCAAGTGCTATCTTGCAAAATTTGATTGATAATAATTAGCTTCATCTTGAAAGCTAAGAAATCTGAAATGCTTGTTGAACTATTTACAGTCCATCTTAATATGGTCAACTTTCAAAAGGATCATTCGAAATGCATCAAAGAGAAAAACAGAATATCGAATTTTATTTTACACATACAATGTACCTTATCAATTGAACTGTTAGTATAGATGAACATCTAAGCTCCCAAACATTGCATCATCAAGTTTCAAGCTAGAGACCCTCAGTAACTTGTTATATATGTACAAGTGTAAGAAAGAAATTGAAACTTGCAAGCAGAACAAGTCCATAAACTTTGCCATCTAGGGAGAAGATCAACACATAAGATCAGCATATCTTGCACCATATACTCTTAATGACATTCTGTAGTAAGCATAGGAAATTAGCTAATCACATACAGCCTTCTGTATGTTTGATTTTTCTAGACAGACACTCTTCTCATCCAGAAATTAGCTGGTTATCCAACAGTTGTTGTGAAAGAAAAAGTTATGCCTTCAACTGCATTACGTAGCAAACTAGAGGGTTTTTACATCCTTTTCCCCTTTCTTTTCTTTTGTTGTTTTCCTCACATTGCCCTTGATTACTATTTAGTGAAGAATTTTTTTTCTCTTTCTTCCCACTGAATGTGATGTATTCAATGTTCTTATGTGGTTAGAAAGATTTTATATTTTGATATAAAATAATACTTGAAAGTGGAGGCGGGCATTCTAGGCATTTTAAAACACTAAAATTTTGATGTTGGTGAACAGATGAGGTTATTTGAATTATCCATGATTAGCTAATTTTTTCAGGTTTATGCAGGAAAGTACTAAATCTGCTGAGATTATAACAGTTGCAGAAAGATTAGGCCACGAAGGCCTGCCGGTGTATGAGATTGAGTACATTGTGGATAGCACAAGAGGAGGAATGAAGAGGATCTTCTCAGCTGCATTCGTGGCTGCCAAGAAGCTTTATCTTCTCAACATTGCCCACTCTGATCATCCAGAGAGCCCCTTGAGCAGCCAAAATAGGATGGTTCTTGAAAGAGTTCTTCACTCATTCGATACCGCTGTCTGATGAAACACTCAACTCATGCCACAGGAGGGCATCTCAATAATCTGAAGCAGAGTTTAGATTCGTTTTCCTTTTTCTTCTCCAATATTCCATTTCAATTGTCCAATGATGTGGTGAAAATTTTCTGGTATGGACTTCAAATTCAATGTTGTTGATGTCAAAGCCTATATAGCTCAGTTGCAGATATCTTCTGTTCATAGATACCATGTGTTGGAGTAGATTGAGCAATTCGAGTAGATTGAGCACTCCGAAGCTTTTTCTTCTTAATATCACTTGCTTTGAGCAGTGTAAACGCCTGGATTCAGATACAGGGCTTATTTTTCTTGAATTTTTCTTGAATTGGATTCAGATGGAGCTCTCTTATTTTTCTATCATTTTTCTTGAATTTTCACAACAATGAGGCCGAGTTTTTGTTATTTTTGCAGGAAAAAAAAAATCAAATTGAGTACTTATTATATGGAATCAGGAAAAAAAATTAGAGAATCAGATGCAAGATTCAAATAAGATCAACTTTGAATTGGCAAAGAATAAAATATCTACTTTATTAGGAAAAAAAAAAGAGAAAACACAGACGTTTCCTCCAAATGATGTCGTTGAGGATTCCACAAGATAACGATGCTTTATATTTGACCAATTAAAATATTTATCCTATTTTTTTGCCAAATGAAGACAGTTTTTGTACTTCGGAGTCTGTTCACACAAGTAGAGGAGTCAAACTCGTCCCGGCAACACGAATCCGAACACAAAACACCAAAACACGCAATGCCACGCAATACCAACCGGATGTTTCCAGATACCCCCCAGGAGTTTCCATAATTAACTTACTTATATATTCTCTTGGTATGTTTAATTTATTAAGAACTACTGAGTTAATCTTGCTTTACTCTTTGATTTAATGAATTCAATCTAATTTTGATTAATATTTTAATAATTATTTGTTAATAAACTTGAATATCGAGATTATACGTAGATAATTAAATTGAAAAGAAGAACAATTATGTAATAAATAAAAAATTTTGAAATTTATTTGTAAAATAATGGTGCCCATTGCAAAATTACCATCTTCCAATATTCAACGCCTCCAAACGCAGTATATTTCGCAACAACCCGCGCCGCGCTCTGTGAAGTCTTCGTGTTCTGTTCATTTTCGCCCTCCGCTGTTGTCCTCCGCCACCACGCCATGGATTCCGGCGAGAAGCGCCTCAATGAGCTCGGATACAAGCAGGAGCTCCGGCGAGAAATGGTCAGTTATCAGAAAAATCCGAGCTTTCCTTTTTTTTTCCTTGATTTTTTTGGTCTAAAATGGATGCTACCTGTGGTGGAATCGGCTCGCAGACGCTGTTCAAGAAGCTGGCGATATCGTTCTCGACGATGACGCTGTTCACTGGGATAACACCGCTGTACGGGTCGAGCTTGCAGTACGCGGGGCCGGCACCGCTGGTCTGGGGCTGGGTCGTCGTCACCTTCTTCACCTGGTTCGTCGGGGTCGCCATGGCCGAAATCTGCTTCTTCTTCCCTGTATGTGGATTCTTTGCTTTGAGAAGTCCCGGAAATGGGGACGTTGGCGTACGTTGGAGTCGTTGGGACTGAACAATCGGGTCTCGTCAGCTTGTGATGGGTTTTACCGTTTACGGCGTCGTGTTTGGTTGGGTTTGGAAGTGATAGAAGTGGTGTATGTAAGACTTCTTTGATACCTTCCCCGAAGTGATGGAACTCAATACTTCCGATTTCCCTAATTTGATTTATAGTGAAAAATGGTAGCTTGTAGTAGGTTTTAACTAAGCTGGGGGTGCTGGGTTTTGTTCTGGAAGTAATTGAAGTGGTGGAAGTCAGAATTGATTGATCAGAAATGGAAGAAGCCGTGGAAAGTGAGTAATGGGCGTTCGTATGGAGCAAGAGGGTGTGGTTCAAGTAGTTGGAACTCACACTTTTAGGACTTCCACTAGCACACGTCACTTCGGTATAGGAAATGAATCGAAGAGTATCCTTAGTTCGCGTCTACAATTCAAATGAAGTGGTGGAAGGGTAAATTCCTTTTACGGAACTCTCAAGGCAAAATCAGAGTTCCGTATGGAAGTTCATTAAAATGGTAAGTTCACAGAAGTATAATCCAAGCTGTTGGAAGTCGCACTTTTGGTTCTTCCATTAGAGCAATTGAAGACTCTGCCACTACCGTGTAGGAAATGAACTAAGAAGGTCCTAATTGCATTCTGAAATCATAGTAAATATTGAGTTCATTTTGAATTGACATTCACACTTCACTTACCTTAAAAAATAACTAGTGGAAGCACAATTTTCAGCTTTTGGGCATTTGCTCTGCTAATGTGGGCCTGTATGCTTTGATATCATTGATGCATTTTGTGTTAGTTGCAGATTTGAATCATTGAAACAATTTGTGTGTTTCGAATTTATCACCAGTTGGATTTGTTTGTGTTTTTTGTGATATTGCTTCTGGATTTGCTCTGCATTAAGCAGACAACTGGTTCTCTTTATTTCTGGACTGCTCACCTCGCTGGTCCGGTTTGGGGTCCGAATCTTGGTGCTGTGCTTGGTTGGAGGCAATAGGCCTTATTGCAGGGATCGGCACACAGGGATCTCAATCTCTATGGAGTTTTCATACCAGCACAGATACTTTATGATGCCTTCCATGGCAGGTATCATACTCCATTGGAGCAATCATCTTGTTGTTTATCATTCGGGGTTCCTTCTTCTTCGGCGGCCTTTCAATCACTACAAATGCAGCCACAGTGGTATGAAATTCCATTCAACGCACAAAAATAACATAACAGCATTGTGTTTGACATATATGTAGAAGGAAAAAAAAATCATCAATCATTATCTATAGTTCATCAAAATCACTTATTATTTGAGCTTCTTCTCAAACATTTGTGGATCACTAAGACAACTACAACAATCAAAATACAAGCAGCAATTGCTTTTTAGTATTACGATCGACATGGTTCTAAACAATTTACCTAAAATGCAGGTATACGCATTGTCTAGGGACAAGGGGATCCCCTTCTCATCCCTATGTCGCCGAATTCACCCCAAACACAAGGTCCCCGCAAACACAGTGTGGCTACGCGCTGACATTTGCATTCTCCTCGACCTTCCAATACTGAAAGTGAATGTGGTCTTCACTGCTATCACTTCTATATGCACAGGGGGATGGTTAGGAGGCTATGCAGTTCCAATCTTTGCCAGGATGGTGATGGAGGAGAACTTCAAGCCTGGGCCACATTCTATTTGGGCTGGCCCGTAGGCCAGTTTACTTGATGGCTTTCTTGTGGATCTGCTGCCGTTGCTCTGTTTTTCTGCTGCCAACCTATTACCCAATTAAGTGGGGTACTTTCAATTATGCTTTGGGTGTTTGCTTGACCCACCCTTATAACGTTGTGGTGGATTCTTGATGCAAGGAAATGGTTCACAGCTCCTGTTTGGAATATTGATAATCAGAATACAAAGGTATAAATAATTTTAGTGTTGATGCTCAGAAAAAATTGGAAGTTTCCGTATTGATGTTGACTACAAATGATTGTCTTCACAGCATCAACATGTATCAAATACTGCTTTTTGTTTCTTTTTTTTTCTTACAGATTGAATGTGATTAGCTCTAGAAAAGCAATCATGAAAACAATGAGAAAAATTTTGGGTTTCCAATTTCATTTCTTGTTTGGATTTTGATATTGAATGATTCAGTATGGTCGAATATTGGGATACAACAGCATGACAGCGCTACTCTTGATGCTAGTTTTCATTGCCACTTGATTTTTATTCAGCCAGAGACTTACATAGCTGTGTGACATTCTAATACTTGCCTCCTTGGCCATAACCAAAAAAAAAGACCCTGAAAAGATACAACATCATACAACTCAAAGTAGCTTTTGAATCAGATCAGAAATATCAATTTTTATTCATATTTTGCAAATAAATACAACTGGCAATATTGGAACAAACCACATAGTTTTATTTACATGAACAGAACATTGTTCCACAACTACTTTTACAATAACATAACAAGCCTCTTTCAGTCAATCAAAATTTTTTAAAAAAATAAAAAGCACCAACTCTCTCAATTCTTTAAGTCGACCACCTCTGCTGAGTAAAATTAAGGAGAGGAAAATGGTTCCTTTAAAGAAAGCATATCAAAGACCACCAGACAAATTCAAGGGGCAAGCCGGAGGGCTCTGCAAGTCACCTCTCATCCCTAAACCCCTCTAAGAAAGAGCAAAAAAATATACAAAACATCAAAAGAAAAACAAACATTCACCTTGTTTCAATTGAAACTCGATGAACAGCTCAACTTCCCTTCTAAGTAGACTTCCAAGCTAGAGTTTGTCACAATGAAATCAGCAGAGGACTCACTGCTGCTGGCTGAGAGTGAGTCATTCTCTTCATCAAGCAGTGCAAGGTTTATGTAAGACTGGATGTTGGAAGCCGGACTTTCTGCCTCATCATCTGAATCATGAAGCTCTTCTGAAGCACCAACTTCTGATCTCGCCCACCTGAGAATGTGGTCATCTCCTTGAAGAAGCTTCAAAGCCTTCACAAGATATGAATCACTTAGCAACAAAGCAAGGGTTAATTGTAATAAGAAGCTAAACTTAAATAAGGACTTAAAATGGTTACACGAGGACGAGACCGAGGAGCTCGCCTAATGCAGAGGGAAGCAGCTAGAATCACCCAGCCCATTTGATCACCATCATATTGATTACCCAAAGATTGATCCACAAGTTACTTGAATATTCTTTCTTGTATTATTTTCTTCGCCTGAAAGCAAGGACCGGTCTATCAGTTTTACCAGTCATGGTTTTCAGGTGCGTTAGACGTTTGTGTCTTTCCAGCTTAGAATTTCCTATCATGGTCAGTCTCTCATGGGGTTATATTCAGGCTATTTGCCCTAATGAAACAACAGACTTCAAGTCAGTAAGAAGAAATGCTAGGGTATCTCTGTTTTAATTCTGTCATGCAATGAATAATGCCTTGTATGCCATAATTGACCAAACCTTGACTATTTCAAAGAATATAAATGATTTCTATGCATTCCTTCAAGTTAACCAAGTCCTAACAACAATGGAAACTAATTGTTAAACTCGTTTCAGGTTAAAATCAAGGATCTAAATTTTATGAGTGACTAACCCACAAGACCAGGCTCTCTTGCCCATTGGAGCTTTCTGTGATTATAGGTTTCCTCCCAGAGATAAGCTCCAGAACTACAACTCCAAAAGCATAAACATCGATCTTTTCAGTTACCTCCCCATACAAGAAGTATTCAGGAGCAAGGTACCTATCATTCCAAAGAAAGTTCTTTAATTCAAACTTGTAAAAGAGCTGAAAATTTGATCACAAGTCAAGGCCATAACTATGTAAAAAGCACACAAACCCAAATGTCCCTGCAACATCATCCTCTGGGACTGTTGATGTTGATGCCAATTTCCACTTTGCAAGACCAAAGTCTGACAACTGAAGCATTCAAAAAGAATAATGTTAACAAGCAAGCCAAAAGAAGGACGTTTGTAACATATGTAACACTCTATGCCTGTGGTTCAAAATCAGTAGAAAGAAGAATGTTTGAGGATTTAAACTATCTATGAATCACAGCTTGATCATGTCCACTGTCATGTAAATAGTCCAGTGCTTCGGCACTCCCAAGAGCAACCTTGTATCTATCAATCCATTGGAAGTGAACTCTATTTTCTTGCTTACCTAAGATTAAGGCAGCGTATAAGATATAAATGTTTGCAAAATAATGAAACAAGCAGCAATAAGTTGATGGCAGTAACCATGAAGACATTCTTCCAAGCTTCCCATTGACATGAAATCATAAACCAATATGAGATTGTCATCTTCAAAGCAAAAACCAAGAAGGGGCATGATGTTCTTGTGATGCAGTGCAGTTGCAGTAATAGTGAACTCCTTCACTGCATTCTCCAAAGGTTTCAAGATCTTTGCTGCTATTTCTTTACTGTTGCAGAGGCAACCCTTGTAAACCTGGCTGCTGCCTCCCTTCCCTACCATATTCTCTGCAAGTTGTATATCAAATTAGAATCAAAGTCAAGTTCTTATGACAAAAGAATGGTTCTCATAGATGAAGAGATTCAGAAACAAAGCTGATGAGAAGTTGGATGTTGCCTCCATGAGTTCCATTTAGCTGAACAATCTACAAATAGATGAATACTTCTCTTTAAGGCATTCTAGCTCTGGTTTCAGCTTCTGATCGCAGTGGACTGGCGACAGTGTTGAATACAAACTTGGAAGCCACATTACCCATCAAAGCATTGACACCTTTGACCTCTTCATTGAAGCTTTCCTTTCATTCCTGAAAGCTCTCCGCAACAGAGACCAACCTGACCTCACAACTGGCAAATTCTGAATGAATGGCTTATTGGAATTCAATTTCTTCATAGGAACCAAAGCCAATGACTCATCTTTTATCCCCAGAACATTGGAGGATCTACTTAAAGAACGTGTCTCCTTCTCTGAAACACCCTCTAAACCATGAATTAGTGACTCGGAAGCATTGCTGTTTGGCATTTTTTCTGTTCATCAATAGCATGAAACCCAAATTATTGAACAAAAGAAGAATAAGAAACATAAATCAGTACAGCAATGCCATTCAAAGAACCTTTTTCTCCAAACTCTGGGGAACCCTCTCGCTCGAAAACAACCTTGCCATTGTTCACAGCAAGCACCGAGCACTCCTGCAGGAGCCTGTTCGCACAGTACTTTGCTGTCCAAGTCGATGAAGACCTACTAAAACATGCCATCAGAGATCAATAAATATGCTCAAAACGGATTCAGCCATGTTCAATAAAGTTTTACTCATAAAATGGTGGTGGAAGTTACATCAAGATACTAAGAAACTGTGGATACAAATGGTTCTGCGGAATTTCTATAAAAATGCCCTGCCCCTATTACAGAACCACAAAGAAATACAGGTATGCTCTGTGTTCTGGAGAGGTGTACAGAAAACCAGCTCAGCATTCAGGACTAGTATCGTCTATGATCTAGGTGATGGTAAACTGACCAGCTTTTGGAAGGACAGATGGCTGAATGGGATGAGTTTGGCTGTAATATTTCCAGAGGCTGCCAACTATGCCAAGAATCAGATGATTATGGTTGCAGAGGTCTATCAATAGAGGAGCATTATTAGAAGAAGAGTCCCAAAAGTAATCAGAGATCAGGTAGCAGAAATCAAAGCTCTGGTACCTCAGCCTCTCAGTTCAAAAAACGATCGCCTAGTATGAAAATGGGACAAAGAATTTACAGTCAGATCTGCATACAAATTTCTCTTTAACAGAGGAATTCTAATGAAACTCCCTATCTGTATCTGGAAACATCCTTGTCCTCTTAAAGTGAAGATCTTTGCATGGTTAGTATTTCTGAACAAAATATTAACCATGGATAATCTGATTACAAGGGGCTGGAAGGATAGTGAACATCCGTGTTCATTATGCAGTACTGACCCTGAAACTGTTAATCATATATTTTGTGACTGCTCCTTCACCAAGCAGTATGGAGTCATTTTCTGCCAAAGCCACAATCTGCACAAATCCCCTCGAACATTAAAGAAATGTGGACAGATTTGCCAACAACTGCAAGAGACAACAAGCTGTTATTAGATCTGTCCCTACTTACATTTCTCTGGGTTGTTTAGAACTAGAGAAACAGATGCAGTTTTCAGAACTGCAGAGCTAACATCCAGTCACTAACTCATTCCATTATGTATCATCTCAATAGCTGGGTCTTGGCATGTTCATTTAAAAAGAAATCAGTTGTAATTCAGGGTTTGTCTAAGATGGATACTTTATAACACTTTCTTTCTGTTACAAATGGGCCTGAATTGAAGAGGAGCAGAGCTGACAGCTAGCTGACCTAAATCTCTCCTCCTTTATTGTAGATAATTAAGAGCACAGCCGGAAACTGGATTACTTTTTGTCTAGTAATGCTCAGGGTCTTAGGGGCCGCAGTGGGATATGTTGTCTTTATCTTTTTATGTTTTTGTAACTGATACAAATTGCTACATTTGTATTGCTTTATAAGAGGTTATGCAATGCTAAATCCCAGCTTGCTCAAAAGATAAATAAATAAATAAATATGCTCAAAACATGAAAACAAAGATTGAAGATGAGCTACAAACTAACCCAATGATGTTGTTGTGCTTAGCCACCCCCAAAATCAATTTTTCGGCAGAGTAAAACTTGGCCTCTTGAACCAAAACCTTGCCAATCGACGAGCCCCTGCAAATCTTCAGCTTCAAATCGAGCTGCAAACACGTCTATCGCCAAAAACCGTAAGAAAATTGCAAATTTGAACAAAAAATCTAAAATTTACAAATCTATTTTCCCAAAAAATACCTGCTTTAAATTGCAGAAACCCTCGTAGACTGAGAGCATCGAATCCAGGGTCTTCACCAACGAAATCAAAGAAGAAACCTTCCCATAAGGCTCCGAACAATCTGAAGACCAAAATTAACCCCCTAAAAAAACAAATCAAATTTTGCTACAAAAAATCTGGTATTTGGATTCAAAGCTGCGATATTTAGGCAGGATTTGCACCATTTGAGCTCGGAGGCAGGACATGGAGGACGATGACGCGATCTCCGGCGGCGGCGACCTTGACGAGGGACCAGGTTAGCAGCTCCCTGCTCTGCGTGCCCATCTTAACCCCCACCACCATTACTCTCCCTCCTCCTCGTTCTCTGGCTCCTCTTCTCTTAACCTCTGCCACCACTTTCTTCTTCTTCTTCTTCTCCCCTTCGTCTTCTTCCTTCCTCAGCTTCATTCTTCTTCTTCTTCTTCTTCTTCTTGTTATTATAATTGGTTTTGGATCACATTGATGGATTCCATGCTTGGAAGGAGACAACAAGCAATGGATTCAAGGATTCAAAGACAGCTCAATTAATGAGAATGAAAAAGCGAAAAAGAAAGCTTGTTTTATAGATTTTAGAAACAATTCCTTTTCAGTTCCTTACTTTTTTTTATTATTTTTTTTTCAGCCCAACCATTTCTACAGAAAGAAGCGAAGTTTGCCAATAAAAAAGAGGTGACGAACGGAGAAGCGGACAAGAGAGCCGAATAGGAGATCGCCGCGGAAAGAGGAGCGACGAGCGGGAGGCGGTCGGCGAGCACATGCACGGGGGGCGACGGAGCAAGCATGCGCAGGGGAGCAGACAAGCGGACGGGCATGCACGCACACCCAGGAAGGGGGGAGTCGTTTCCCAAGACTAAAAAGAAATTTTGAAGAATTAAAATAAATAAAAAAATTTGTTAAACTAATGAGAAATTAAGAAAAATTTCAGAAATTAATAAGAAATTAACTCTAAATTTTATATCACTTTTTTTATATTTACTGTATACTTTTTGCCAAAACAATTTTGTGTATATTTGTTTATTTGTTATTTTAATTGTTGTATATTCCTTTCCAAAAAAGACAATTTATATTTATTTAATTTGGCAAGCAATTTGTGAGCATGTATTTTTTTGGATATTATTAATTTTTATAATTATTGCAAGAAAGCTTTAGTAGGAAATCGCACTCGGATTGTAATGCAACATTTGATTTGATTTGATTTGAGATAATTTCGTATGGTTGGAATAAAAAATAGTGAATTTTTTTATAAATTAATATTTTTTATCAAAATTAATCCTATAATAATTTTAATATTGATAAAATTAATTACTTTTTTATAATAATTTAATTTAATATTAAAATAAAATAATTAATTTTAAATTTTTTGTAAAAAAAAAAATTTTTAGTCTAGAATGGTGTTGAGTGTACCATTAATCTAGGAAGGTGTTGCTTATAATAAGTTAGGATATTTCATAATTGCAATATCATACTCCAATCTTAATTGATTTTTAATCAAATTTAATTAGACTGTGATTGTGCAATAAAATATTTGGACAGGGTTCCTTGTAAAAATGAAAACTAGCTTAAATTTTTACGTAAATAACAAAGAAGTAAGGGGGGTCTTTGCGATTGCTACAGATTTTTAGGCGGAATTGGATTGTGATTAAGGGAAGTATCAGGGCCTAATTGCAAAAAACCTTCTCCCAGTCCAAATCCAGGCCTCCGACGCCGACAACAGCTTCCCCAACTCGCAAACTAGGGCCGCCTCCGACACCGACAACATCCGCCCCAACTCGCAAACTAGGGCTTCTTCCCGCCGCGCTCTTCCCGGTCTCCGCCGCTGCCGCCGCCGTTGGTGAGCTTACCAGCTTCCCTTTCCTGTTATTTCTTGTTTTTTCAATTAATTTCCTTCCTGTTGATGCTGTTGCTTCTGTAGTTGCGTTATTTTTGCTGTTCGTCGTGGTGATAGAGCACGATGATTTTATTTCGGGTTCTGATTGATATGCTGATGCGATCTTTAATGAAAAGCATAAATTTTTGGCTTATTTTAGAGTGAAAAAGGGTTTTTGTATTTGCGCCGCATGATTTGCCTAAATTTATAGTTGGAGTTGAAGTTTGTAACCCGATGCTTTGAATTTTCACACAATCTTGAGAGTTAGCTATCTCTTTCGATGATCATGAACTAGCATGCGCACGATTCGTGGCCTGAAGCATATCAAGTGGGGACATGTATAAAGTTGATTTCTTTCTCAAAAAAAATGTAAAAAAGATGTTTTTTTGACCCTTTTTTTTGGTGGTCCGGGAAAAGAAGTGCTCAATGGTTAGCATTGATCACCACCATGAAGCATAGTGTTACTTTTGGACTTCAAGTGGGAGCAACTCCATTGTTCTATTAAAATCATTGGTTATACCACAGTAATTTTTCTCATGAATTGGAGCAACAGCGTTTTCAATTTTGCATGTTAAATACAACAATGCGAAAGTTATTTCACCTTGGCAATTTTTGAAGTTTTGACTAACATTTGCTTTGAGAAAGACATGATATCAATTAACCAATCAACAGCAATTTGATTTTGTCCATAGCAAAAGGAGAACATAAACCCAAGTTCAAAGTCTTATTCTCTGAATGAAGGCATACTTTACTCTCTAGTATGTTCATATTTGTGTTTGTGTTTCTTTGTTAGTGGAACTAAGCACAGAATTGTTCCATGTTTTTGTGCTATGAATTTCTCATGAATCATAATAATGGTGTATTTAGACTGCAGCAATGATAAGATACACTAGTCAACAGTAAAATTTGTGTTATGATAAATATAGTAGGAGAAATGGTTTAGCACATTTAATATTACATTATGATGGACTCAAATGGTGCACTTACAGTTTTGTATATTTAGATCACATGCATGTTTTTTATTAAATGTTCCTGTCCTCAAATTAGCTGCACTAGTTGTAGATTTTGTTGTAGGAAAAGAAAGATGCATTATGGATTGTTTATGCACTGATTAGTTAGGATCCAATTCTCTTTAAGATTGCTTGATATTTAGAATTATGGATCATGAAAATCCTTCAGGCAACAGAAATATAACTGGAAAAGAGTTCAGATTACTGTCCTTCCATCATTCATGTTGTTTACGCTAAAAATGCTTGTTCATTAACCTTCTTTATTCTGTCTTCACAGATATATTGCTTAAATGGGAAATGCTGAGGTTGGGCTACCGGTGAGCTCAAAGCCATCAGAGAAATTGCCCGTTACCCAAGATTTGGCTACCAATGCATCCATCCCTGATGCAAAGCCAAAGAAGATCTGCTGTGCATGCCCAGACACAAAGAGACTGCGAGACGAGTGCATCGTGATGCATGGTGAGGCTGCCTGTGCAAAATGGATCGAAGCCCACAAGAAATGCCTTCGTGCCGAGGGATTCAAAGTCTGATAGTAATCAACACACAAAACGCCTGGCTTTTTTACTGCTGTTTTCATGAGGGTGGATAGATTCAGAAATTCTCCATACTGATTAGGCTCAAGTTTTCCCCTTTTGTAATTCCAATAATAAAAGTCGATTATTCGACTGCAGTTTGATAAACCTGGCCTTACCCACTAGTGTTTTTTAAATAAAGAAGTGTCTTGATGTTCTTGCAATTTTGTGAGTGCCATTGAATCATTGCTAGTTTTGTACTAGATAATGATGTAATCAGATTAATATACTACAGGAAATTCTTTGTCAACTGTATCAGATGCCTTGTGATCTTGTGCTTGTGTTTGACCTCTCTTTGTTGAGGTTCCTCTCTGTTCCTGCTTTCAATTTCTATAGTATTATGATGCCCCACCTTATTCTGATATTATGGCTGTAAAATTGTGAGGTTTCTGCTCTTGGATTCTTCTCTTATTAAAAAACTAGGGTTGGTCAGGTATACAGTTAAAAATTCATATTTTTTGGTCTCTTGTTGCAAGACTCTTTAGATACATTAGTCAACCGTCATTGACTGATTTGCATATACCTTTTTCTAAACTTGTAAAATTATATATGACTCATCTAAAGTTTAAAAATTACATATTATTTTTTGAGTTTTCGCCATCAATACAAATAAACTTTTATCGTCCATATTGGTATTAAATCATAGTTTAAATAATAAAACTTTTCAGTTTGGACGATCAACTTTTTTTTCTTTCTTTTTTCTTTACTTCTCGCTTGCTTCTCACATATATTTATTAAACATTAATAAGATATATTTCATCAATTCTTTATATACACTCCAAAAAGTGATGATATATGAATTTTTTCAAGTATACGCTAAATCACAAGATCATAAATAGTGAAAACAGTGTCTAAAAGAAAACACTGAAGTGAAAAAGATCACGAGATCATGAATGGTGAAATATTATCGAAAAGAAAAGATTGAAGTGAGAAATGACATAGAGGAAGGAGAGGAAGGTGAAGCAATTAAAGAATAAATTGGACTCGAGCATGTGACAAAGAAGGAAAAAAAACAAAGTTGGAGTTAAATGAGTGGGCATCAAACTTGATTGTTAAGGTAAACACGGATGGGGCAAGATAATTGAGAAAAAGGTGAGGTCAACATAGAAAATAACGAAGTGGACAACAATAAATGGGTAATATCAAAGGCTTAAGGTGATAGCATAGATGAGAATTCATCGAACGTGATGATGAGCACCAAATGGAGTGGAGAATTTTGAGATTGTCAATATTGAGAAAATAAGAAATGGAGTATAAAGAAACCAAAGTAAAGATTAAATGAACATATTTTTTACTCTCTATTTAGTATATTCAAATGTCAAATTTTCATGTTCAGATGGTAAACTTAAAAGAAATTTTTAATATGATTTCTAACATTGTTGAACAAAATATTTGTAAAATATTTTTTAATAAAAATATTTATAATTATATATTATTTTTAAATTTTGGAGAATTATATATAATTTCACAAACTTACAAGCAATAATATGTAATTAATCCTTCAAAATTTTAATCTTTTTCAATAAATTCTCAAATTTAAGGGGCCAAAAATGACCCAAGAAAAGGTCAAATTTAAAAAAAGTTTAAAACTTTTTTAAGAGATTTTTCGGATTCAAATCGGGCTGTGACTTCTCGGAAGAATCCAGACCCGTAACCAAGACAAGCCAGGGGTGGTCCCAAAACCCGATTTGACGGTGAATCCGAATCCGAATCGGATTCCCCACGCACTTGGACATAGGGAGAGATAAGCGCCTCGACGCGGGTGCGGGTGGTGACCAGCACCCGAACCCGAATCCGAACCGTCCGATCGATGCGGATCCTCAGATGGTGTCGATTCCTGAATTCCTTCACTTCTCCCTATCTGAACGCGATTCCCGAGGCTTCTTCTTATATACTCGTCAGCGAGTTAGGAAATGAAGTGAGGAACAGCGAGTGAGAAAAATGCAGATCTTTGTGAAGACTTTGACGGGGAAGACGATCACCCTCGAGGTCGAGAGCAGCGACACCATCGACAACGTCAAGGCCAAGATCCAGGTATGGATTCAGCTGGCTGTGCTCTTGGTTTCCATTCCCAGTGGTTCTAGGGTTTGAACTTGAAGTTCTAATGAGATCGGAACATTATTTGTGTAAATTGATTTGTTGTTGTGAAATAATGATGGAGTTTATCAATCCCGGAGTATGAGATTACGAATTTGTGGTTGAAATTGGAATTTTAAACAAATTCTTTCAAGTTATTATGGTCTGATGATGGAGTTATCGGGAAAGGAGTTCTTTTTTCTCTGAAAGGAGAGATTTCTTCTTGTAAATAATGTGAAATTCACGTGGAGTTATCGGAAAATACTATGGCTTTGATAACAGGTTGTATGTGTTTTATTGGCGTGTTTTAGGTTTTTGATTGAGTGGAAGGTAGCTCAATTGGTTGCCACTAACGAAAAAAGGGACTGCAATCCTTCTGGAGGCGCCTGGGGGAAATTTTTCATTCAAAGATAAAGACTAAGAATTAGAAGTAAATTAAATTCTTATAGAGGAACAGTTGATTTGGTCCCACTATTCCGTTCTACTTCCGGTACAACGGAAATAAAAACTGTGAGTCTGGAGTAACAGGGCTCTCTGAAGTCTAACTATTCCATCTGTGCTTGTAGATAATTTGGATGTAAGGAAGATTAGGATGACTAATTTGGTTTAACTGGATTACTTGCTTCTAGTCACTTTTGAGGGGCTTTTGGAATGAACTCTAGGACTAAAGTCTTTGAGTTTGGATTATAATTTAGGAACAAGGTTGAGGTCAAAGTTCCAATTGTAGTTGATGTTGCAGAATCAAGGACACAGAGTGCTAAAACATTAGGGTTGATAATATGAGGTCATTAAAAAAGTTGTGTTGTCTTCTATCTTACTGTGACAGGGAATGAGTAAATTCTCGTGTTCTCAAAAAATAAAGTAAAAATAAAAAGTTGTCTTTTTTACATTGTTAATATTAAAGCTTTTTTTCATGGATTGTACTGCAGGACAAGGAGGGAATTCCCCTGGACCAGCAGAGGTTGATCTTTGCAGGCAAACAGCTGGAAGATGGCCGAACATTAGCAGATTACAACATCCAGAAGGAGTCCACTCTTCACCTTGTTTTGAGGCTTAGGGGTGGAACAATGATCAAGGTGAAGACACTTACAGGAAAGGAAATTGAGATTGACATCGAGCCCACAGATACCATTGACAGGATCAAGGAACGTGTTGAGGAGAAAGAAGGGATTCCTCCCGTGCAGCAGAGGTGATTTTTTCCTTCTACTTCAGAGTTGAATTTTTTCTATGCAAATCTTTGTAGCTACCCTCTTTCGCGTAGTATCGCGTGGATTTTGCTGTTTGAGTATGCTCTATAGCTTTGATATGCTCCTGTTTCTCAATATCATTTTACAACACTTGATATTGCATCTATCTCTTCTTCAGCTAGAACTGTGTTATGCAAACCTTGTTATTTATAGTTCAAATGAAACATCTAGTAGATTATGTTTAAATCATTCCTTTGCTATTTTCTGTGTGGATTCTCAATCTTTCAGATGACAACTTTAGTTTTTCTTTTATCATAATATTTACTCTACATATACTTTTCGATGCTTTCTGGGAGGAAAAGAAAGAAAAAGGTAGTTATTGAAGAGTAAATCTGTTTATACTGATGCTTATGATATACATCAGCATGATTACTTAATGAATATGATATTAGTTTTGTCATATTAGGTTTATGTTCTCCTCCAGGAGAAAAGCAAATGACTAGTTATTCTTGAAGAATGAATTTAGTTTCCCCTGGATCTCAGATTGGCAATATGCATCAACCCTATTAAGTGTATTCGTTTTTTTTTAATATGCTACACCTGATCTATTTTCTGCTTGGTGATATTCTAGGGCAGATTTAGTGTAGGTTACAGTGCTATCTAAATCCTCCAAATAACTACCAAATAGTTACAATCCTATAATATCGAAACTAATCCACATTATACTGGAAGTTCGAGCATTCTGATGGGTGAGAGCGA
Organism: Trichopus zeylanicus subsp. travancoricus; assembly: GCA_005019695.1. Classification (NCBI taxonomy): domain Eukaryota; kingdom Viridiplantae; phylum Streptophyta; class Magnoliopsida; order Dioscoreales; family Dioscoreaceae; genus Trichopus; species Trichopus zeylanicus. Next base: position 1,384,671 of record RXID01022466.1, read on the forward strand.
AAACACGTGTTGTTCCAGGCTTCTTTTGTTGGGGTGGCCTCCTCTGCTTCTGTTGCCTTTTAGGACAATCCCTAGACTCATACTTTGCAACAGTCCTGCCAGCTTGCTTGAGACCAAGCAACTCACACTGTGGATCAATGCTTTATATAAAATCAACCATGTTAGGTTACAATGCTATCTAAATCCCCCAAATAACTACTAGATAATCACAATCCCATAATATCAGAACTAAGCCACACTATCCACTAAAATATCTCATCTCAACCACTTGATAATCCTGATCTACTATCTGCTTGGTGATATTCTGTCTAGGCCAGATCTAGTGTAGGCCATCAAAATCTAGTGCAAATCGCTCATATCAGATATAAGGGGATGGTTAGTCAGAGGAATGTTGTTTCCTTCTTCCTCTATCAATTGTAGCATTGCATGACACTTTCAAAAGGTCCTAGGTTAATTCTGACGTTTGGCAAATCATATAGAGCAGCAAGAGATTGAAGGAAGTTCAATGTATACTATATCGAATGGAAATCTAATTTTGCCCGATACACTATAAGAAATGCAAGTCTATAGTCTATAGAAAGCAAGATAAATGGTGTACTTGTTTTTGGATGCTATCCAAGATAGCATGTATTTTTAATTGGAGTCTGCTCTTATGTGTTCTCAGATGATTTGAAATGGAATTTAGATGTCTTCATGAATCATTTGTATCACTCAAGTGCTAAATGTTTCAGGTAACTTTAAACTAGCTGTCCCCTACCTTGCCTCGTAGTAATATTGTCATGATTGTTTTGACCAAGTGAGCGTCAATATGGTATTCACTTTTATCACATAATGCTCTTACATGTGTTTATCCATGGTTCTCGGATTTCCTACATGCTTGCTCTTGATTTCATTGATTTGTATAATGTTCATTGTAGTATTCAATCCTCTGTTCAAAGAAACTAATGATCTTTTTCTTGTAAAACCTTGCAGGCTGATATATGCTGGAAAGCAGCTTGCTGATGACAAGACTGCCAAGGAATACAACATTGAGGGTGGCTCTGTCCTCCATCTCGTTCTTGCATTGAGGGGTGGCAACTAAGAAGAACATGCATTAAATAACTGCTTAGTAAAATCGTTACGTTAGGTCATGTACTCCATAGCTAATCTACTTATGTGGTTAGTATTTTTGGTGGGATTTTATTGTGCCTTTATTTGTTGGATGATGCTTGAAGTTCTGTATTACATAGTGTGATTCTAAGGCCCATTTGAATTGATGCTTAAACCCTAAAGATAGGCCAAAGCATCAAAACATTGGCTGGAAGAATCAAAATCCCTTTTTTAAAAGAAATGTTTGGTACTTAATTTAAAGTGTTATTTTGCCCAATTTGTTGTTGGCGTGTTCAATTCTTCTGTGGTTTTTTACATGCAAAAGAACTACTTGCATTAAAAAAAGACAAGATATTGAGTTGATTAGGATTCATGAAGGGTGGATTTTATCAATTGCAGGAGTATGGTCCATGTAGCTTGAAAAAGAAAAAGAATATATATATATATATATTGAATGTGTTTATGTTTTAAATATGCACTTGAAGCATCAAAATCAGTAACTTAATTTAAAGGCATTTGAGAAAAATCAAATCCCACAAATTGAAATTCTGAAAAAATAAAAGTTCTCATGTTTATTTTGTGGAAAATTTAAGTTCTTGAGAAAGTAAAATTCTTGACTCCGCCGATTTTTATTTTCGATCAAATTGGTTGGAAATTAATGTCCAATAAAATTTTTTTAAAGTCACATAGCCTCAAATAATCTTCAAACCTTTAAATAATTAAAACTATTTTTTAAAAATATTTAATAATTAGTAAATTTTAGATATTGAATATATTTTTATACTTAATTTTAAACTTTTAATAATTAACATATTCTAGATATTCAATGTATTTTTGATAATTAATTTTAAATTTTAAATAATTAAAGTACTCATTTAAGATGTTTTTAAAGATAAAATTAATATTAGTCTTCAAATTTTTGAAATATTTAACTGGTGATTTACTTTAAAGTACTCATTTAAGATGTTTTTAAAGATAAAATTAATATTAGTCTTCAAATTTTTAAAATATTTAACTGGTGATTTACTCAAATATTTTATCAAAAAAATTAAAATTCTTCGAACGAAATAAAAAACTTAAAAATTCCTCAAACCAAACACATTTCCAAGTTCTCTAAAAGCTAATTTTTCAGGATACTAATTTCTAGCAAAACAAATAGGTCCTAAATTTATCTGTGTTTGCACAAATCCACAACTGTACTATTAAATCATATTTAAAGAAACATATCATTTCAAATTTTCCTATTAACCTTCATCGACAAAAACCAATCTTTTTGCACATCTACCTCTTGTTTCTGAATGCCCATAAAAGCCATGCTCTGTCTGGCGTTTTCATATCAGATACAATGACAGCAGGCATGAGTGCCTGCACCTGTGAATTCCGAGAATATTGCGAGTTCATTTTTTCTTCATAGTATCTTCATGGTGGGGGCAAGCTAGGGTCTTAGAGGGATCGGAGAGCAACATCAGTCGGAGGGGGACGTAGGTGATGCCGAGCAAGTGTTTGTTGTTAAGGTGAACCCCCTCCCGAGCACGTTGTGTCTTCTTCTGCTGGCTCTTTCTCATTCACCTCTTGAACTTCTTGCCTTCTTTTGCTGGCACTTTCTCAGAGGAATCGTTTTCTTCAATTAGCTATCGTCATGGAAGCTATGTACGTGAAGTCAAGTTAAATGTTTATGTAAATGGACAATTGCGTATCAGATTACAAATGTAGAACTTCCACCTAGAGGCATTTAATGTGATAATTTTGCACCCAAAGTTGCCAAATGTTGACTGATTTTAATTGATTATGTGGCTGATTGCTACTCATTCTAATTTCAACAAGAGAAGACGATATATTTGATCATAAGTCAGATTCTTTAAACCTTTTCCGTTTGGCTTTAATTTATAGTTCTATCACTTCAACATGTTTCCCTTCTCTTAATTGTTGTCTGTTTTTTTTTCTTTTTGAATAGTATGACAACCTGAGCTGAAAAGAGAGAATTTTAGAACTCATGTAGTCGAAATTTACTGCTAAAATTCACAAGAAAATTTAAATTTGAACTAACTGAAATTAAGAGAGTGGTTAATCATACAAAACAAGTGCATCTCTGAACTGCTCAGAAGTCAGAACTACAACTTTTTACAGCAAGTGAGGTAAAATAAAAAGAAATGAATTGAACATTAGTAGAGATGCATACATCAAACACATTAAACCCCAAAACAAGCCACCCTTTTTGCTATACAAGTTGAAATGCATGTCAAAAACCCCATCCAAAAGCTTTGCTTTCAAGAAATGGAGTGCCTTCTGTGCCTTGAAGATGATCCAGAAGACTTGACCTCACCTGGAATTATGGATATTGGTGGGCTTTGTGAACTCCCGGATGTTTCTGAACTCCGGTTGTTCTCACCTTGTCCTATGCTGGCCCACAGCTTGTCGAATATCCGCCTCGAACGGGAGTGCAACAACAGCCCACCACCTTTGTTTTTGCTATTACTCTTTATGCTTTTCTTCTTTTCTTCATTGTTCCTGGATCTCTCTGGTTCAATTTTCACACCCCGAAGGTGCTTCTTAAGGGAGTTGCAGTCTTCTATCATGTCAGCTGTGGACCTCATATTCCCATGTGTGGCACCATTCGCAGAAGCCATGAAACCACTGGATGCACCCTTTACCTGCTCAAAGAAGAGGACTTGAACAACTACACGGAGTGGCAGTCGGTCATTTTGAGCTGCATGTACACATGCATCTGTTGAAAGCTTCTTTATGTCCATTAAACTGCACAGCCACTTCTTTTCTGCTTTGCTTAAACTTGGATGCTCCTTCAGTGATTGATTCAGAAGGTTCATGTTGTTAGAGAATAGAAGTGAAAGTAACAGATGAAAAGAAACACCAAAATGTTCCAAGGAAAAAAAATGAAATAATATCTGCATACAAAAACTGCCTAACAGATGGTTTCCATCATGTAAAATGACAAGTATAAGCATCCAGAAGCTACTTGGGTTCAGTAATCCTGCAATAAATTTCCTGCTGCATGAGATAGCACATGCTACTATTTGTTCAACAGGCAACTGAGACCAACTAGGAAATCATACATAATGACATTTCTTGAACATGAACTTTTTTTCTAAAAGAAATATGAGTTATCCAACAGGTAACAAATAGCATACAGAAAAGGGAGCATACCTTAAGATAAGCATCAATGGCTGCATATAGGCCATCATGGACTGGTCGTGCAACCCCAGGAATTGATGATGAGAGGTCAATGAAGCTTGAAAGAGAGAGATTTGGATCACTGGCTACTTCAGTTAGATAACCATCAACTAATTTACCTAAACTTATCAGAGATGCATTCCCCAGTATGAGTTCCTCCCCTGTCGTTTCATCTTTCTCAAAGTAAAGAGCATTCTCATTTAGCACAATATATCTCCTAATGAGGCTTTGCACAAGATCAATGTCATATACAGTGTCATCCAAAGATCTTACGGGCATAAGCAGATCCCGAACAGAAGCCTTGTGCAATTGCAAGCTTATCTTATTCATTAGTTCTTCCTTCAATAAATCCCCAGCTCCAACCAAGATCACAACCTTTAGTAATTTAAGCAAAAAACTGCATGAACAACCTGAACTCTTATCCGAGGGCAATAGCCAGATAATGGTTTCCACTAGAGACCTGTACCTTCTCATGCAGTCATCGGAAACAAGTGCATCAAAAGAATCTGGTAGCCATCTAACAGCATAAGCCTTGAGGGCCTCACCTATCACTTCTGAAGACATTCTCCCTTTAGATTTGATTGCAACCATCACTTTCTTGTAAAGTTCAATATCAAGTTCACAAAGATCTTTGACCCACCAATCTTTTGGAACAATGTGCATCTTTTGCTGATTTTCAACTATTTGATTTGAAGCTACCGTTATTCTGTTGTAAGTATATGACCAATTGACATTGGCAGGGTCAACCGAAGTTCTAGAAGCAATGGAGTCGATGCATCTTCCAACAACTTTCAGCTCTTCAGACCAGGGCACCAAATATTTTGTAGTTTGTAATGCAATTACAGAATCTTTCCAGCTGCGGAGAACACTAGAGTTCAGAAAAACCTCAATTTTGAAAATTAAGTTGCCCTTCTCAACTTCTTCGGTCATCTCTAGATACTCTGCTGCACATCTAGCAGCAACAACATTGTGGGCATTGAGAGTGACAGACATGCCATAGCAGAATTTGGCACATATCTCAAATGCTTTTGGTCCACCAGGAAAATCATGCATGAAGACTTCATCAGAACCTCCCTCACTGGACTTGATCACCAATCTTTGCAGCCGATTACTTTTTGATATAAGAGGAAACTGCATATGAAAAACCAATGCACCTGACGTTTCAGAATATCATATCAGGATGATAAGTAATAGTCAATGAGAGTGGGAAAGGAGAAAATAGACTAAATTCTGTAAATAAAACAAAAGAAAAATGCTTAATGGTTCAAGCTAAGAAAAGAAGGATGACATGTTTTCTACAAATTAGTAACAGATCAACTAAATGTTATCTTAGTTTGGACTTTGGAAAACATCAACCTGTAGGTGACTGATACTTACAATGCCAATCAACTAAAAAATGTTGTATTATTGTGGAAAACACACAACTTTCATAAATCATAATTGGTTTCTAAGAAAGTTAGCAACCGTTTAGTTCTTAGAAAATCTACATTCTCTCTCAAAGAATTTGAGATGTGCTCAGCAACTCTAAGTTGAAACTAAACATTTGCTTGACAAAATCAATTTTAATGTTCATAGAAAAGGAGGAGGAGCCATTATATTGCACTAAAAATTATAATATGAGAATATACAAAGTATAAACAAACTGGAAATAAGTAGAAGAAAGAGATGAATGATCTGGAATGCACTAATTCTGCATAGAGTACTTCACCCTAAAGGACATGGAAATCATTAAAAACATACAAAACTTACAAAACATCACCTTATGTAGATAGAACCTCACTTCTCCAACAACCACAATGACATCTGTTGCAAGCTCAGATACCACATATCTGCTGACAGAAACAATTCCTATCTCAGCATACTGTCAGGCAGGAGATAGAACAGTAAAAAAGCTTTTAAAAGTATTCACAAAATTAAAAATCACTATTTAATAACTGTTCACAGGTTTTTAGTTTTAAGATTAACACTGTGATAGACACTTGTGGATCTAGCTCACAAAATATCATGTTTCATGTGAATCACTTTTATACTTGTACTTCAATTATAACTTTAGATGTATTATGAGCATTGGTGATGAAAGATATAATAATGATAGTGCAGCATCAAGCATCTATCAGTAGAAACATTGAACATCCTTAGTGTCATAATATCAAATGAAACTCGCAGATATATTACCGCAACCACTTTAAAGTACTAATAATGACAACTGCCTCCATGAGGACTGCATATATTGTACAATTGCTCTTACTCTCTTTCCAGAAATAAAGGCTTCTAATTATAGAAATCATTCATATCCACTCCTATCAGAAGATAACATATTTCCCCAAAGCAATTCATTTTACTCATTTTTTGTGTAATATGAATACATCATAAACATAACTAATCGTAAAACTTTTAATCCAGTCATTTTACAAACTTTTACTAGTACATTTATGCAAAATGTACTGATTCAGCATCCTCCACAATGTAAATGGTGAACATAAACAGGCGTAGTGTCTAATGAACGGAGATGTGTACATAAAGGTAAAGAAAAGTAAGGGAAAAAGGCAGAGAAAAAAAGAGAAAAAGAAAAAGATATCTAGACTAGCTGAACCCATGTTTCTGGGTGCTTCAAAGAGGGAACATGTTAGTATGCTAACAATCCTCCTCAAAAAGAAATACCATAACACACTTTTTACCTCTCAATTACAAACAACAAAAAAGTTTTATGCAGGAGAGGTACAACAACAGTTTTAGGTTTAACGCTAGATCACGATACCTTCCTTCGTCCTATTAAAAGGTACAAAATCTTCTAAGCCACAAGAAAAGGATCAAAAGTATTCTAGTAACCAAAATCAGGGCTCTATTTCAAATTGAACATCATTGGCTCATAGGATTGCTGAAGCTTAAGAAAGAAGTGCAAGCACAAAAGCTTAGATCCCAAAAATAACATTAGAACAGTCTTCTTTTTTTTTTGTAAAATAAGAATATTTAAACAAATGCAAAGAATATAATAGACAATTTCTTTTCATTTTCTACAGATGCTACAGATCTCAGAACATCAAGAGTCTACAAAAGCCCACTGTTTTGCAATCGAGAATAAGGGAAACAAACTGGTAAAAATACAATGTTTGTACACAAAAAAAAAAAAGCAGAACAATCTAGAAGGTTACAAAGGCAAAATAATTTTCTCAGCAACCACATTTCTCCAACCAAAACAAACAACTAAAATTCAAAAACAACCCCGACTCCAGCAACAAAAACAACACTCCCTGGAACATTAGAACCATTTCAGTCAAGAAGCAAGTATCTTTACTCAACAACAATCTCCGTCGGATCAAAACAAACAACGAAAATCCAAAAAAAACAACCCACCAAAAATCAATCTCTAAGATCAACCCGACTCCAGCAACAACAACAACATTGTCCGGAAAATTAGAACCATTTCTGTCCAGAAATGCACTTCAGGCCAAAAAATTAACACAATTCATAAAAAAAAACCCACAATGTTTCTCAGCAACCATCTTTCGCCGACCAAAACAAACAACAAAAGCCAATCTTTAAGATCACCCAGACTCCAGAAACAACAACAACAGTGTCCGGCAAATTGGAACCATTTCTGTTAAGAAATGCACTTCAGGCCAAAAAATCCACACCATTCATTAGAAAACAACAACCTCTCTCAGCAACCATCTTCCTTCGACCAAAAAATATACACCAAAAATCAATATTTACCATCACCCAGGCTCCAAAACCAACAAAGCTCTCACCTTGCGCCGCCGCCGTCGGACTGGAAGGCATCTGGCTTGGATCCTAGCTTCATGTACTTCATCTTCCTCCTCCAGCCGTCGTTCCGCCGGACCACCAGACCTCTCCTCCTCCTCCTTGCCCACTTTGCGAGTGAGCGATGATTAAAAACGCAGCCTTTTTGCCTCTGTGTGTGTGTGCGCGCGCGCGCGCAGCTGCGCTGTCTTTAATTATGGTTTGTGTGCATTTGATGTTGGTCGGGAGCTTCGAAGAAGAGGAAGAAGAAGAAGAACATGGTGCGCAGAGTGGTCGCTTTCGGTGGTGCGGCGCCTTTGCAGTAGTCTATTCACTACTACTCCCACCGCTAATCCTACCACTCCTGCTACTACTTGTGCTAGCTTTGCCTTTCTTTCTCTAGGTTTGCAGAAAGAGAAAGTAGTCTCCTTTCGCTCTCTCCATATTTGTGTAGAGAGAACGTGGTGTGACGGAGGCGGTGATGGCCGCGGTCGTGGAGGGTGGAAGGCGTGTGGGGGACCAAGGAGAGCGAAAGAGAATGTGTTCCATGCGAGGAAACTAGTTGGCGACTGCTAAATCAACGAACTCGTCGACGAATGCTTCGAAGTGGAATGATGACAAGGTAGTAGCCGTGGTACGCTGCAAGCCAAGGTGACGGATTTTTCTCATAATCATCTCAATAAATAAAAACGAGCCCCTAATTTTTATATATTAGCCTCTTAACAAAAAACAAAATTTAGAGTTTTTAATTAAAAAATTACCGTATTATCGTAAATTTATAGGAAATTATTTTTTATCACTATTAAAAAAAATTACTTGCGTTATACTAAAAAATAATAAATAATTACATCCTAATCAATATTTTTTAATTCATTTTTAAATATATAATTTAATATAAAAATACTATTATTTTATGTAATTTCAATTTTTTTCCTCCAATGCGACATGAATTTTGAACACTCAAATACTATCTATTCCAATATCATTGGCCGGTGAGGAAAAAGTCGATGCTTGAATTTTTAAGATCCTGGTGACCAAAGAGAAAAAAAAAAAAAAAATTGAGACAAACAAGTTTGTAATTTTAGATTTTAAAATAAAATAATAATAGTTTTTATATAATAAATTAAATATTTTTTACTACAAAATTTAAAATTGAAATATAATTATATTTCTCCATTGTCATCATCCAAATCTAGAATTCTATCCATATCCATGGATTTATTTAGTATGAGTCAAGAATTGACAAATCTCTTTCCTTTTGTAGGGTATAAAACTGACAAGGGATGGGATGAGATTTGAACATTCATTTCTAGCTGGACAAATTATATATCCATCACCGCAATTTTTCACATACATCATCCAACTTTGTCTTCATCATCCATAATTTTCTTTATTTTAAAAAAAAAAAAATCGACATCGAAATCGATATGGTTTTTCGCTTGTTGGATGATGAGAGAATATTAATAGATTCGCATAATAAATGAGTCGGACATAACTCGATCATCTCCGTTTTGAATATTTATTATTTTAAATATATATTGTGAAAAATTCAATAGTTATATTTTGAAAAATAAGCGCTTATTTATATTCAAATTAAGACTAGAATTATTCTTTTTTTTTATTCGACTAACAATTAAACGAATAAATGCAGTAAAAAATAATGTTTTTTCTATTAGCTCTAATTAGATTTCTCGAACAACTGTTTGATTTAGGATCAATATTTTTCAAAATTATTTTTTTACAAAATTAATATTATTTATTTTATACTGTTATTAAATTAAATTATTATAAAAAAATAAATAATTTTTCGAATTTTAAATTATTATAGGATTAATTTTAATAAAAATAATTTATTAATTTTAATTTTGATTTTAGTTATGATACCCAACTAAACGATAGCTCGCTACTTTTTCATTTCGCCGTGTCGCTTTGGTGTTTGATCCGGCTCATGGCCGTTGCCAGTTCTTCAATTTTATATAATATAATTAATGTTATCATTTATTTATAACTAATTATTCTAATTAGTTGATAAATTAATTATTTATTTATTTTTTAAAAAAATGTAAGGATAATTTTGAAAAAAATTACTATAAAAATGATTCAACTAATTTTTTCAAGTCCGACCGGCCGATATCACCCCAAACTAAATTAAGCATAGGCCTACATTGGTACCAGATGCCAGCTAAGCACGGATTGGGTGCTGACTCTGAGCTGAGGTGGACCAGGAATATACCTTACCGCCATCACATTATACACTGTGATTTAGTTTATTTGAATATATTCTAATAATGATAGTAATATAATAAAAAAAATATTATTATTATTATATTTTAATCAAATTCTCGTGACATGTGGAGGTGAGCCAAACTTAGAAAGCAGCATTCTCACCAAGGTGAACGTAAGCAAATAGGCACCTATTAAATAAATAAAATTACGATGACGTGCAGCAGTTTGGGCCATTAACGTGATCCGACGGCGATTTGAAAGAAGTTAATGCATAGCCAACGCGTCACACATGACGCATGCAAGCCCCCACCTCTGTCCACTGCGCCTTCAGCCTGGCACCTTTTAAGGCCGCGGATTCTAGCGGAACACGTTATGCCTTTTCTTTTTCTTTTTTTTTAAAAAAAAATTAGGGAAAATTGCTAAATAATCCCTGATTTTTTTGAAATTGATTTTTTTAACATGCATGCGTGATGTATTGGATTTGGACCACACTGAATGCAACTGGACTGGAGGAAATCATGACAAGGCAGTAAAAAGTTGAAATTGAGAGGGTAAAAAAGCAAAAGCGAAAAAATTGGGAAGTGCGGATGTTCAAAAAGAAAAAAAAAAGAGCATAATTACTCGTGATTAGCTAAGTCATTAGGAATAAAAATTAATTACTTTGATTTGCATGCAACTGCATTTTCTTGTGTAAAAATGCCCATAACTACAAAAAATGTTTAAGAACCCGTTTAGTGAGAGATAATCACAAAGGTAATTAGCTAATAGGTGGAAAGTTAAAATAAAATTAGTAACATTTTTTTAACAGTTGAAATTTACCTTTATAGCCTTAGTTAGAACAATAATAAAATGCGGAAGAAAGCATGAAAGCCCGGTTACACCATATAATCAAAATTAGTGAACTATTTTTATAAATTAATATTTTTTATTAAAATTAACGCTTTAATATTTAAAGTTCAAAAAACCATTTAATTTTTTAAATAATTTAATTTAATAATAATATAAAATAAGTAATATTAATTTGATATATAAAAAAATTTTAAGATGGACGGATGCTGATTCTGATCTTAAATCAAATGGCGCCCGAACGATGATTTTGTTGTGAATAGAGTGATCAGATTAGCAACAATATTGTTAATTGTGCATAACACTATTATTACTTTCAAACCAAATTTATCAAACAATTTAAAATTTTTTTGGTTGATCGAAAATAAGTGAAAATGATCGGAAGTGAATCCGCTTTTGCTTTCTTCTATTATGTAGTTAAATGGAAAATAATTTTTTGACTGTCAGTTTATTTTCTAATACTTTTTTATTTTAAAGCAAATAATAAGTTAAATTATACTTTATTATTATTTTTATTCTAAAAGTGAATCTAATAATATTTTAAATTATAGCAATATTAAACATATGTAACTATTTGAGATATTAATAAATTACATATTTTTTAAAAAAAATTTAAAAAGTAGATGTCTCTTTAAAATATTTCCAAATTACATATTTTTTCAAAATTAATTATATATTTTTCGGAATACCAAATATATTGAAAAAAAATTTTGAATGTAAATTTTTGGATAGATTGTGTGTTAGTGTATTTAAAATTAAATTTTTATAGTTTTTTAATATAAAATAACATATTTTAAAATAAATAATTTAAAAATCGATATACCGGTTTTAGAATCGGTTTAGAAACGATTCAAAACTGGAATCCAAAAATCTATTCTTAACTCAAACCAGTGTAATTTTGATTTTTGATTTTTTAAAAATTGAAATCTAATTTTGATCCTAAAACACATAAAATGGATACTACAAACCAATTTTACTCGCTCCTAACAATTTCAATACAATAATACAATATTTTTTTGAAAAATTTATTTGTAAAATTTTTTTAAAAAATATTTGACATATTAGTAATTGTACTTTGAAGCACACATTCATTTAACTAAACACTAAAACTTAATCACTTTTGTCTAATTTTTAAAATAAATCGAACGTGAAAAGCAGAAAGCGGCTGCACTTTCAGCGAAGTAGTAACTCTACAAGGAGAAGATCACATCTTTCTGATAACATGCACACGTGATTAGCTAAATTTAAAATAAAACAATATTTAATATATTAATAATTATCTTTATAAAATACACTTTGAAGTTGATTATGTTCGCTCGCGTCTAGAATTAATCGAATGCAAAAAATAATTTACTTACATTTTAATTTATTTTTAAACAATTAAATAATTCGTAAAATAATAGAAATGAGGGAAAGGAGAAAATGATTTTTTTTTTTTTTTTTTTTTGGATAAGATCAAATCACAGAGGATTTTTTTTAGAATATAATCAAAGCAATCTCGGATCTCTTCGGTGACGTTGTCTCGGTCAATTCTCAGAAAAACAAATTCGTGAGTTCTTTCTTCGTCAATCAAGCAAATCATGATTAGACCCAATCAATAATTAATTTGGAGAATAATCAAACTTGTGGACCATAATTATTTCGTAAGTATCAATAAATCCAGAAAACCATGTGCCAATTGCATTATGATATATCATTATCAAATCTTTCCGACGATCACAATTTTTCTCGATCTATTGGATTATATTGATCTAATCCTGCAAAATGATTTGAAATTTTGTACTTCAAATTATTTAAATATATTTAAAAATTTTTAAATTTATGCTTATTTTGTGAGATTTTTAAAATTTTAAACTTTTAAATTCGTGTTTTGCATAACTTTAAATTCTTGAAATTTATAAATTTCAATCAATTTAGAATTTACTGTTGTGCCAAAATTTTTTGGATTTTGTAAATTTAGACTTTAAAATAAATAATTTATAGTCAAATGAAATACATAATTTATAATTCTGATGTTTATAAGTCCAACAAAATAAATACCTAATTTTCAAATTTTAAATTCATATATTGTACGAAACAAGCATACTTGTTTTTTGAGCGATACATGAATTTATAATTAAAAAGTCTTATGAAATAGTCAAAGAATAAAATATTAAGAATTAATTTCTTCAATAAGTTCAAAGCATGGTTTACGATTTCGGTTTCGATTTCGGTTTCGGGACCGGCCGAAATCGATACGTTTCGGCCGTTTCAATTTCAGTTTCGGCCGTTTCGGTTTCGGCCAAAAGAATTTTTTAAATTATTAATTGGGCGTTAACTAGAGTTTGACTATATTTTGACTGTATTTTGACTTCAAATTAAAAATATAATAAAATATTAGAAAAAATTTGGAAAATTTTGGAAAATTATGAATGAATTTATACTTAATTTTACAATAATTTCAAATATTATTTAAGCTAATTAAAATTAATTTTGATAGTTAGTCACTGATATTGTCTGCTTTTAATATATATTAGTATATTAAAAAAATATATAAGAAATGATATGAATATGATTAAAATTTAAAAATTAACATAAACAAATTTAACTTTTCATTAAAATGTATTTCACACGTACATAATTTATAAATTCTAAGATAATACAACTAATCATCATAATCATCATCGGTTGAGTTTGGAATATCTGGGTGTGAAATTACAAATTTAGTACCTGGATGATCCGGACGAGTATTTATGGGCATATGAATCAAAACAATTAGCTCTGCGCGATCTCATAGCAGCGGTTCTGAAGTATAATCATATATCTAAGGTCTAAAATAAAAATTATATTTTGACTAAAATTTAATTTAATTTAAATTATTTTTTAACTTCAAATTAAAAAATTATAATATATTTAATTTTTTAAAAAAATAATGAATAATTACGTGAATAATATTATGTACGTAAATAATATCTGACAGAAACCGATAAGGACATCGAAATTAAATTGGCGACAACACTGGCCCCAGTGTAAGGCCAGCCTCATCTTACGGGAGTATGAGTCAGGTTAGCGAGGGCACGAGATAGGTGAGAGAACGACGGTAGACTAGTAAGAGCGTAGGATTTTTGGGTTCGAACACGAATTTAGCGCGAGGTCCTCCCCACGACCCCCCCCACCCCCGCCCCCAACCTGCGCGAGCTCGGCGAGCTCCCACTCGCCCGCCCGCCTGTCTGCCCGAGCTCCCGCCAAACCCCCCCCCCCCCCCCCGCTCTCGAGCCCGGCGAGCTCCCACCCCTGCGTGCGATCCCCGCGAGCTCACGCCCGCCCGCGCGAGCCCGACGAGCTCCTGCCCGCTCGCGTGCGCCCGGCGAGCTCCCGCTCTTGCGTGCGTTCATTGGCGAAGATGAACAGTAATGAACAATAATGAACAATAAATCCTAACCGATACGAAACCTGCGATTTCGTTGCGATTCCGGCCGAAACCGAAACGTTTCGGTTTACTTCTTTTTTCAATTTTGTACTTCAAAATGTGTGGGTTGGTTGAACCAACAGCTTTTGGTGACCGATGAGCCAAGTACAATATAATTCCAATTCCAATTGCTAGTGCTCCAAGAGCATATCAAATCTAATGGGGAGTGTTCTAAAATTCCGAAATATTAGGTGGTATTTGCAAATATTTCACATGAGAACGTTTATGTTTCCAATTAAAAACAATATTGGGCGTTTAATGCAAAAAAACCATACTTCCGGACATTTCCGTAAATTTGGCTCCGCCTTGATTTTTATTTTATTTTATAGGTCTTGGAGTACAGCGAAAGAAGGCTCAGATCTCGATCTCCAGGTCGTCGTCGTCTTTTTCTTCTCCATCGAACCCTAGATCTGTCCCTTCTCTCTCTCTCTCTCTCTCTCTCTCTCGTCGTCGATGGAGATCCGAGGATCTCCCGCTCGCGCCATATGGCTCGCGGCGCTGCTCGCGGTCCTGGCCGTCCCCGGCCACTGCTTCTACCTCCCAGGTGTAGCCCCCGCGGACTTCCGCAAGGTAATGACCTTTCTCCTCGTCTTTGCTGTTGATCCGGATCTGGATCTCATTGTCCCTCATACCTCTAATCCATGTTTCTCTTCATAGATTGGTTTGTTTTACTCCGGTTTAGTTGATTTCCGTGTCGTGAACCGAATGCTTTGCGGATAATTAGTAGAAATGCATAAAGTTGATTTCTTTACCTATATTTCTAAGCAGCGAGGAGATTTTGTGAGTTAAATTCAGTGTCGGTGTCTGTTTGATTAGGCAGCGGGAGTGCTATTAAATCTCTAGATTGGAAAGAGTTTGTGTTTCATTAAGTTCAACTTCTTTCGACGACAACAGAAAAAACCAGTTTTTAGAGCTGTTGTTAAAGATTGGAGTTTGTTAGGCTATCAAACTTATGGAGTTACCTGATAATTTTTACTGTTGAGATAGTTTTGAATTGAATAACATGCACACATAGCTAAATTTAGTCTTTGTGGTTAAGTGTGATTCTCTTTGTTTGTTTAGAAATAAGAGATTGGATTGTGTACCTCTTCCATTTCAAAGCTCAAAAATGTGTTTATTGTGGATGGTTCATTCAAGGGGTTGGTTGGTTTGGTGCATTGGTCCTATGAATGATTTATGGGTGGAGATTTTCTGTGATGTATGCATCAGAATTTTTGTGTAATCCGCGATTGATTTAAAATCAGGTTAAAGTTTGTAGACTACCTTTGAGCAGCACCTGCATCTCATTTCCAAACTGCTTCTGGACTAATAAGGAGCATGGTGCTCCTATATAATTTTTGTTTCTCTGACTTTTCGTTTTTTCTTAAATAGAATCTCACCTGTACTTGCACCTATACTTTGTTCTTTTTGTTTTTTTCTGATATTAGCAGAAGAAACATTGTTGTTATTGGCTTTGTGCTACCATGTGAATCTTAGTCTTTGATATTATTCTAAGTCGTGCTACTAATTCACACACTTTGGCTGCAGAAAGATTCACTTCAAGTGAAAGTCAACAAGCTGACTTCTATAAAAACACAGCTTCCTTATTCGTACTATTCTCTCCCTTTCTGTCAACCGGGCATTATCGTTGACAATGCAGAAAATCTTGGTGAAGTTCTTCGTGGTGATCGTATTGAGAATTCACCCTATGTGGTTAGTTAAGGCTTTTTTGTTTGGTAATCCCTTGGGCATTTTTTCCTAATTGTTCTCTCCATATGCAGTTTGAAATGAGGGAGCCTGAGATGTGCCACATCGTTTGCAGGACAACACCTAATGAGAATGAAGCAAGAGACCTCAAGGAGAAGATAGAGGATGAATATCGGGTTAACATGTAAGGTCCTGCAGCATACAGCTTTTTATTCATGGAATTGTCATAGTTTGTTAATAGCTCAGGATTTGTGCTGCAGGATCCTAGACAATCTTCCTCTGGTTGTTCCTATTAAAAGGCCGGTTCAAGATTCAACTACTTATTATCAACATGGCTTCCATATCGGTGCTAAAGGACCAAGTACTGGGGTAAATATAGATAACTAAGTTCCATGGACACAGTACATTTGATTTAGCAATTGTTGTTTAGCAAATGCTATTTGTTTTGCAGACCAAAGATCAAAAGTATTTTATCCACAATCATCTATCTTTTCTAGTTAAATATCACAAGGATGTTGAGACTGACCTTGCAAGGATTGTTGGATTTGAGGTCAAACCATTCAGGTTCGATAACCTTGTAATTACCATATGTTAGATGATTTGTTTATCTTGTGTAATGACTATCATTGTTACTGACTATGCTATGAAATGTCTCTTTCAGTGTTAGACATGCATATGATAAGTGGAATGGCAATAAGACCCGCTTGACAACTTGTGACCCTCATGCACAACGCACTGTTGTGAACAATGATTCTCCACAGGAGGTTGAGGCAAACAGTGAGATTGTTTTCACATATGACATTGATTTTAAGGTGTGAAACTCAGCATGGCTAGTTTTAAATAATGGATACTTTGCTTGAAAAAAATTTAGATAATGGAAATAATGACATTGTTCCGATGGTCTTTGGTGTCTTAGCTCTTTGCTTTCTACAACCCTTCAAAAAAAGACAGGACATGCAGAAGCAGTTATAATCTAATCCATCGCTTTCTTCATCTTTCACAGGAGAGTGATGTGAAGTGGGCATCTCGGTGGGACACTTATCTTCTAATGGGAGATGACCAAGTCCATTGGTTTTCCATTGTGAACTCTTTAATGATTGTTCTCTTCCTTTCGGGCATGGTGGCCATGATCATGTTGCGAACCTTGTACAGAGACATATCCAAGTACAACCAGTTGGAAACTGAAGAAGAGGCCCAAGAAGAGACAGGCTGGAAACTTGTCCATGGTGATGTGTTCAGGCCTCCAACCAACTCGGACTTACTCTGTGTATATGTTGGCACTGGTGTTCAGTTCTTTGGGATGGTGCTTGTAACCATGATCTTTGCTGTTCTTGGCTTCCTTTCTCCCTCTAATCGTGGAGGGCTGATGACTGCCATGCTTCTGCTTTGGGTCTTCATGGGTTTGTTGGCTGGCTACTCCTCTGCCCGGCTGTACAAGTTGTTCAAGGGCTCTGAATGGAAGAAGATTGCAACAAGGACAGCATGCTTGTTCCCTGCCATTGTGTTTTCCATCTTCTTCATCTTGAATGCCCTTATATGGGGAGAGAGGTCATCAGGAGCTGTGCCCTTCACCACCATGTTTGCTCTTGTATTGCTCTGGTTTGGTATCTCGGTGCCTCTTGTCTTTGTTGGCAGCTACATTGGTTTCAAAAAGCCTGCAATCGAGGATCCTGTGAAGACAAACAAGATTCCTAGGCAAATTCCAGAGCAGCCATGGTACATGAACCCTGTGTTCTCAATATTGATTGGAGGTGTGCTTCCATTTGGCGCTGTATTCATCGAGCTTTTTTTCATCCTTGCGTCAATCTGGCTGCAACAATTCTACTACATATTTGGTTTCCTGTTCCTTGTGTTCCTTATTCTCATAGTTACCTGTGCGGAGATCACTATTGTGCTCTGCTACTTCCAGCTCTGCAGTGAGGACTATTTGTGGTGGTGGAGGTCCTACTTGACTTCAGGCTCATCAGCCCTGTACCTCTTTCTCTACTCAATGTTCTACTTCTTCACGAAGCTCGAGATAACAAAAGCGGTGTCTGGCGTACTCTACTTTGGATACATGCTTATAGCTGCCTTTGGCTTCTTTGTTTTGACTGGCACCATTGGTTTCTATGCCTGCTTCTGGTTCACAAGGTTGATCTATTCTTCAGTTAAGATCGACTGATTCTAATCTGAGAGATTGTATGCAGAAAGGAGAATTCTTTGCCATTTCAAGTTGTCTTCTGCTTAAAAAATGTAGCATGTGGGTCCCTAAGATCATTTGTTTCAATACTTGTCATAGAATATGGTAGCAAATTGTTTTGTATGATTGCAGATTAGAATTGGTCTTACACGACGTGACGTGTCCTTTTTAAGTAATCGTTTGTACTGAAATAACAGTGAGTATATGAGAATCAGTTTATTATGTTGACTTTTTTTGGGTTAGTATCGTTTTTTCGGTGCAAGTCTAATCGAAACAGTATACAGAAGAAGCATTTAGATAAATCATTTTCAAAATTTCCCATAATATTTTTTATTTTATGAAATTTTTTTTAAAAATAAAACTCAAGGATATATAAACTTTCTAATAAACTGAATTCCTCATAATTCAAAACAAAAGCTTTTAAAAATATGAATATATCTTCTTAAATCAATATAAATTAAATTTCAATATATTCAATATCTCCCTGCACTGCTACCCAACAAAACCAATATTTCTAAATTAAAATTTTAAAAATTCTTTAGAAAAGCACCCACAACAGTTCCAAACCAACTATAAGACTGCTTCCGACCACAGTCAATCTGCTGCCGCTACTGGTCGGCGCAACAGCCGGCCCTTCTGACTCCCCCGGCGCTGGTGAAGGCGCCAACCGGTGCCTCGGTGACATGACCACCACGATGAGCTTCTCGCCCTTCTCGCATGCGCCTGAGGCGCCGCTAATGAAGTAGTATGGCCCCGGCTTATCAAGCTTCACCACAGCGTTTTTCCCGTCCTTGTACTCCTCCATTGGCGTCTCGGTTCGGCATTCGAAGTAATGCTCCCTGCTTACCCCTTCAGCACTGAGTCCTTCTCGCCGTCAAACTTCCACACTGCAATGGAACAATGAACTTGAATTATATATATCTTCTACCAAGACATTCGCCAAGGAAGCAAAACAGGTTGAGCCCTTTCTGCTTCACGGTCTTACCGAGAGAGTCGTTGATTTGGAAGCGGGTGGCCTCGGCCCATCGGTTGAGGGACTGAGCAGGTGAGGACGGGACCTTCCACGCGCCGACAGTGCCGCCTACGAGGAAGTCCCTGGCTTGAGAGGTTGAGATGGTGAGGAAGGTGGAGAAGAAGAGAAGAAGAGCTTTTGGTGAGGCCATTGTTGAGAGAGAATCACGGATGAGGAAGAAGAGAATGTTGGCGAAGCGAGGAAACCGAAGGGTTTTGGCTCCGTATTTAAAATGGGGAAATGTGGGAAGTAGCCGTTGGAGCTAGGGTTCAACGGTTGGAATTACTAGGGCAGCTTTTTCTTGGCCCAATAAAACTGGGGTCCACTGGTAATTCATATATATATATATATATATATTCCTAAAGAGTAATTTATATCCAAATATTATGCTATACAAAATAGTTAAACAACTGAAACCAACCATAATTTTTATGTAAAATTTTTTTCTTCAGAGAATAAATACACTTATCTGAGAAAAAACCAGAAAAAACAAACAAATGTTTGCCTTTTTGAGGCCGTAAAACTTGCATTGAATCTGTTGCGTAAACTCTATTATCTGCTTCACCACTTCTTGGCTCTTCTTATTCATCAGATCTTTGTTGCATTAAATAAAGGTGAATCATTAGCCAAGGATGCATAAGATGAGAAAGGAGGAGCCGCCAGAGGTGATGGCGACAAAGTAAAGAAGTAACCCTTCACATGATCCACATCATCATATCATGGGCATTGGAGATTCATTACAAACGCCCCCACAATCCACGTGTTTAAGGCTATGGCAAACATTGCGATGTTCAGCATCAGCTGCAGCTGAATGAGTTTATTCTGCTTGTTGTTGAGTTGAATGTTGATGTAGTCCTCCGTATCATTTGTGTACTTGCGCATCTGCAGATACAAAACAAATGATGCTGTCTAAAACTTGCACATGTATCACTACGTGCCGCTCCACAGAATCAAATCAAAGAGATAATGACTAACCAATAAGATCTTGCTCCAGGTACCATCCAACGACACAAAATACGCTTCAAGCAGCATTTCCAAGTCCTCAACACCATTCTCATCAATATAGAAGTCACTGATGTTGCTTAAGCTTTGATAGTTGTTACTTGAACCAACTCTCACCAAGTTGGGGGCAGCAGGAAC
Source organism: Trichopus zeylanicus subsp. travancoricus (assembly GCA_005019695.1). NCBI lineage: Eukaryota > Viridiplantae > Streptophyta > Magnoliopsida > Dioscoreales > Dioscoreaceae > Trichopus > Trichopus zeylanicus. Next base: position 1,405,227 of record RXID01022466.1, read on the forward strand.
AATGTTGTTTGAAGGCTCAGATGCCAATACTTCAAACTGTTGATTCATTTGTTGCTTCCTTGTTTTGTTAAATACAAATCGCCCATGTTTTCATTATCATCCAAGATCTGTTCAATTTCATCCCTAGCCTAGTATAGAACCAAAAGCATTCGTTAACCATCAGAATCAGCAATGCAGAAATCATTTGAAAATTTTAATCTTATAACAATGAAATGATAGTTAAACTATGTCAGAGATCTGTTAGAATTTGAAGTTTGAAAAATACAATTTTATTTGACTTTTTGGTCCTTCAGACACCAGAAGATAGGCTTGAAAAGTTGGTGTGCATGGAGACCTAGAGCTCTTGCTTATCTGTCCTAAACGTTCCTTCTATTCAGACTCCCGTGAATGATAACAAAGATGCCAACCTAAATGTTTAGACTCATCTAGACAAAATAACTTTGTACTCCTTCAATAATTTCTAAAAATAGTAGATTCAACCTTTTTTGCTGCACCAAGTTGAATTTGCTTTTTCTCAAAAGTGGACTGTAACCTGTTTCAAAAGCAAAAGACCAATCTACTAATCAAACAGTGAAGTATTCCAAAATCAGATGTGATTCAAGGTATAGCAGCAAGCCCTCTCTACAAGACTACAACTTAATAATTGCTTGAGGGTACTAATTTCAACCAAATGTAACGCGCTTAACACCAAAATAATCAGTGTATCCCTCGTGCTACTTGGCTTGTTCTTGTCACTAAATATAGGGATATTAGGGCCAGCCCTAGGTATAACCAGAATGATGGATATTTCATGGTCTGGGACTTTCTAGAAGCTGTTTCAACCTTCATCTTGCATCTTTTTCCTACTTCTAATAACACCTATAGCATTCTAAATGGCCTCAGATCAGATGCTCTTGATTCAAGTGTTCCATATCTAAAACTGGGGTGTGTTTGATGTTTGTTAGAGAATTGCGGAGGACATTTCTGCCATTAACAGAAGAAAACAGCATGCCTAGGATGAACAATCATGGCCCTATATTATTTGGGTTCCAAGGTTTCCTTCATTCTGTAGGAAAGTGTCAAGTTATGCTTTCATTTAGAAGTTCTTTTTTTTGGTAATTGCTTTCATTTAGAAGTTGCCTCGATTGTAATATCCCCCATTTGATCTGAACGCCATTGAATTCAAGGTAGAGTTTGACCAAGCAATTGAAAGCTCTTAATACATAAAAGACTTCATACAGCATACACTTCATCCTAAAACCAAGAGCTTCCACTATGAACATACTAAATTTAACATGTGTTAACAAAGCAAATGTTAATTCATATGAAAAATGCGTCAAATGGAACTAGAATAAATTCAAATTTCAGATTCATGAGACATTAGGAATACCTTCTAAACATGTGCAAGCAAACAAGTAACATTGCTTTTCAAACTCCAGACTTGGTGCTAATGTTGGTAACTAATTCATTCAACATAGGGTATGCAGCTCTCTGAAGGTCAGTGACACTAGTATTCAAATAGGTACAGACAACTTCCAATGCCATCTCCAGTACTTTGAAAGTTGAACAGAAAATAATTTTGTTCACCATCACTGGTCTCAGCAATTGGAGTGATCTGTGAACTAGTGGCAGATGTTTCTTGGAGTTGCATTTCTTCACATCTATGTTCATTGATCCTAAACTGACTCTTCAGAGGAACTAGTCCAGTCCCTTCAATTGTTCCCAAAAAGGAACAACTTCTATACAAAGAGGGTCCAACAGAAGTACTTCTTATGCTGTAATGATAGCCTTTATATATTCCAGGTTTATGATCATAGCCTTTTCCCTGGCTGGAAAGCAACAAACAAAAAAAAGAATGAGGTGGATAATTCAAGAGGCTGCGTACAAGCATACAAGCATCAGCATAAAGGAAGAATTCAAAAGACCACTGGTGACTTGAAAAGAGGTAAGTGCTGAACCTAAGCTTTGAAGAAATTTACAAGTTTATTGAACCCGAAAATTACTTATTAGTGACACATTATGGCAAAAAAAAAAAGGAATTTTTGAGTAGTCTAAACTAAACCACTGGTTCAGAAAAATACTGGTTTAATGCATGTTAATATTTCCCTATTAATTGATCATTTACAAAGGGCAGATTTTCAATCTTAACCATCCCTAATTTGAGGAAACTACAGGTTAAGAAGAATAAGCAACTTTAATGTAGCTACCAGGCATCCACTTTTGGAAGAAGAAAAGTCATTATTACAGAAATATTCAAAGAGTAAGGGATCTGCAAACAGATCATTTTAAAATCTACCCACTGTAACAAAATAAATCTACCCGATCGACAAAGTTAAGTTGAACATAGTGTATTGTGCAGTATGTGAAACACTAAATTCCTCAGACCAGCAGGGAAAGACAAGAACATATGAATAATAGGAGGAAGTATAGGAAACACTATGCTCAACGAGCGAATGGTAAAAGCAGTTTTTTGAGTAAAAAATACTGAAAAATAGTTACTTTTGAATATTCACAAGTAAGAATAATATATTATGTCCAGGACCTGGAACACGGTAACATACTTAATTGACAAAATAAATTTAACATTTATAACACTTCTTATGATACAATAAAATAAACAGTATTTTGAGTAAAAAATCCACTAAAGAACAGTTAATAGAGAATATTCACAAGCAAAAATCATAGTTTAATGAGGATCATAGTTTCTCGGATTCGATAAAAGCCCAGTTTCGAGGGTGTCAACAAACACCAAATTCAAAACCAAATAGAATAGCAAATCAAGAGACAGAAAAGAGCGAATCATACCAAGGGATGCTGGCGGAACGTGAGAACATGGGGCCAAGGGTTCTGAGATCGCGAGCGGGGATGGAAACTCGCCTCAAAATCGCGCCTTTATCGCACTTGTGCACCTCGGAGAACTTGTCCCGGCCGATGCGCATCCAGAGACGGAAGCTGGCCTTCCTCCTAGGACTCCCGCCCGGGCCCGCCGCCGGATCCAGGGGCTGGTCACCGTCGCGGTGGGCAGCGAAGGGAAGAGGAGGAAGGGCAGGAATCACAGGGCAGAGAGACCTCCTCCCGTGAGCTTGGATCCTCGCGGGAGGCACGAAGAGTGCTTCGTCTACTTCCCCATGAGCCCTCCTCCGCGTCCATTTCTTCTCTCTTCTTCGCTAAAAAAAGTAAGGGCCGTTGGGTATCGGATTAGTCCTAGTCTAATCGGGGTAAGCAACCAACCGGCCAAAAAAAATAAATTAAAAACTAAATTATCGGTGCATGCTTGTGGTAGGGTGAATAAAATTGATTTATTGTACCCATTTTTACATATTTTAGAATTAAAATTAAATTTCTGTTTTTTAAAAAATTAAAAATCAGAACTAGTGATGTGCATTATTTGGTTCAAATTGAATAAATCGAACGGATTAAAACCGAATAATCAATTTGATTCGGTTTATTCGATTTTCGATTTGATTCAATTTTTTTTAAAAAAATTTCGGTGTTTGGTGTTCGATTTCAGTTTTTGATTTTAAAAAATTGTAAAAACCAAATCAAATTAAATTACATATGTATATATACATAATATTAGTTTTGGTTTTGATTTTTTATTTCAATTTTAATATGATTGAATTCAAACAAAAAAAAAAATCAGTTTAAAATTTTGGTTTTTGATTTAAATTGAACCGAACCGAAATATTTTAGTTTGATTTTAATTCGATTTTTGTAGTATTTCGGTTCAGTTTGATTTTAAAATTTTTAAAACTAAAATTTTCTGTTCAATCAATTCAATTCAGTTTTGGACCGAATGCACAACCCTCACCAAAACTATATTGATATGGGTTAAAAATTGATTTTCCGATTTTAGTTCTGAATTGGTTCTAAAATTGATATACCGATTTTTAAATTATTAATTTTAAAATTCTATATTTTATGTTATAATCCTATAACAATTTAATATATTAACATATACATAACATAAAAAGCTATATTTTAAAATTTTACATACTAAAAATTTAAAAAGTTTCTACTAGTTTTACATACAGTATGCTATTCCATGCACAGCCAATCGCTCATACAAACAAACTAGAATTTACCTATTACAAATGCAAAAATTCATTTATCAATTAATATAAAGGATTTTTTTCACTTATTAAATTAGTTTCTTAAGTTCTAATTGCAGGTCATATTCAATCATGTTGGTTGAACAAGTACAAAATTTGCACATCAAATGATACATTAAAATTCACAAATGAATCATTGGGAACATCTGGAATTGATGTGATAGTAGATAAAGCAAGTGGTTCCAAAGGACCTTCCAGCACAAATGGACTAGAGACTGCTTCCAACTCCTCAAATTCACTAATGCAATTTTGAAAAAGTCACAAAATCAGTCAACTAGCTAGGAGTTCAATCAATAAATTACAACAATATAAAGCAGCTATCTTAATAAGTGTAGACAACTGTTGCAAAAAATATCGTTGTCCCCCACAATTTACGATATAGAGGAAGAATAGAAAAGGAGAAAAGATAGCACACAAGAGATATATGTGGGGAAAACGATCTAGAGAATATTGTATTGATGAGAAGAGAGAAAAAATTACAACGATGGAGACGAAACTCCAATATCACCCACCCTCACAAAAGACTAAATAGCCTAATCGTCACAAGACGTCTTGAGAGTATTGATTTATATATCTTTCTCTCACTCTATATAGAAACCCTTACATCAATGGTGTATTTATAGATGTGGCCTAATGATATTTGAGTCAAATAAGACTTCTACTAATTTAAGCATTCTAGTAGAAGATAAATCTAGATAAGGATTAGGCCCACTAAATAATTTCCTAATATAATTAAAACTATCCGAAAAATCCGGATTCGAGACACCATAAAGCCAACAATCTCCACCTTGGCTCGAATCATCTTATTCTCTGAATTTGAATCTTCAATAGATGTCTTTGCCATTACCTCCTGGGAAAGGATCAACGACCTTGAATATTGATCAAGTCCAATTAGAGCTTAAACTTATCAATATGAATCACCTTCGTCAACATATCTGTAGGATTTCTTGAAGTATGAATATTTTGTAAAGAAATCTCTCCGTCTTTGTTCTGACGTGGTACATTTGGTTCTTCACAAGGTGTATGACACTCTAACTGTCGCAAAAAATAGGAAAAACATGTTGAGAAAAACCAATTTCACTTGTCAAACCTTTTAGCCATAGAGCTTCTTTGACGGCTTCTGTAGCTGCCATATACTCAAACTCTGTTGTAGATAATGTTACAGTTGACTGTAAGGTACACCTCCAACTAATAGGTCCTTCACAAAGAGTGAAAAGATAACCAGTGAGGGATCGGCATCGATCAAGGTCTCCAGCATAGTCTGAATCGACGTAGCCAATAATTTTGGCCTCTTGCACTGTGTTCCTGTCGAAACATAAATCAATATTAAGAGTACCTTTGATATATCTTAATAGCCATTTCACGGTCTGCCAATACTCATTTTCTAGATTTGCCATGTAATGACTAACAACGCTGACTGCTTGTGCAATATCAGGTCTTATGCATACCATAGCATACATTAGACTTCCAACAGCACTTGAAAATGAGATGTTCTCCATATATGCATGTTCTTCATCTGTAGAAGGACATTGTTGAGTTGAAAGCTTAAAGTGAGATGTTAAAGGAGTACTGACGGGTTTTGAATTCTGCATGTGAAAACGAGAAATAATCTTCTCAAGATACTTGCTCTGTTTGAGCCATAATTTTTCATACTTTTGATCTCGATCAATCTCCATACCGAGAATCTTCCTTGCAACACCTAAATCTTTCATCTCAAATTCCTTTTTCATTTTAAACTTTAAATTATTCAGTAGAGATATGTCTTGAGTAGCGATAAGTATATCATTAACATAAAAAAGTAATATAATAAATGAGTTATTGGCATGCATCTTAAAATAAACACAACAATCATGTTTGCAATGGATGAAATCTTGTCCCAGCATAAAACTATCAAACCTTTTATACCATTGCCTTGGAGACTATTTCAAACCATAAAGTGATTTGTTCAACTTGCAAACAAAATTTTTCTTGCATTCTTAGATGAACCCTGCAGGCTGTTGCATAAAAATTTAGTCTTCTAATTCTCCATGCAGAAAGACAATTTTGACATCAAGCTGTTCTAACTCAAGATTATGAAAAGCAACTAAAGCAAGTAGAAAATGAATAGATGTGTGTTTAACCACAGGAGAGAAAATTTCATTAAAGTCAACACCCTCCTTTTGTGAATACCCTTTTGCAACTAAACGGGCCTTGAATTTAACACCATCTATCTCAGAGAAATTTTCTTTCTTTCGAAATACCCACTTGCAATCAATTGCTCTTTTACCTTCTGGTAATTTCACCAGATCTCAAGTATGGTTCTTTTGAAGAAAATTCATCTCTTCATTCATAGCAGCTTGCCACTGAAAAGAATTCTTATCATGCACTTCTTCTTTATAGGAAGAAGGATCACCATTGTTAGTAACTAAAGCAAAAGCTACCATATCTTCAAAACCATACCTTTCAGGTGGCTTTATTTTTCTTTGAGATCTTCGAAGTGGAGTCTTTTCAGAAACTTGATTCTTAGAATTTTCTTGAGAGTTGGGCATACCATGAATATCTTCTTCTGAAGGAACTATATGCTCCACTTCTACTTGCATTATATCATTGGGATCTTTCTTGAGAGATTTTAGCATAACACTTTCATCAAATACTATGTCTCTCTCAATAATTACATTTGAAATAGTAGGATTCCACAAACGATAGCCTTTGACGCCTTTGGCATAACCCAAAAAAATACACTTTTTGGAACGTGCATCTAACTTATCCTTGACAACATGCACATAAGCAGGGCAACCAAAAATCTTTAAAGAAGAATAATTTGCAGGTTGACCAGTCTATACCTCTTCAGGAGTCTTGTAATTAATGGCTATTTGAGGAGAGCGATTCACAATGAAGTATGCTGTATTAACTGCTTCTACCCAAAAATCTTTATTAAAATTAGCTGTACTTAACATACTACGTGCTTTCTCCAACAAGGTTCTATTCATCCTTTCAGCCACACCATTTTATTGAGATTTTTCTGGGATGGTAAAGTGACATTTGATGCCTTCATCTTCACAAAATTTGAGAAACTTTATTGATTTGTACTCTCCGTCATTATCACTTCTGAGGTATTTGATTTTTCTACCAGTCATTTTTTCAACTGAAGTTTTCCACCGTTTGAAAACAAAAAACACTTCGGCTTTGTGATGCAAAAACTAAATCTACACTTTTCTGAAAAAATCATCAATAAAACTGACAAAATAACGAGCACCAGATTTTGATGGAATAGGAGAGCACCACACATCATAATGAATATAATCAATTAAGCCTTTAGTGCAGTGAGTACCGGTGTTAAACTTTACCTTGGACTGTTTACCATAGAGACAATGCTCGCAGAAATCCAATTTGCATGAGTTGAGGCCTTTCAATAATTTTCTTTTGTTGAGCTCACTTAAACCTTACTCACTCATATGACTGAGACGCATATGTCATAAGTGGGTTATATCAGAAGAAGAAGCCTGAGAAATTGCTGCTCCACCTGCAACGATTTTTCCGACTAACTCATACAAATTTCCATGCTTTAGGCCCTTCATCACTATCAATGAGCCTTTAGCAACCTTAAGAACTTCATCTTCAGCAAAATACTTATAACCAGCAGAATCCAAAGCACCCAAAGAGATCAAATTCTTTTTCAAATCAGGAACATGTCTAACATTAGTAAGAGTTCTAATAATATTATCAAACACCTTAATTTTGATTGTTCCAAATCCAACAGTTTTGCATGGATTGTTATTACCCATCAAAACTAAACCACTATCATAAGACTTGTAGTCTTCAAACCAATCCTTATTAGAACACATGTGGTAAGAACAACCAGAATCAAGAATCCAAATATCATGGTAACGATCAAAATTAGAACTAATAGAGAGAATATTACCAAAACCATCATCAAAACTTCCTTCAACAACTGATACTTGTTCTTTGGCTTATTCTTTAGATTGAGATTCTCTTTCTTTCTTTGCTTTGAGCTTCCAATAATTTTTAATTGCATGTCCCATTTTCTTACAATACCTGTAGTTTATTTCTTTGGATTTGGATCTAGAACGACCTGTCCTTGATCTTTCTTTGGTACGACCTCTAATAATTAATGCTTCTGAGTGTGACACATCCCCTCCAATCTTTTTCAAATATTCATTAGATAAAAGGGCAGTAGCAATATCGTCAAATTTCAAATCCTTCCTATACATGAGAGTAGTTTTAATATTCTCAAGAGAAGGAAGTAAAGACGATAATAAAATAATTGTCTTGTCTTCATCTTCAATTTTAACATCAATGCTTAACAATTGAGAGACAAGTTTATTGAAAGCATTAAGATGATCAACTATATTCGTACCTTCTCTCATTCAAAAATTAAAAAACTTCTGCCTTAAGTAAACTCGATTTGAGATAAACTTACTCATATATTGTTTCTCCAACATTTTTCATAACTCTAAAGGTGATGTTTCATCAAGAAACGGATAGAGTACCTCATCGGTGAGACTGAGGATGATTGTGTTATGTGCACTAGCCTTCTGGTTTCCCAGACACTTTCAGCGACATCTTCAGGCTTAACATCCTCCAATGTGTTTCTCAATCCTTGTTGAGTAAGAATTGCACAAACTCTTGCTTGCCAAATAGGGAATCCTTATTTTTCATTGAATTTCTCTATATCGAACTTCGTAGTAGACATATTGAACCAAGCTCTGATGCCACTTGTTGCGAAAAATATCGATGTCCACCACAATTCGCGATATAGAGGAAGAACAGAAAAGGAGAAAAGATAGCACACAAGAGATATATGTGGGAAAGACGATCTAGAGAATATTATATTGATGAGAAGAGAAAGAGAAAATTATAACGATGGAGACGAAACTCCAATATCACCAACTCTCACAAAAGACTAAGTAGCCTAACCGTCACAAGACGTCTTGAGAGTATTGATCTATATCTCTCTCTCTCACTTTATATAGAAACTCTTACATCAATAGTGTATTTATAGATGTGGCCTAATGATATTTGAGTCAAAGTAGAAGACTGACTCAAATAAGACTTCTACTAATTTAAGTCTTCTAGTAGAAGATAAATCTAGATAAGGATCTAAATAACTTTATAATATAATTAAGATTATCCGAAAAATCCAGATTTGAGACACCATAAAGCCAACAGACAATAACAAACAATACTAGAATTCAATCATCAATAATGTAAATATTACAATATAAACCAATGATATTAAATATGCTTTAATATTTTCCTAGTTTTGGGGAGCAAAGATTTTTCTAATAAACATGAGACTTTGCGAAAAGTATATTTCAATCCAAATAGCAGAATTTTATCATGAAAATAATAAAAATCTTTACACTTTTAGAGTTGAAAAACTCTTAACATCCAAGGAATATAAGGTAACCAAGAAAGATAAAATAGCGGAAGACAATGAAAATAGAAAGAAAATTATTTGTATAGGAAATAAACTCCATTCAAAAAACAAACATGTGATGAATTTACAATTAGATATGAGACAAGCATAACTTGGAAGTTTACAATGATGGACTTCACAGATGTCATTATCACCTTTCGGCCGAAGATACTTTAGTCTTTGGAGGAACCTTTGAATATGTATTGAGTATCTTGTAGAGAGGAAAAAAATAATCATGCTACAAAAATCAACATCAGCATCATTGGGCTATTAAAAAAAATCTATACTAAATTAGAAATTTGAAAAAGATCCATGTTCAAGGCAATAGATAGAATGCAAGAATGAACTAATTTATCAAGCATTATTTTCTTCCTTTTAACAAAATAGCATAAATTGCATTGGTTTTAAGAAATGACTTATAATGGCCAAATCCCTACCAAATCAAGGAAGACACTATTATTCATTCAAAAAAATTCTAGAACACAGTAGTTTGGAAATCTTGAGTAAAGAAGAGAAAAAAAGCAACCACGTGGCGAAGATGTGGGTGCAATAGATAAAATGGCATGTGATTTTCTTAGATGAGCTCTAAATAGTTGAAGAATAAAATAAATTTCGAAGTACTTATTTTTCACCTGAGATAATAATAACCATATATTCAAGCAGCAGTTCAAACCCTTTGCTTACACCAAACTAAAAAGTCTTCTATAGACAACATATGACCCATACCAACTACAATTATAATGTATCTAGATCAATATTGTACAGAACCTGCCCTGCTGTGTTCACCTATTCAATAACTCAATAACATACTTCAAAATTAAGCAACAAACACTACGACAACATAAATTTTATCAAGACAAAAAGATCTGGATACAATAAAACATGAGATCTTCCTTTCACTAAAGCACAAGAGACCATAAAAACAAAAGAACATCAAGTAAATGGATTATAATAATTTTACTATGATTTATTGATAGTGGATGTGATTAACATTTGACCATTTGATTATAACAAATGCTACATCTAGAGTCAAAATGCTGATTAGACTAATACATTGACATGTACAACGTGTTAGACTTATTTTCTAGTATTCAATAGGTTGCAAAATTTCATATCTATAATATCATATTCATGCATGCTTGAGAAATTATCATAGTTTAAAGATACACCTACACAAGTTATATAGAAGACTAGTATATAAAAGCCAAGTTATACAATATGCAACTTATATTTCCAAAATTATATGCATCAACAAAGGAAATTAGTTATTAACTAAGATTATTCTTTCTACTTTGCTCATTATTTTTATAATTATAAAGATAAAACATGTGACATATATAAAATAAATACCAATAATTAGTTTTTACAAAAATAATATAATAAACAAGTAATTTTTACCTTCGAATATCTTTTCAATTTTATCAAGTGTCTTCTTAATATTAATAGAAGAACCAATAAACACAACTAATCTTGTATATAAATAAGTGCTTCCACCATTTTTGTAGATAGAGAACTTCAAAATTGATCAAAAACTCAACCTTCCATACTAAAAGCCAACTCTAAAGCAATGACAGATATGGGCATAGAAAGCACATTTTACCAATTATGGAAAGAACCAGATACCTACCGCTATTTGTTTTCCACAAAAAAAATACCAAAATCTTGTGCTCCATCTTCATGTTCCTCCTCCAAATATTTATCCAATTCTATTTTGTAACTAGAAGTTTTTTGCTTTGCTTTTGCTTTCCTCAATTCATCTAAAACCAACTGAAGTACATCAATATTACTTGTTCCAACATCATTCCTTCTTTTTTTATTAGTTCAACTCTTGCAACACTATGGAAAAAAGAAGATATTTTTTTATGGATAAATATTCTTGAAAAAATCTATTCAAAAAATTTTTCACTTTACACTTCAACTCAATGATATTTTCATTCCTCATTGTTTTCCTCAGTTATCCATTCTACACTCTAATTTTAGCCTAATGTCAAGCATAGAAGCAATAAATAGCACAACATTGAGTTTTCAACATTTATCCAATATTTATCATATTTGATCTTCATCTTAAAAGCCATATTACTTAAGCAAAAGTTATCTGATTTAGAAAATTTCTTGATCATCATGCTAATCTCATACATGCTTTGTATATATATATATATATCTTCTGTTACATAAGAAGAATCCAATATTTTTAAAGTAACATTATAAAATACTTTTAGAAAAGATAATAAAGCTCGAGAAAAATCCCAATCTTCATGTGTCAGTGAACTCTTTGACTTTTCCTTCATTAGCTCCTCCACATATTTCGAATCTTGGATCTTCAACAATTCAAAAGCCTTTTGAAATTTCAAAGCAACATAAAGTATTAGATATATTGAGTTCCATTTTGTTTCAACATCAAGACAAACCAAACTTTTACATTCTATTTTTTCTTATTCCACATAAAGCTTGAACCTTTGTGCTTTTGCTGGTAATAATTTCACATATTTAACTGCAGCCTGAATTTTAGCAATAAAATCATTTGAATATTTAAACCTTTCTTTAACAATTAGACTCAAGAGATGTGCACATTTCACATGCAAATACTCTCTATTAAGTACATGACCTTTTCAACTATCAAGCCTCTTTCTCAAATATTAAACTCTAACATCATTAGATGATGCATTGTCTACAATAATTTTGACAATCTTATCTATACCCTAATCAAATAAGCACAATTTTAATGTTTTACCAATCACTATACCGATATAACTTGAAACTAAACAAAAATTTAAAATTCTTTCTTAAGTTTTTAATCATCATCAGTATAGTGAACAATCACACTCATGTAGTCTAAGTTTTGGCATGATATCCAATAATCAATTGTGATACTCACCCTTTGCTTTAATTTTCTAAAAAAATATTTCAATTTTTTTTTGTCCAAGAAAATTTTAAAACAATATCTAGTACCAGTAAATTGTGAAGGAATATTAAATTTAGGTTGTAATGTAGAGCTATAAAACCTAAACTCTTCACCTTCAATATGTTTGAAAGATAGTTCATCAAGAATCAAATATTTGGCTAATGTAATTCTACATGCTTCTTGATTAAAATTTCATGTAACAAGTATATGTACTTGAGTGCCACAACTGTCATCACCAACTGATTGAAAAGCTAAAATTTTTTATTTTTTCAACTACATATTTGGAGGATAATTTTTGCATCTACTTAAGTGAGTACTTAAACTACTTATTTCAAAATTAGCAAGGCATAAAAAGAGACTTTCACAATAATCACATTGAGTTTTATCCTTATAACTATCTTCATTGGCATCTAGTTTAGAAAAAAAATCTCATACCCATAAACTATCTTTTCTCACCTTCCAAACTTCTGATTTGTTTTATTCATCCTTAAAGTTATATCTTGAATAGTTTCGATTGTCTTTTCACCAATATTTTGATTTGGACAAAGAGATTTTGCATTTAAAGTACTCATGCTTGCATTTTCATTGGTGATTTCTCTACTTGAATCCATCTAAAATAAAAGAAAAAAAATAAATAACTAACCATTCTTAAAAAGAAAATAAATATTGATAAAAAGAAAATGAACTAGATTGGGATTATAAGTACCCTTGTTAGATTTATCTTAATATTTAAGGATATTCTATTCCAGTTTGTAATAAAAAAAAGCATATCACAACTTACTTCTCAATTGGGAGAAAGGCTAGCTATCACTTAGGGCTTGTTTGTTTTGATTCCCGGAACCGGGAATCGGAGGAATGGAGGGAATTGAGAGCCCAATTCCCTCCATTCCAGTGTTTGTTTCAATTCCCAGGACCCGAAATCGGGGGAATCGGTTATTTCCCAATTCCCCCGATTCCCCGTTTTAATTCTCTCTCAAAATCGAGCGAAAACGCGGATTCCGAGTTTCAATTCCCTGATTACTGTAGCGACGTCGGGGACGAAAACCTAATTCCGAGTTAAATTCGCACGAATCCCCCCCATCGTCTGCGTCTTCTCTCCTCCGACCAGCATCTTCTCCATCGTCCGGCTGTCCAGCGGCTTCAGCGGCCGTCGAGCGGCTTCAGCGGCCATCCAGCGGCTTCTTCTCCGTCCAGCGGCTTCAGCCACCGTCCAACGGCTTCGTCTCCGTCCAGTGGCCGTCCTGCGGCCGTCCCGCGGCTTCTTCTCCTTCCAACGGCTTCAGCGGCCGTCCAACGGCTTCTTCTCTGTCCAGCGGCCGTTCAGCAGCTTCAGCGGCCATCCAGCGGCTTCTTCTCGGACCAATGGCATCTTCTCCATCCAGCGGCTTCAGCGGCCGTCCAGCGGCTTCGTCTCCGTCCAGCAGCCGTCCAGCGGCTTCGTCTCCGTCCAGCAGCCGTCCAGCGGCTTCTTCTCCGTCCAGCGGTCGTCCAGCGTCGAAGCAGCGGTCTAGGCCGGTGAGCTCTTCCCCTGTCTCTTCGTCCTTCGTCCCTCCTTCGTCTCCATCATCTGATTCCGGTTTTAGAATTAAAAAGATGCATTAATCACTAATTTCGTCTCCTTCGTCTCCTTCGTCTCCATCATCATTAATTTCTTTTGTTTATGCATGTAATTTTGGGATTGATTACTGTCAATCTTCTTCTAATTGATCCGGATGTTACTAGTTTTGATTAAATTTTTTACCAGCCCCTTATGATTATCACTATTTGGTAATTTCTGCTCCTAATTCTATCTTTAATTTCCTTCTACCTTCCTAGGATAGGAGCACAAAATAAGTAGCGGAAACAGACAATAGAACAGCTGTGTTAAGCTCGACAAAGAGGTATGAGTTTCATATCAGGAGTTTTGCCCCAGGCAAAACTTGTAAGATTATCTTATTTGTTACAAGTTTTTTGATGTATATTTGAATATTAGATGGACGAAGACGAGTTAGATTTGTTCAGAATACGAGCTGCTGGATATTGGTACTTAATAGCAGCATATTTGATAATGCTGATTATTAGAAGAAGAAGAAGAATCCAATTGCACATTGAACCAATAACCAATAGAGAGTCTTTGAGGGGTGGCAATCTGCATAATATTTTATATGGTGGTAGAAGTAATTATTTGTACTATTTGAGGATGGATGTGTCTGTGTTTATGCAGTTGGTCAATATGTTGCGAGATCGAAATCTCTTATGCGATACACGACATATTATCGTTGAGGAACAACTTGCGATATTTTTGCATTATATTGGTTTTCACTCAAGAAATAGAAGCATGAAGATAGTTTTTTTAAGGTCTGGTGAGACAATCAGTCAATATTTTAATGCATGCCTCCGAGCTATATGTGGAATCAGAGATCAGTTCATGTCTCAAGCAGACGCTTCGACACATCCTATCATAGAGAACAATAGTAATTATTATCCGTGGTTTAAGGTATATTGTTATAACATATTAGATTTATTTGCTTAAAAATATGTTTTTAATATTTGATTATATTTTACGTAGGATTGTATTAGATTAGTTGATGGAACACATGTGCATGCAAGAGTACCATCGAATATGATTGCACGTTGTCGTGGACGCAAGGGTGTCACACAAAATGTCTTAGCTGCAGTTAACGCCGGTCTTAAATTTTTATATGTTTTGGCAGGATGGGAAGGATCTGCAAATGATTTTACGGTATTGAAAGATGCTATTTCACGACCTCCTCCCGGTTGTCTGAAGTTGATAGAAGGAAAATATTACCTTGTTGATGCTGGTTACCCAACAATGGCTGGATTTATTGCACCATATAGGGGGGGTGAGATACCATCTGAAGGAACAACTGAGTCGCCCACCACAAAATGTAAAAGAGTTATTCAATTACAGACATGCATCCCTAAGGTCTAAAGTTGAACGAGCTTTTGGGATTTTGAAGGGACGTTTTCGTATATTGGAGGCGACTCCTTTCTTTCCATTCAAAACCCAAGTTGATATAGTTTTTGCTTGTTGTGTCATCCACAATTATATCATGACTACTGATCCAAATGACGAAATACTGAACAACAATGTGGATGTGGATGTAGATGATGAGAACGAGGTTGCAGCAGAGAATGAGTCATAATACATTAGCCAAACAATAAAAGAGCAACGTGAGGAGAATCTCCAGTGGATTCGTTTGAGAGATAACATAGCTGCAGAGATGTGGGAGGCTTAATCAGCATTAGGATTTAATTGTATCTGTGAACATATTTTTTTGTTTATCCTTTTTTGCTTATATCAAAATATTTCGCTTGTGCTTATATTTACATGACTTGTATTGTGAATGTCCTATTATTACGCTGGTTTGTTTGATATTAAGCTTGTTCTTTATATTAAATGTGTATGTATTATTATACTTGTTTACTAAAACCTATGTTATTGTTTAAAAGGTATGGACTCAGATGGACATGAAGCACTGGACTCCTCCAACTCACTTTCTGACAAGAGTCCTAACTTGGAAGTAGTAGTTGCAAAACAAATAACAACCAAAGCCAGGATTCATAGATCACATAAAGTGTGGTCTAAAAGCAACTCTGAGTTTCTTATTAATTTTTTAGTTGGACAAGTGCATGCAGGTTTAAAGCAAGACAAGTCTTTCAAGAGGCAAGCATTTGTCACAGCTGCACATGCTGTGAATGCACAGTTCAATACTGAGTTCAATGCTGATAATGTTGAAAGCCATTATAAGAAGACTTTGAAGAAGCGAGTTGCAGTCATTACAAAGGTACGAGACTTCAGTGGGGTAGGGTGGATTGAAGATGAGAAGATGATCACAGCATCCGGACAAGTCTATGTTGATATCATAGCCGTAAGAAAGAAATATATTTTTTCTATTTTTTTATTTTGTAAATATATTATCAGTTTAGGTTACATCTAACATATTTTAAATATAATATTGCAGCAAATTCCGGAAGCTAGAACTATTTTGAACACACGTATACCCCTTTACGAGGAGTTGCTTCTGATTTGTGGATCAGACAATGCTACTGGCAGTATGTCTAAATCTGCATTTGACAATTTTGGAGAAGATTTTAATACAGAAGAGGCTCAACAACAACATTTTGTAGACGAGGATACTCAGAATGCAGCTGATAGAGAGGGACCTTCTACCAACTATGATATTAATAGCCAGTTGAAAGGTAAACAACAAGCCTCTTCTTCAGAGAATACATCGACGTCACGCAAGCGCAAGGGCAGAACTCTTGATCAGAGGTTGATGGAAGAGTTGATGATTAGCATGCGTCAAGTTGCATCCTCCCTTCAAACAGCTAGAAAGGATTCTCGGAAGAAAGTTGTGTATCCAACTTTGATGAAGTTCAAGGGGGAACAATTTAGTAAGCCTTTTCTGAAACTTGCATGTAGGCGTTTACATGAGGACGAGGTTGATGACATGACATTTGTTGATGGTATGAATGATGAGGACAAAGTTGAGTGGCTTCAAGAGTTTATGGATGATATAAGTATGTAGTTATATATTTTGTAATAACCTGTTAAGTTAAACTATGTATTTAACCATCTTTTGAGCGGACTTGTCTATTAACCTGCTAAGATGTCTTTTCTAATATATTAAGTTGTTTCTGTAGTAGATACATATTATCGTAATATTTATTATGATATTTGTACATATAGTGAAACTGATGTTCCCTCATTTTTGAGTCTTTTTCTAAAATCTTATTAATTTTAAAATTATTTTAATAATTTTAAAATTAAAATTATTTTATTACTCAAATTACTTAAATATTACTTATTTTTTAAAAAATAAGTATATATTTTATATATTTATTAAAAATTATTTTAGAAGATAAAAATGAAAGTATATTAAATAAATCTGTAATTGATTATAATAAGATATTTACATAATTTTTTTTTATTTCTTAAAATTATTTATTATTTTTAATTATTTTAATATATTTTTCAATTCCTTACAGTAAAAACTCATCCAAACACAAGAATTCAATAACTTATGGAATTGATCAATTCCATTTGTCTACCAAACAACGAAAAGGAATTGACCAATTACCAATTCCCTACAGTAAATACTCATCCAAACACTGTAATTATCTAATTCCCTCAATTCCTTCAATTCCCTGGAATCACTCAATTCCTACGATTCCACGATTCCTAAACCCAGAATCTAAACAAACAGGCCCTTAGCAGTCCCCAGATATTACAAAGGGTGCTTAGATATAGTAGATTATTCCCAAGCATTTATAGTATTTTTTTTTTAGTCTTTCCTTGTTTTTTTTTTGTCTATGCTTGTGGAAATGCTTCTTTTACAAATGGTCCACATTTTGTTAAAAACGTGAATTGATTGATCCTTCTATACCAGTGGATGTTCAAATTTTCAATAAATTTAACTCACATCATGCTTAAATATTTGTTTTATGCAATTTTAACCTCATGATTATTTACTAACATGAAAGTTTCTCATTTTCTAAAAAATTACTTTTCAAGTCAAAGGATCATCAAATAAATTCGGGTGGAGTTTCAGAAAAAAAAATCACTAGATTAAAATCACATGGTTATCTTAGACCACCCTATACTTGTGGTATATGATATGGAAACACTAGACAAAATCACTATTAAATTTGATTTACCCATACATTTACTATGCATAAAGTTTTTTATACCTGAAATACATTTTCTACATCTACATATTAGCAGTAAAAATCGAAAATCTAGTAAGGATGGAGACGAAGGAGGGAGAGAGGGTGAAGAGACAGGAAAAGAGCTGATAGAGTTGAGAGAGAGGGCATACCAACGTAGATCGCTGCTTTAGCGATGGACAGAGGAGAAAGCAACATAGGATCAACAATGGAGAGAATGAAGAATTGGGAATCGGAGTTAAAGTCTCAAGAGTGAATGCTAGTGTTTGAGAATGAGAAATCGGAGAGAAATGTGTGTGTGTATATATATTATTAAATAATTGACACGGTTCTAGTTCACTAGTTTTTTTACATAATCTAGAATTAGAATCGATTTTTCAATTCTATAAAATTAAAAATCAGAATTGTATCGATTTGCTTTAAAAATCGAATTTCTAATATAATTCTCAACGGATATGATTTGGCATACCGATTTTTCAGGCTTTTTGCTCACTTCTAGCTTGTGGAAGAGACTGGGCACCACAGATTTCTGTCAAGAACAAAACTGAAATGATCATCTTAAGACCAATCCAACCACCTCAGTTATCTTCTGAGAAGCATGAGGATGATACCATCCACACATGGCACAATCAGGGCGAGAACCGAGCAACTGATGATCAACGACCTTGGAGAAACATATAAAGAATTAACAAACACTAATCTGAGACAAATTCCAAGAAAAAGCCCAACAAATATTTTTACGTCTTTGAGGCTAAAATAATCGTATTCAATCTGTTTCATAAACACAAATAAACTTAAATCGCTTGAGTCTCCCAGGCTAATAAAAAAAAAAAAGAAACCAAATTGCTCTCGGCTCTTCTTATTTATCAGAAATTTGATGCAAGAAAATAGAGGTGAATCATCAGTCAAGCAGCTTCTTCCATTTACAGAAGCCTAGCAGGCCTAAAGCAAGGAGGAAGCAGCCAGCTGAGGTGATGGCAACAAAGTAGGTAAAGAAGTAGTTGGTGGTCAAATCATACCATGGGCACGGAATATTCATCGCAAATGCCCCTGTGATCCACATGTTTAAGGTTATGGCAAACATTGCGATGTTAAGCATCTGCTGCAACTGAATGAGTTCATTGCGATTGTTGGCGAGTTGGATGTTGATGTAGTCCTCTGTATCATCTATGTACTCGCGTACCTGCAGATGCAAACGCATGAGTTTTGAGTTGCTTCAGATTCCGCGGACAAGTTCAACGACCAAACTTTAGTAGTTAAGATGACAAAATTGATTAAAAGCATATGTAAACAAACGAAAAAAAATCAAACTCTAAATTTGAGCTAATTATGAACCAGAATTCAAAGAATGATAAATGTCAAGATGAGTATTACGACTTACCAAAAGTAAACTTAACACATGAAAAGTGATAAAACTACATGGCATACAAAGCTAAGGATTTGAAGAAATCATGAAGACAGAAATGCAGATAATCCTTGGATAAGGCTTAACTAGTATTATATACTTAAATCATGATCGCATAAACAAAGATCACGCTCAATGAAGACCATCAATCATCGAGGAATAGAAAAGTATCAATATAGTACAAACACAGAAAGTGCTGCAACATGAAATACTCTAATCTCTAATTATCGACTATATTGTTCTAGGACAAATCACGAGATTCACAAGAGGGCAGAAAGATTTTAGTCATGATGATGTCCAAAACTTGGCAAATGTATCATGAAACAAACCAAAGACACAATGACCAACCTTTAATATCTTGTTACGAGTGCCATCCAATAATATAAAATATGCTTCAAGCAGCATTTCCAAGTCCTCAACACTATTATCATCAGTATAGATGTCACCAATGTTGCTTAGGCTCCGATGGTTATTACTTGAACCAAGTCTCGCCAAGTTGGAGGTAACAGAAACAATGCTATTGGAAGCCCCAGATGCCAATGCTTCAAACTGCTGATTCACTTGTTTCTTCCTTGTTAAGTACAATTGTGTCATGCTTTCATCATCATCCAAGATATGTTCAATTTCATCCCTAACCTAATATAGAATCAAAAGAATTCATTAACCATCACAATCGGCAATATAATATTCAGTTGAAAATTTTAATCTTATGACAATGAGATAATAGCTGAACTGTGCCAATAGATCTATTGGAAATGAAGGCACATTTTTGTTCAAATTACACATGTAAAAACTGATATTCATTATGACAAGCAACTATAAAAAGGAGGTAAACTATGTATGATGGGAGGATGAGTCAAATTTGCAAATTTGCCTCCAGCCTGGATTTTTTTTCAAACAGCAAACACAACTATAACATGCGGATTACGAGTGCATTTATATATCAAAAGGTAACCAACATCTGATGAAAAACCCCCTAAAAGGAAGGGAATTTTAGCAGTAAACTTCTTTGTTTCAAGATCAGAGCATATGCTTTTCGTTGACTTTTTGGCCCCTCTGGCACAAGGAGATATGCTTGAAAAATTGGTGTGATTGGAGACTAAGGAAGCATTTGGTTTGGGATGATCTCACTTTTTAGTCGGACTAGCTAGTCCTGATTAAAATTAGAATTGAACTAGAGGCGATAGTTCAAAATGAGATCATCTTGTTTTTTAGTCCCAAACCAGACGGTCCCCAAAGCTCTTGCTTTATTATATTAAAAGTTCTTCTACTCCAACTTCCTCAAGTGATAACATAGATGTAAACTTAATTATCAGGATTATCTAGACAAAACATCTCTGCAGTTCTCCCAATAATTTATGGAAACGATAGTTTCTGCTTTCCTTGGTTTTATGTGAAAAAGGTTTGTGGTGTGCCTCAAAAGCAAAAGCTCAACCTTCTAAAACTAGCAGCAAGGTATTCTAATATCAGATTGTGTTTTGAGTTATAACCCTCTTATCCCCCTTCATCTCTCAAACAAAAGCTGCAGAGAAACCTCTTATTTGAAAAATGGATTGCACCCTTAAATCTGTATCTGTAAGGTGATTGCTTCTGGTTAGAATTTTTACAAAAATAGAGCGTTTTACAATCAATTTCCTTCTTGCCAACACGTTTATGTTCTATTATGTCACTTCTTATCAAGTAATTCAAGACTTCTATCTAAAGAATAAAACTATCATCAAGTAGAAATCCTGAGTTTGGATAATAAAATCCAAAAGAATTATTTTACCATGATGTAATATGACTGCACCATCCTCTGTACAAGTTGGTAGTTCAGAACAGATTGAAAAATTTTGAACCCCATTCCTCTCCATTTGTATGCAAACGATAGAGTTTGAATAAGCTATTGCAAGTGATTAGTACATAAAAAGATCCAATACAGTGCACACGTCACATTAACATGTGAATAAATAAAGCAGCTAGATGTATGTCAGTCACAAAAAACATTAATCCATATAACAAAAAAAATTCAATGAAACTAGAATCAATTCAAATTCCAGATTCATGAGCATAAAAACGTACCTTCTGCACACGTGAAAGCAAGCGAGTAACGTTGCTTTTCAAACTCCGGACATGCTCAAGATTTTTCGTGCTAACATTGGTAACTAGTTCATCCATCATAGGGTATGCATCTCTCTCAAGGTCAGCAGCAGCAGTGTTCAAATACTTACAAACAACTTCCAAAACCATTTCCAGTACTTGAAACTGGAAGGGAAGTTCATTTTGCTCACAGTTATGGACTGTGGAAATTATCTGTGGGCCAGTTGGAGATGTTTCTTGGCGTTGCATTTCTTCATGACCATGTTCAACAATGCTAAATTGGCTCTTTAGGGAAACTAGTTGCTTTAATTGTTCCACAAATGGAAGGACTTCTAGACAAAGAGGATCCAACAGCAGCACTTCTTCCACCGTAACAATGGCCTTTATAAATTCCAGGTTTATAATCATAGCCTTTTCCCTGGCTGGAAAGCAACATACAGAAAAAGTGACAAAATTTAGATAAACAACAGGCTGCACAGAGGTAAGAGTACAAAAGACTATTGGTGACTAGAAAAGGGTAAGTGCTAAACCTTAGCTATTAAAAAGAAAGTTCAAAATTTTATGAAGCCAAAATGTTCTTATTAGTGACATATTTTGACAAGGAATATTTGGTTAGGGGTCTAAAATAAACCATTGGTTCATGAAATTAGTAGCTTAATGATGTTAGTATTTCAAATTTACGAGTTACCAATGCAAATATTCAATCTTAACAATCACCAATTTAAAGAAAAAGAACAGGGTATTAAGAAAACAATTATCATGATTTACAGATATAGTTGAGAAGCAAGAGATCTGCAAACAGTTTTTTAAGATAAAATGCGCCACGGGATCAAAGTTAAGATTGAAAACGTGTGAACTCTGCAAAAATAATCACATACAAAGCACTTGTACAATATCCCACAAGAAATCAAACTAACTAGGAAAGACATGATTATGCGAAGAAAATGATGAATAGGGTCGAGGCAAAAACATAATAATAATAATAATAATAATAAATAAATAAATAAATAAATAAATTTTCTGAAACAGGAAAGCACTGAAAATAGATATCAAGAATATTCACAAAGTTGAGATTTAACACTTTTGGATTAATATACTGTCAGAAAACATCTCCTGAAACCAGCAGGGAAATACATGAACCGCATATGCAGACATAAGGAATATGGAAACATTAATCCTTAATTGAGGCTGACACAAATACTACAAAAAGAGTATTTTTAGTTAAAAAAAATACTAAAAGTACTGTGAGGGTTTCGAGGGTTTGCATGGCCCTGGAAATATATGGAAACATTATTCCTCACTGAAAATTCACTTTCGAGGGTTTCAACAAATCCCAGATCAAATCAAGAGTATCTAAGACGCGAAAAATACCAAGAATACTGGCGGAATGTGATAACAGGGGACCGAGGATCCTCAGATCGCGCGCCGGGATGGAAACTCTCCTCAAGATCACACCTTTATCGCATGTGCACAAGTAGGACTGTCCATCTCTGCCAATGCGCATCCAGAGGCGGGTCCCGGGCTTCTTCCTAGGGCTCCCGTGCTGTCCGGCCGCTGGATCCAGGCAATGGTGGCAGTCGAGTTGGGCGGCTGAGGGAGGAGGAGGAGCGGAGATCGCGGGCCGAGCCTGAGGCCTCCTCCTGGGAGCGCGGGTCCTCGCCAGGAGGCACGACGACGGCTTCGTGATCTTCCCCATGAGCCCTCCGCCTCCGTTTCGTTGATGGGGCGCGCAGCGGCAGTCCAAACGTTGGCCGTAGTAAATAAAAAGAAGAGAAATTTTCATTTTACCCCATATAATGTTTTATGCGATTCGACCCAGGTCGTACTTTTTTTAAAAAAAAAAACTCTAATATTTTTTTCCAGCACGTCCAAATTCTTAAAATTTTTAAATTCTAAAAAAATATAAAATTTAGTATTTTCTATATAAAATTAAAAATTTTGGAACTTTCAAATTTCAGTAACTATAAAATTTATTAATTTTTCAAAATTAGTTGAATTTGAAAATTTTGAAATTTAAAATTAGTATATGAGGTCATATACTAAATTTATATCAAAAAAAGGGATAATTACCGGTGATCCCGTAATTAGCCTTAATTACGGTAAACCCCCCTAATTTCCGTAATTACCTCCACCCCTCAAATTCGCCCATATTTACTCACAGCCCCCTGATTGTTATTTAATTAAAATTTTGCCAAAAAATTCTGATTTTACACCTGGTTATTTTACATATACCCCCC
>RXID01022467.1:0-15793 GCA_005019695.1 Trichopus zeylanicus subsp. travancoricus
TTCCTATGACTACTACTCCTACTACTGTTGCTACCCCTACGCGAACTACTAATGCTGCCATTACTACTACTACTCCTACAACTAAACTTGCTACTACCACTACTACTACTACTATTATTACTGCTACTACTGTTGCTACCACTACTTCAAATACTATTACTACTACTACAACAACAACAACATCAACTACTTCTAGTACTATTATTATTACTACTACAATTGTTATTATTGCTACTACTATTACTACAACTACTACTATGCCTACTACGACCACTGCCATTGTTACTACTACTACTGCTACAACTACTTTTATTATTGTTGCTGCTATTACTACTACTGCTGCTGCTTCTACAACTATTGCTTCTACAATTACTGCTACCACTGCCTTTTCTTCTACTATTACTGTTACTACTTCTACTATAGCTACGACTGCTAGTAGTACTACTGTTACTACTGCAACTATAGCTACAACTGCTACTACTACTGCTACTATTACTACGGCTACTACTACTACTGTAACTACCACTACTATGACTGCTATTGTTGCAACTACTGCTACTGCTACTACTACTACTACTCCTACTACTACTTCTGCTTCTGATTTTACATCTTCTACTATGACTACTACTACTACTACTATTACTACTACTACTCCTCCTCCTCCTCCTCCTCCTCCGCCTCCTCCTCCTCCTCCTCCTCCTCCTACTACTACTACTACAGTAACTACTACTTTTGCTAATACTATATCTACTACTATTATTACCACAACTACTGTTGTTACAACTAGCACTACAGCAACTACAACTATTACTACTCCTACTACTACTGCTACAACTACTATACTACTACTACTATTGATGCTACTGCTGCTACTACTACTACTATTACTACTCTTGCTACTACTATTGCTACTACTATTATTGTTACTACTACAACTAATACTAGTACTACTACTACAACTACTGCTGCTGCTGCTACCGCTACAACTACTACAATTAGTATCGCTACCGCTGCTACGGCTACTATTGCTAGTTCTATTGCAAATGCTACGACTACTACTACTACAGCAGCAGCTACTACTATGGCTACTACTACTGCTACTACAACCACTACTGCTAGTACGACTCCTACTACTATTGCTGGTACTACTACTACTACTATTAGTACTACTCCAACTACTATTGTTGGTACTACTACTACTACTATTAGTACTAATCCTACTACTACTAATGCTGCTGCTACTTCTACAACTTCTCCTACTACTACTACAACGACTACAACTTTTGTTAATACTACTACTACTACTTCTACAACTACCACTACTAGTACGAAAACTTCTACAACTGCTACAATGGATGCTACTACTAGTAATACTACTACTTGTAGTACGAGTACCACTACTACTGCTACTGCTACTACTATTACTACTTCTTTAACTACTATTGCTACTACTGCTACTGCTGCTCCTACTACTGCTGCTGCTGCTACTACTACTACTACTACTATAGCTACTACAACTACTACTACTACTGTAGCTACTACTACTACAATTACTATTTCTACTACCACTACTACTGCAACTACTACTTCTGTTACCACTAATACTACTACTACTACTAATACTACTACCCCTTCTACTACTACTATCATTGCTACTACTATTATTGTTGCTACAACAATTACTACTTCTTCCCCTACTTCTAATACTGCTGCAACAACTACTGCTACGACAACAACTGCTTCTACAATAATAACTACTACTACTGCTACTAGTACTACTACTACAACTACTACAATAATAACTACTACTACCACGACTACTACTGCTACAACTAATACAACTATTAGTACTACTACTTCTACTACTCCTAGAGCTACTACTGCTACTACTCATATAGCTATTACTACTGCTATTGCTATTGCTGCTAGAACTACTACTACTACCACAACTACTACTACATCTACTACTGCTTCCACTACTACTACAACTGCTACTGCTAGTCCAACTATTTCTCATACTACTATAACTACTACTTCTACTACACTGCTACTAGTGCTGCTGCCACCACTATTACTGCCACTACTACTACTATAGCTATGACTGATACCACTACAACTATAGCTACTACAGCTGCTACTGCTGCTACTACTACCACTACTATGACTGCTACTGCTGCTACTATTGCTGCAACTATTACTGCTGTTACTACTACTACTACTGCTACTACTATCTTTCCTATTGCTGCTACAACTTCTACTATAACTACAACTAATGATACTACTACTACTACTACTACTACTTCTACTCAAACTACTGCTACTACAACAATAACTACTACTACTACTACAATTGACACTACTACTTCTGCGACTACTATTACTCCTAATAGTACTGCTATAGCTGCTACTACTACTAGTACTATTGCTGCTGCTACTTTTATTCTTTCTACTACAACCACTACTAGTAATACTACTATAACTACTGCGGTTGCTCCAACTGCTACTATTACTACTAGAGGTATTACTACTGCTACTACTACTACTGCTACTACTACTACTACTACTACTACTACTCCTCCTCCTCCTCCTCCTCCTGCGACCACCACTTCTACTACTGCTACTACTATTGCTGCTGCTACTGCTACTGCTACTACTATGGCTGCTACAGCTCAACATCTCAAACAACTACTGCTATTACTACTCCTACTGCTATTGCTACTATTGCTGCTACTACCACTACTACTACCGCTGCTACTGCTACTGCTACTGCTACTACTAGTACTACTACTTATAGTACTGCTACTGCTACCACTGCAATTACTACCACAGCTACTACTTCCACTACTACAACAGCTACTACTACTACAACAACAACTACTACTCCTACCACTACTACTACTATTACAGCTTTCGCAACTACAACAACTAGTACTAATACTTGAACTACTTCACCAATTACCACTACTACTACTACTTCGACTGCAAGTACTACTGCTACTGTTACTACTACAACTACTATTACTAGTACTATTGTTGCTTCTACTAACTACTACTTCTCCTACTACTACTACTACTCCTACTACTCCTACTACTATAGCTTCAACTACTATTGATACCATTATAACTACTACAACTGCTGCTACTTCTACTACTACTCTTCTTCTCCAACTTCTACTGCTACTACAACTACTACTGCTATTACTACTATTGCTGCTACTAATACTACTGCTACAGCTACAGCGACTACTGCTACTACTGGTACTAATACTACTACTTCTACTAATTCCACTACTACTACTATTGCTACTACCACTACTATTATGGGTACGACTACTACAAATACTGCAACTCAAAGTACTACTACTGCAACTACTACTGCTGCTACTACTACTACTGTCACTACAACTACGACGATAACTACTACTACCAGTGCTACTGCTATGAGAACTATGACTACTGCTGCTACTACTACTGTTGCTACCTCTACTACTCCTACTAGTACTACTACTACAGCTGCTAGTATTACTACTACTATTGTTAGTACTACTACTACTTCTACTACTAGTACTAGTACTACTTCTGCTACTACTAGCACTACTATTACTTCTAGTACTACTATTACAACAACAACAACTACTACTACTACCACAGCAATAACACCGACTGCTTCTGGTACTCCAACTAGGACTATTACTACTACTACTATAACTACTACACCTACTATTTCTGCTACTATTCCTACTTCTACGGTTGCTACTGCTACTACTACTACAACAACAGCAGCAATAATAACAACAATAATAACAACTACTACTACGACTCCTATCCCTACTCCTACTAGTACTACAATAACTACCACTACAACTATGACCACTACTATTGTTGCACCTGCTGCTCTTGCAACTACTATAATGGCTACAACTACTACTGCTACTATTACAAGCACTACAATGACTAGTACTGCCACTACTATTGCTACTACTACAACTACTACTGCTACGCCAAATCCACCTCCTAATACTACAACAACTACTATTGCTACTGCTACTACAACACCTACTGCTACAACTGCTACTAGTACTACACCTCCTACAACAACTACTAATAATACTACTACTACCACAACTACTACTTCTACTACTACTATTATTACTACTATAAAAACTATAACTACAACTCCTATTGCTTCCACTATAATAATAGTAGTTGTAGTAGTTGTAATAAGAGTAGTATTTGTAATAGAAGTAGTAGTAGTAGCAATAGCAGCAGTAACTGAATTTGTAGTAGTAATAGTAGTAGTAGTAGTAGTAATTGGAGTAGTAGTCATAATCGTCGTAATAGTAGTAATAGTATTAGTACTAGTTGTAGTAGTAGTCACAGAAGTAGTAGTAGCTATTGTAATAAGAGTATTAGTAGTCGTAGTAGTTGTAGTTGGTGTAGCTGTCGATGTAGTGGTAGGAGTAGGCTTTGGAGTAGTAGTAGTAGTATGAGTTGTAGTAGAATTAGTATTGCTAGTAGGAGCAGTACTAATTGGAGTAGCAGGAGTAGGAATATTACTAGTA
Organism: Trichopus zeylanicus subsp. travancoricus; assembly: GCA_005019695.1. NCBI lineage: Eukaryota > Viridiplantae > Streptophyta > Magnoliopsida > Dioscoreales > Dioscoreaceae > Trichopus > Trichopus zeylanicus. The sequence continues at coordinate 4,563 of RXID01022467.1, forward strand.
GTAATAGTGGCAGTAGTATGTAGTAGTAGTAGTAGTAGTAGCAACAGTAGCAGTAGCAGTAATAGTAGTAGTAGTCAGAGTAGAAGTACTATCATTGGTAGTAGTAGTAGTTGGGGTAATAGAAGTAGGAGTTGTAGTAGTAGTAGTACTAGTAGCAATATTAGTAGTAGTAATAGCAGTAATTATTGAAGTAGCATTAGCACTAGTAGTTCTAGTAGTAGTAGTAGCAGCATCAATAGTAGTAGTAACAGTAATACGAGTAGTAGTAGCAGCAGTTGAAGTAGTAGTTGTTGTAGTATTAGCAAGAGTAGTAGCATTCGAAGCAGTAGTAGCAGTAGTAGTAGCAAAAGTAGTCGCAGTAGTAGTAGAAATAGTAGCAGTAGTAGTAGTTTTAGTAGTAGTAGTAGTCAAAAAAGTAGAAGGATTAGTAGTAGTAGTAGCAGTCATAGCAATTGCAGCAGCAGTAGTTGTAGTAGTAGTTTTTGTAGTAGCAGTCTTAGTAGTAGTAGCTGTAGCAATCTCAGTAGTAGTAGTAGCAATAGCTGTATTAGTAGCGGCAATAGCAAGAGCAGCAACAGTATTAGTAGCAGTAGTAATAGTAATAGTAGTAGCAACTGTAATCATAGCAATAGTAGTAGCAGGGGTAGTAGTAGTAGTAGAAGTAGTAGCAGCAGTGGCTGTAGTTGTTGGAGTAGAAGTAGTAGTAGTACCAGCTTTAGTAGTAGCAATGGCAGTAGTAGCCGTAGTAGTAGTAGTAGTAGCCGAAGTAGTAGTAGTCAAAGTAGTAGTAGTAGTCATGGTAGCAGACTCAACAATATTAGTAGTAGAAATCGGAGTGGTAGCAATAGCAGCAGCAGCAATAGTAGTAGTTGTAGTAGCAACTATTGTAGTAGTAGTAGTATCAGTAGTAGCAGTAGAACTAATAATATAAGTAATTGTAATAGTAGTAATAGTAGTAGTAATAATAATAGTAGTAGTAGTAGTAGCTGAAGCAGAAGTAGTAGTTATAATGGCAAAAGTAGTTGCATTAGTAGTAGTAGTACTAGTACTAGTACTAGTAGTAGTAATAGAAGTAGTAGGAGTTAAAGGTGTAGTAGGAATAGGTGCCAAAGATGGAGTAGTAGTAGGAATAGATGTAGCAGTAGTAGCCGCAACTGTAGCGACAACAGCAGTAGTAGTAGCAGAAATAGCTATAGCAGTAGTATCAGTAGCATTAGCGATAGTTATCGCAGCAGAAATAGTAGTAGTAGTAAAATATGTAGTAATAGTTTCGGTAGTAGTAGCAGTGGTAGAAGTAGTAGCTGAAGATGGAGTATAGGTAGTGGTAGTCATAGTAATAGTTATAGTAGTAGTAATTCTATTAATATCAGTGGCACTAGTATTAGTAATAGTAGTATTGTCATAGTAGCCTTATTTGTAGTAGCATTTTCAGGAGCAGAAGTAGTAGTAGTTGTAGTACTAGTACTACTAGTAGTAATAGAAGTAGTAGGAGTCAATGTAGTAGTAGGAATAGGTGCCAGAGATGGAGTAGTAATAGGAGTCTATGTAGTAGTAGTAGTAGTTCTAGCAGTAGTAGCCGCAATTGTAGTGGTAATTGTAGTGGTAGCGACAATAGCAGTAGTAGTAGTAGAAATAGCTATAGCAGCAGTAACAGTAGCAGTAGCGATAGTTGTCGTAGCAGAAATAGTAGTAGTAGTAAAATATGTAGTAATAGTTGCGATAGTAGTAGCTATCGTAGAAGTAGTAGCTGGAGCTGGATTACAGGTAGTGGTAGTCACAGTAGTAGTTGTAGTAGTAGTAATTCTATTAGTATCAGTGGCACTAGTATTAGCAACAGTAGTATTGTCATAGTAGTTTTATTTGTAGTAGCATTTTCAGGAGCAGAAGTAGTAGTAGTAGTAGTACTAGTACTAGTAGTAGTACTAGTACTAGTAGTAGTAATAGAAGTAGTAGGGGTCAATGTAGTAGTAGGAATAGGTGCCAGAGATGGAGTATTAGTAGTAGATGTAGTAGTAGTAGTAGTTCTAGCAGTAGTAGCTGCAACTGTAGTGATAATAGTAGTGGTTGCGACAATAGCAATAGTAGTAGTAGAAATAGCTATAGCAACAGTAGCAGTAGCAGTAGCGATAGTTGTTGCAGCAGAAATAGTGGTAGTAGTAAAATATGTAGTAATAGTTGCGGTAGTAGTAGCAGTGGCAGAAGTAGTAGCTGGAGCTGGAGTACAGGTAGTGGTAGTCATAGTAGTAGTTGTAGTAGTAGTCATTCTATTAGTATCAATGGCACTACTATTAGTAACAGTAGTATTGTCAAAGTAGTTTTATTTGTAGTAGCATTTTCAGGATTAGAAGTAGTAGTAGTACTAGTACTAGTACTAGTAGTAGTACTAGTACTAGTAGTAGTAATAGATGTAGTAGGAGTCGATGTAGTAGTAGGAATAGGTGCCACAGATGGAGTAGTAGTAGGACTAGATGTAGCAGTAGTAGTAGTTCTAACAGTAGTAGCCGCAATTGTAGTGGTAATAGTAGTGGTAGCGACAATAGCAGTAGTAGTAGCAGAAATAGCTATAGCAACAGTAGCAGTAGCAATAGCGATAGTTGTCGCAGCAGAAATAGTGGTAGTAGTAAAATATGTAGTAATAGTTGCGGTAGTAGTAGCAGTGGTAGAAGTAGTAGCTGGAGCTGGAGTACAGGTAGTGGTAGTCATAGTAGTAGTTGTAGTAGTAGTCATTTTATTAGTATCAATGGCACTAGTATTAGTAACAGTAGTATTGTGATCGTAGTTTTAGTTGTAGTAGCATTTTCAGGAGCAAATGTAGTAGCAGTAGTATTAATAGAAGTAGTAGGGGTCGATGTAGTAGTAGGAATAGGTGCCAGAGATGGAGTAGTAGTAGGAGTAGATGTAGCAGTAGTAGTAGTTCTAGTAGTAGTAGCCGCAATTGTAATGGTAATAGTAGTGATAGCGACAACAACAGTAGTAGTAGCAAAAATAGCTATAGCAGTAGTAGCAGTAGCAGTAGCGATAGTTGTCATATCCGATATAGTAGTAGTAGTAAAATATGTAGTAATAGTTGCGGTAGTAGTAGCAATGGTAGAAGTAGTAGCTAGAGCTGGAGTACAGATAGTGGTAGTCATAGTAGTAGTTGTAGTAGTAGTAATTCTATTAGTATCAGTGGCACTAGTATTTGTAACCGTAGTATTGTCATAGTGGTTTTATTTGTAGTAGCATTTTCAGGAGCAGAAGTAGTAGTAGTAGTAGTACTAGTACTACTTGTAGTAATAGAAGTAGTAGGAGTCGATGTAGTAGTAGGAATAGGTGCCAGAGATGGAGTACTAGTAGGAGTAGATGTAGCAGTAGTAGTTGCAATTGTAGTGGTAATAGTAGTGGTAGCCACAACAACAGTAGTAGTAGCGAAAATAGCTATAGCAGCAGTGGCAGTAGCAGTAGCGATAGTTGTCATAGCAGAAATAGTAGTAGTAGTAAAATATGTAGTACTAGTTGCGGTAGTAGTAGCGGTGGTAGAAGTAGTAGCTGGAGCTGGAGTACAGGTAGTGGTAGTCATAGTAGTAGTTGTAGTAGTAGTAATTCTATTAGTATCAGGGGCACTAGTATTAGTAACAGTACTATTGTCATAGTAGTTTTATTTGTAGTAGCATTTTCAGGAGCAGTAGTAGTAGTAGTAGTAATAGAAGTAGTAGGAGTCGATGTAGTAGTAGGAATAGGTGCCAAAGATGGAGTAGTAGTAGGAGTAGATGTAGCAGTAGTAGTAGTTCTAGCAGTACTAGCCGCAATTGTAGTGGTAATAATAGTGGTTGCGACAACAGCATTAGTGGTAGCAGAAATAACTATAGCAGTAGTAGCAGTAGTAGTAGCGATAGTTGTCGTAGCAGAAATAGTAGTAGTTGTAAAATATGTAGTAATAGTTGCGATAGTAGTAGCAGTGGTAGAAATAGTAGCTGTAGCTGGAGTACAGGTAGTGGTAGTCATAGTAGTAGTTGTAGTACTAGTAATTCTATTAGTATCAGTGGCACTAGTATTAGTAACAGTAGTATTGTCATATTAGTTTTATTTGTAGTAGCATTTTCAGGAGCAAAAATAGTAGTAGTAGTAGTAGTAATAGAAGTAGTCGGAGTCGACGTAGTAGTAGGAATAGGTGCCAGAGATGGAGTAGTAGTAGGACTAGATGTAGCAGTAGTTGTAGTTCTAGCAGTAGTAGCCACAATTGTAGTGGTAATAGTAGTGGTAGCGACAACTGCAGTAGTAGTAGCAGAAAAAGCTATAGCAGCAGTAGCAGTAGCAGTAGCGATAGTTGTCGTAGTAGAAATAGTAGTAGTAGTAAAATATGTAGTAATAGTTGCGGTAGTAGTAGCAGTGGTAGAAGTAGTCGCTGGAGCTGGATTACAGGTAGTGGTAGTCATAGTAGTTGTTGTAGTAGTAGTAATTCTATTAGTATCAGTGGCACTAGTATTAGTAACAGTAGTATTGTCATAGTAGTTTTATTTGTAGTAGCATTTTCAGGAGCAGAAGTAGTAGTAGTTGTAGTATTTGTAGTAGTAGTTGTAGTAGTAGTAGTGGTGGTAGCAGTAGCGGGAGTAGTAGGAGAAGTTGTAGAAGTAGCAATGGTAGCAGCAGCAGTAGTAGTAGTAGTGGTACAAGTTGTAGTAGTAGTACTAGTATTAGGAAGAGTAGTATTAGTAGCATTGTTAGTAGCAATTGTACCTATAGCAGTTGCAGTAGTAGCAACTGCAGTAGTAGTAGTCATAGTAGTAGTAGTAGCAATTATAGTTGAAGTAGTAGTAGCAGTAGCAGTAGTAACCATAGTAGCTGTAGCAGTTGTAGTAGTTGTAGTACTAGTAGTAGTAGTAGTAGTCACAGTAGTAATAGTAGTAGTAGTAGTTGTAGTTACAGTAACAACAATAATAGTAGGAGGAGATGGCGTAGTAGTAGTAGTTGTTGTTGTTGCAGTAGTAGTAGTAGTAGTTGTATCTATAGTAGTATCACTAGTATTAGCAATTGTAGAAATAGTAGAATTAGTAGTGGTAGTACTAGTAGTGGCAGTAGCGTATAAGTAGTAGTAGCAGTAGCAATAGTAATAGTAGTAGTAGAAGTTGCAGTAGTAGGAGTAGTAGAGATTGTAAAAGTAATAGTAGTGGCAATAGGAGCAGTAGCAATTGTTGCAGTTGCCGTTGCAGCAATAGTAGTAGTAGCCGTGGAAGTAGTAGCGGTAGTAGCTAGTGTAGTGGTAGTAGTAACGATAGTAACCGTAACAGTAGCAATCATAGTAGTAGCGGAAGTAGCAGCAGCAGCAGCAGCAGTAGCAGTAGCAGTAGTAGAAGCAGTAACCGTTGTTCTAGTAGCAGTAGTACTTGCAGTAGTAGTAGTAGTAGCAGCAACAACAACAGAATTACTACTACTACTCCTACTCCTACTTGGGCTACTACTACTATTCCTACACCTACCACTAGAACCAATTCTCCTACTCCTACTGCTTCTACATTCACTTCTATTGCTACTATTGTTGCTACTTCTACACCTATTCCTACTCTTGCTACTACTACCACTACTTCTGCTCCTACTACAGCTACTCATATTCCTGCTGTTGTTGTAGTTGCTACTACAACTTCCACTACTCCAGCTGCTGCTACTACATCTACTGCGACTCCTACTACGGCTACTTCTAATACTACTACTATTGGTCTTAGTACTACTAGTCTTACTATTACTACCACCACCACCACCACTACAACTTCTGCTACTATTACTACGAATAATACTACTACTCTACAGCTTTTACTACTACTTCTACTACAAATACTAACACAACTACAGCTAGTTCTACGACCACTGCTACTGCTACTATTACTACTACTACTCCTACTACTACTACCACCACTATTACTATTACTACTACTACTACTACTACCATTACTGTTACTACTACTACGACAACTACTACTACTCCTACTCCTACTACTGCTGCTACGACTACTCCAACTACTGCTCCTACTACTACTACTGCTGTTGCTACTACTACTCCAACTCAAACTCGTACTACTACTACTACAACTACTAATACTAAATTACTACTGCTGCTACTACTACTATTTCTACAACAACAACTACTACTAATATAATACTGCTATTATTACTACTACTACTACTACTACTACTATTACTATAATTACAACTATTACTCCTATTGCCACTGCTAACTATTACTACTACTAGTACTGTTAGTACTACTACAATAACAACTACTACTACTACTACAATGACAACAGCTACTGCTGCAGCTACTACTACTTCGACTACTACTACTCCTACTGCTCCTACTACTACTACTACTGCTACAACTAATACTACTACTACAACTACAACTATTCCTTCTCCGACTACTACTACTACTACTACTACTACTCATACCACAACTGCTACTACTGCTACTAGTACTACTACTCCAACTCCTATTACTACTACTACTACAACAACTGCTACTCCAATTACGAGAACTACTACTACTAATAAAATAACTACTACTACAACTACTACTACTGCTACCACTATTTCAACTACTATTATTACTACTACTACTCCCACTCTTAACTCTTACTACTACTACTACTACTACTACTTTTGCCACTAGTACTACAAATACTATTACTACTACAACAACAACTACTACTACAGATACTACTACTACAACAACTACTATTACGATTTCTACTATTACTGCTACTACTACTCCTACTACAATTACTAGCACCATTCATACTATTACTTCTATATCTAGTACTACTACTACGACTACAAATGCCACTACTACTGCAACTACAATAACTACTATTGCTGCTGCTGCATCTAATTCTACTACTGCTACTACTAGTATTGTTGTGATTGTTGCCGCTAGTATTGCTACTACTACTACTACTAATACCCCTACTACTACTACTACAACAACAACAACAACTAGTACTAATACAACTACTACTGCTATTACTAGAACTATTACTACTACTTCTACTACTACTACTACTACTGCTGCTGCTACAACAACAACTACTACTACTAGTACAACTGCTACTACTATTGCTACTACTTCTACTACTACTACTACTACTACTACAACTATTACTACAACTTCTACTATGACTACTACAACTACTACAGCCACAACAACTACTACTACTACTACAACTACTATTACTACTACTTTTACTACTACTACTACAGCAGCTACTCCTACGGCAACTACAACTATGACTACTATTGCTACTACTACTACTACACCTACTACAATTGCTTCTCCTACTACAACCACGGATGCTACTGCTACTAATACTATCTATATTCCTAGTCCTAGTATTGCCACTAGTACCAATCCTACTACTACAAATGCTAGTACTCAGTTGAAACTACTCCTACAACTACTAGTTCTACAACAACTACGACTACTACTTCTACTAGTACACCTACAACAACATCTAATACTAATACGGCTATTGTTGCCACTACTATTTCGACTACTACTACTAACACAACAACTATTGCTCCTACTACTACAACTACTGTTATTAGTACTATTATTGCTACTACCACTGCTTCTCCTTCTACTACTACTACTACTCCTGCTCGTGATTCTACTACTGCTACTACTACTAGAGCTACTCCTACTACTACTGCTACTTCTGCTACTACTACTCCTACTACTACTCTTGCTACTATTTCTACTATAACCATTTCTACTACTACTACTACCACTACTGCTACTTCTGCTAATGCTGCAACTACAGCAACTACTACTACTACTATCGCTACAACAGCTTCTATTACTACTGCTCCCACTATTACTACTACAGATAATACTACTACTATCACCACTACTCGTACTACTACTACTGCTGCTACTACTGCTGCTGCTACTGCTACTACTGCTCCTCCTCCTCCAACTGCTATCATTATCACTACTACTGGTACTGCTACTACCACAACTTCTCCTACTACTATTATTCCTACAACTACTACAACTACTCTTACTACTGCACTACTACTGCTACGGCTACTACTACTGCAACTGGTGCTACTATTACTACTCTTGTTGTTGCTATAATTACAACAGCTACCACTACTTCTACTATTTCTACTTTTATTACTACTCTTGCTACTACTAATGCTACTAATACTACTTCTACTACTGTTACTACAACTACTACTACTCTTACTACTACTACTACTACTGCTACTACTACTACTACTACTACTACTACTGTTGCTACTGCTGCTACTACTACTACTACTACTACTACTGCTACTATTGCTATTACAACTACTACTATAACTACTGCTGTTACTGCTACCACTCCAACTAATGCTACGACTTGTATTGCAACTACTGCTGCTCCAATTACTACTACTGCTATTGCCACTACTAATGCTACTACTACTACTGCTACTATTGCTACCACTACTATAACTTCTACCACCACTGCTACAACTACTACAACTACTACTATTACCACTGCTGCTCCTGTAGCTAGTATTACCACTACTAATACTACTATTTATAATATTGCTACTACAATAACTACTACTACTACTACTCCTGCCGCTGTTGCTACTATAACTATAACTATAACTACTACTACTTTTACTACTACTACTGTTGCTGCTACTATTACTGATACCACCACTATTATAACTATTTTGCTACTACTACTACTACTACTATTACTAGTACCACCACCACCACTACTACTAGTACAACAACAACAACAACAAGTACTACTACTGTTGCGGCAACTTCTATTGCTACTCCTACAACAACTACTAGAGCTACTCCTACAACTACTACTACAATTGCTATAGCTACTACAACATATTCTACTACTACTAAAACTACTACTACTATTACTACTACCACTACTACACAAATTCTATTACTACTCATATTACTTCACCTGCTACTACTACTGTTGTAACTACTACTATTATCTCTACTGCTACTGCTACTCCTACTACTATTGCTACTCCTACTACTATTGCAACTACTACTACTACTGCTGCTGCTACTATAACTACTACCCCTACTACTACTATTACTGCTACAACTACTCCTACACCTACTAAAACTGCTGCTGCTGCTCCAACTATTAGTACTACTATTACCACTACTGTTAACCCTACTACAACTACTACTATTAAAACTACCATAAATACTACTACTGCTACTACTTCTACTGCTAGTACTACTACCACTCATACTACTTCTCCTATTACAAGTACTACTACTACTACTACTGCTACTGCCACTACAACTAGTACTATTGCTACTAATGCTTTTACAACTACTACTACAACTACTGCTTCCTCTGCAAGTATTACTATTACTACTTTTACTATGACTACTACTACTACTCCTCCTCCTCCTATTACTTCTACTACTATGAGTGCTACTACTCCTACTACTACAACTCCAATTACCAGAACTGCTACTAATGCTACTACTACTACTATTACTGCTGCAACTGCTACTATAACTACTCCTACTACCACTACTTCTACTACAACAATAATTGCGACAACTACTATGACTACTCCTACTAATACTACTACTACTACTTCAACTACTATTACTACTACTGCCATTACTGCAACTACTACATCTACTACTACCTCTAATACTACTACTACTGCTACTGTTACTACACTACTTCCACAACTACTACTACTAATACTATGTCTACCCCTACAACTACTACTATTACTACAAATAATACTACTACTACAACAACAACAACAACAACTACTACTCCTACTACTAGTACTCCTCCTCCTTCTACTACTACTGCTACAACTACAACAATAACTTCTACCACCACCGCCACCACTACTACTACTACTTCTGCTACTTCTACTACTACTACTCCTTCTACTACAACTACTACTCCTACTACTGCTGCTACTACTACCAGTACTACTACTACTGTTGCTGCTACAACTACTATGGATACTACTACCACTCCAACAACTACTACTTATCCTACTACTATTACTATTGCTTCTACTATTTCTACTACTACTACTGCTACTACTAGTATTACTACAACTACTTCTACAACTATTACTACCATGACTACGAGTAGTAGTGTTGCTACTACTGCCACAACTGCTACTACTTCTACTACTGGTACTACGACCGCTATTGCAACTTCTGCTACCACTATTTAGACTACTACAACTACTGCTACTGCTACTATAATTACTACTGCTACTACAACTACATCTACTACAACAGCTACTTCTGCTACTATTGCTACTACTGCTACTATAGCTACTACTACTACTACTATTACGACTACTACTGCAGCTGCTACAACTACTACTACAATGAATACTGTTGCTGCTGCTACTGCTGCTATTGCTACTACTACTACTACTGCTACTACTAGTACTACTACTACTACTGCTACTACTACTACTAGTACTACTACTACTATTGTTATAGTTACTACTACTACTACTACTACTACTACTACTACTACTATTGTTATAATTACTGCTACTACTCCTGTCCTTACTACAACAACAACAACTACTACTTCTTTTGTTACTACTACAGCTACTACTACTACTACTATTACTAAGTACTAGTAGTACTGCTACTACTACAACTACTACTACTATGATGACTACTACTTTTTCCACTACTACTACTCCTAATACTACTACTACTACTACTACTACTACTATAGCCACTACAACTACTACTACTATGACTACTACAACAACTACTACTACTAGGATAAGTACTAGTTCTACTACTACTAGTACTGATGCTAATACTATGACTGGGACTTCAGCTGTCATCGCTACTACTACTCCCACTGCTACTACGGCTACTACTGCTACTACTACTACTCCAGCTACAACTGTAACCAATGAAACTGCTGCAACTACTACTACTACTCCTCCTCATCCTCCTACTCCTACTCCCACTACTACTCTTACTACTACTATAGCAACTACTACTACAACTATGAGCATTACTATTGCTGCTCTTGCCACTACTATGATGGCTACAACTACTACTGCTACTATTATTTGTACTAATACGACTAGTACTACCTCTACTACAACTAATACTACTACTACAACCACTACTCCTATGCCAAGTCCACCACCTAATACTACACCTACTACAACTACTTCTACTAACAGTACAATAACAACTACTACTA